>JAVBJF010000151.1:0-600000 GCA_033439095.1 Pseudococcus viburni | reverse complement strand
CGTTAACGAAGCGAAAGGCTGGCCGACAACGCCACCTACCGTCTCAGCGCTTATTGCGCATACGCTACAGTCTTCCGAAATCTCCTACGAAGAGGCTATTCAGTCCCCCGAATGGAGAAATGCGATGCAGAACGAGTCAAACGCGATGACAGCGAACGGAGTGATGGAAGTCGTGCCTGAAACTGAAACGATCGATGCTCCGATAGTCGACGCAAATGGACGTTCAAACAGAAGAAGAACATTGACGGCTCACCGCTCTGTAAAGCGAGACTTTGCGCAAGAGGTTTCATGGACAGACGAAAATTCGAAATCGATTTTAACGTTCGCTCCAGTGATTAAAATCGATATTTTACGTGCGATTCTGGTTTACGCAATAAAGAATGGATACATCGTCGTACATACGGACGTTTCGAACGCTTTCCTGAACAGCCCTTTGAAGTATAAGCTGTATTTACGGCATCGAAGGACAGAAAGAGCTGTACCGATTATTGAAGGAAATTTACGGCCTGCGAACTTCTGCGAAATCCTGGTACGATTTTCTTGCAAGCGTTTTAGAAGCACTGGGTTTCCGTCCGCTAAAATCTGACCCGTGTGTCTTCGTTCATGAAGATGGTACGATAATCCTTGTTTACGTGGACGACATTTTAATTATCGCCAAAACGAAGAAAACGGATCGACGAGATCATTACGAACATGAATACGAGATTCAACCTAAAGGATTTGGGAGAAATAACGCATTTCCTGGGAATCGACGTCAAATACGATCGAGAAAATAAAGTGATGGAATTATCGCAGCGCGAATACATAGAATCGGCGCTAAAGGAACTCAAGCTAAGCGAATGTAATGCTGCACCGACGCCAATGGAAGCCGGATTAAGAATTGATTGTTCTACGGTGGATCTCAGCTTAGAAACGCAGTGTAGATCGATGATTGGTAAACTCATTTACCTCGCAACGTGTACGAGACCGGACATTGCATTTGCTGTTAATTACGTCAGCAGATTCCAATCACGACCTTCAGTATCCCTAGTGACGGCTATTAAACGAATATGGCGTTATTTACGAGGAACTATGAAATTGGGATTACGTTTTGCCATGTACGAGAATTATGGATCGTTACTTCAGTTCTACGCCGACTCCGATTATGCGGGAGATCTTGAAGATAGGAAATCGACGTCGGGAATGGTTGTTAAATACGGCAACAATGTAATTGGTTGGATGGTCAAGAAACAGAAATCGGTGACCATGAGCACAGCAGAGGCAGAGTATTTAGCACTCAGTTCGGCGACGACAGCGTTCCAAGGCTGGAGGAATTGCCTGGAAGAACTCGGCGAAAATGTTACCCCGACGACTATTTGGTGCGACAGTTCAGCGGCCATTTCGATTGCTTCGACCAACGAATCTCGGAGAACGAGGCATATTGACGTCGCATATCATAATACAAGGGAAGCCGTAGCGCGAGGTGAAGTCATCATCCGAAAAATTGATTCAGCGCGGCAATTGGCCGATATAATGACGAAGAATGTAAGCAGGGGAACGTTCTTGAATATTCGTAGTGCCCTCTGCGTAGACACGTCTTAAGTGAAATTCGATGGGGGGGTGTTGATGAAAAGAGTCGAATTCCCCTTGGTATCGATATTATATTTACGTTTTTAGGTTACAGTTACGTTATTTTGTAATTTTTGTTTTGACTGTTCGATTATTCGTGTATTTGTTTTTATGACGCGGTTTTTTTTGTATGTACTTTTTATTTTTGGCCGAAAGCCAATAACGTTTCATGAATTCGGTCTTGTTTTTCTTACGATTTTTGTCTTATGTTTTATTGCCGAATAAAACGAATATTATGCGTTTCTTGTAGTGTTTTTAGCGTAAACGATCCTCTCACGACCGTATTAAGGCGAAAACGTCAACTCCGCCATCAAGCTGATACAACAATGTGATTGTCGTTCGTGTCTGGCGCTGAATCTGAGCACCGTATTTTTACTACATTACTTATACTGCTTTAAATTAGGCAAAGGTAATTCGTCGTGTCGATTTTTAAAGTTGTGAATTCTGAAAATTATTTGAATAGTATTCGTAGTATTTTTAAAATCGCGGTTTCGTGCAGTTCAATCGTCAAGCTTGTTACTCTGAATATTTCTGTTTCCAACGTTCGCCGAAATTGATACAATAATGTCGGTAGGAATGTTAAAAGAACTTCTCAAGCTAGAATTGGAAATATTACAACGAAGAAATGGAATGAATGCTGAGGAAGCCTGGGAGTTTCACGATCGCCTCACATCCTTCTTCGAAGATTATGCAAAATATCAATATGATTCCTGGGATAGGTACGAAGATCATCATTTATTGTACGAATACGCGAATTTCCAAAAAATTCTCGATACAGCGGATTACGTGGAGAAAAAAATCATCCGGCTGCATAAATATTTGAGATATTACGAACCCGGTGATAAATCAACATGGACCGAATTCAAGGTAAATTATGATCAAAGTGGTGAAAACGATCGACCTGCGACTTCTGTCAATTTGAACTCGCTAGTTCAAAAACAAGAATTTTTTATTCAAATGATAGATTCGCTCGTACCGGCAGGTGAGATTACTTCGAAAAAAGCTGAATTACAGTTCAATCACGTTTCCCAGATTCACGATAGGTTTGTGTCAAATCAAAGTGAAATCATGACGATTGTAAAAGACGCCGCTTTCGACGATCAGGTGAAAATTTCGACCGAAGTTCAAACCAAAGTATTGTCACTTCAGGAAACACTGAAAGAAATGTTCTCGCCGACGAAGCCAACCATTTTCCCAGAATCCAATTTCAATCGAACCGATTGTCCGAACGTTACCGTCGATTTTTCGGACCCGCGGCCCAAGAAGCAGGTACAGAAATCTATAATCGATGAAATCGAATTAATCGAATCTGAAAACGATCCAAGCGAGGCTGAAGCTGAAACATTACACTACCAAGTTACACAGCTCTATGACACGTTCGTCAAAAATCAGGCGAAGATCGAAAGCCATCTCAGAGGTCCAGCTCTCGATGAAGAATTGGAAATTTCGCGTCAAATTTTGGTAAAAGTGATGTGCCTAAAAACGAAGCTGAAAGAAATCTTTGTTCCGGTCGAGTCTGCGTCTTTGGTAAAATATTGGTCTGTTTATGATTCTGAACAGATGAAGAAACCAGATAAAGACATTTATTTGAATTGGTTATTCGAGAAATCCACTGTTTTATGTTCAGATAATTCTACAGGTATAAAAATGGAAAACGTCAAGAAGACGTAGGTAAATATTCCATTAAAAATTTCATATTTTGCAAAACTTATAAAAAAGAACGATTTTCTTCAAACTGGGTTCGATTCAGCAATAAGCTTCCATTCATCGTCAAACTGAAATTAGGTATTTGGAAGTGTTTTTATTTTTGCACGCCCTTGCGCCGTTTAATTGTAGATAGAGGTACATATTATGATCATCGATCAATAATCTTCATATTACATCGATCGTCTTCGAAATGATATCTTGAGTCGGTGTGGACGAGAACGAGCACCAGTGCAACAATTTTCGGACTTCCTTATTCTTACAAGGGAGGTATCCCAACTCAGAAGTAAAATTTTGAGCCCAAACAAAAATAAATCGAAAAACATCATGAAAAAAACTCATGTCCAAAATTTCAGGTGCTGAAGTTCATTTCTCAAATTTTGGCGAATTTTTGAAATTTCAAAATTACTTTATCGCCCTGCAAAATGTGAAAATCTGATCAAATGTACGCAAATAGCTTAAAATAGGTATAATACCCTATTTGACGTTTCGAAACCTGCAGAGAATTTTGGAATTTTCTGGGAGCTCCGAAACGTTTCAAAAATTGTTTTCATTCGATTCGGGAGGTCAAAAATAAGATATATACCAAATTTTAGCTTTTTTCGTTGATTAGATCAAATTTTCATATTTTGCAGGGCGATAAAAGTAATTTTGAAGTATCAAAAATTCGCCGAAATTCGAAAAATGAATTTCAGCACCTGAAATTTTTTGATACCTATGGTTTTTTTATGATGTATTTTCGATTTATTTTTGTTTGGGTTCAAGATTTTACTTGGTTTGCGTTCAGAAAATGGTCAACAAATACAGAACAACAGATCAGCAGAGAGAAATTTAATTTTCAAAAATTGAAACAGTTATGCATCCTTAATTGAAAAATTCGCTTTAATTCAAATGAAAAATAATTTTTTGATTGAAGAAATACCTTTTTTTTAAATTCAAGATTTACAAATTAAATTAAATTTTCGAAAATAAAATTTGTCTCTGTTGATCTGTTGTTCTGTTGACTATTTTCTGAACACAGCCTTGGAGTTGAGATATCTCCCTTGTTAGAAAAATCCAATAAACATTTTCAACGCTCTTCTTTGCCCGCCATATTTTTAGAATCAAAAATTGTTCTTAATCTTCAATTTAAAAATTTTAAAGAATTCCAATTTCCAACTCAACTTTGTTTTAAAATTTAAAGAATTAAATTTTTTTTTGAAAAATTTCAATTAATTTTCTAAAATGTAAGTATCTAAATTAAAAAAATTACTTGTTTCAGTGGCGTAAAATATACGTCAATAATAACTGAGCTAAATTGTACCTCAAAGTGTACTGATTCATGTGGGGTAAAAGTTTTTGCAGCCAGTTGCAGCTGTTTCTGTAATTATATTAGGCAATTTAGTTTGAAAAACTTGTACATAAGCGAGCTTAAAAATTTTACTTTTCTTCAAAAAGGTTGAAAATTATCTCAACTTGAGTTTGTTAAATAGAACCCTTGAAATTTCAGTGTTTGGAATGTCGAAGTCACTGATTCCTAAATTGGTATTCATCTTTTGCCTTGCCCAAATTTGAGCTCCATGGGGGAGGGGGTAAATTCAAAATTTTGATAAATTTCGATATGGGTATTGAAATGTAGGTATTCGAAGTTGCTGATTCCAATTAAGACATTTATTTTTCGCCCTGACCAAATTTGAACCCCAAAGAGGAGGGTCAAAACTCAAAATTTTGAAAAATTTCAATATGGGCGTCGAAATTTAGGTGTTTGAAGTCGCTGATTCCGATTCTGATATTTTTTTTTGTTTGTGGCCAAATTTGAGCCCCAATTCAAATGATAATGAAGATGCTCTTTAACTTTAAGTCGTCAACCATGTTCCTTTGTTTATAATACGATTTCAATGTTTGTTGCATTTTTATACAGAAATACTCTCACTTTTTCTTATTTATTAATAATAATTATTAATAAGCTAAGTAACGATTTATACTAAAAAAAGTTTTGTTTGTGTGCTTGAATTTTTATTTTTGCTTCTTTGTGGCTTTCACTTAATAATATCCACATTTCAACACCCGGTTTACCCCTCCGCCTTAGGGCTTAAATTTAGTCAGGGGAAAATAAATGTCAGAATCGGAATTAACGACCTCGGAGATCTACATTTTGACACCCATATTGAATTTTTTCAAAATATTGAGTTTTTACCCTCCCCTTTGAGACTTAAATTTGGTCATAGCAAAAAATAAATGTCAGAATCGGAACCAGCGACTTCAAATACCTACATTTCGACACCCATATCAAAATTTTTCAAAATTTTGAGTTTTGACCCCCCCCTTTTCGGGGCTCAGATGTGGTCAGAATCGAAAAAAAATTTCAAAAACGGAATCAGCGACCTCGAATTCCCTAACACCGAAAGTTTCGGGATTTTATCTTTCAATCTCCAGTCAGAATGATTTTTTACCACTTATTTTGTCAAACTGGCCCACTGAGTGGCGTCAGAAAATGGAATTCAAAGAGTACATTGTACCTCCAAATCGGCTGCCGGGATAAAAAGTATGAAATGTTGCCCCCCCCCCTCCAATTACATCAGATAGGGATTTTCATAGCATTAATTTGGACATTAAAACTCCAATTTTTTCAAAGCTTCGCTTGGGCATGAACAAAATCACAGTTCTATAATCTATGAGACGACAGTGCAAAAGAAGGCTCCCTTTTACCTGTTTTACCCCATTACCTTAAATATTCCTGGTATCCCAAATCTCCATACCCAATTTGTACCTATTCGAAATTTAAGAAATGATGTGTTACCTACTTACTACCTAAGTATACCTACTTTTAATTTTATTTTTTTATTTTTTTTCAACTCCTGTAAAATTAAGTTTCTAGTGGACTATGGTTATTTTTCAAACGGAAGTTTCAATTTTTAAAAAAAGGAAAATTTATTTTAAAAAATTATCTCAATGATTGACTTGAAAATGAACAAGGAAAATAAAAGTTAATTTTGTTCCTGAATTTTTTCAGGTTTTCTTTCCTTTCAACAATAATTTATTTTATTCAATCGTTTAGGTACCTATCTACCTACGTAATATATTATTATCTCCTACAGATGAACGCTATTTACCATTTAGCAGGGACTAGGAGTCAGCCAAAAAGTTGACTCCCGACTCCACCTTGACTCCGGAGTCAATGAAGAATGAAGAGTGTTGACTCTTGACTCCGCCTTGACTCCGGAGTAGAACTCACACCTTGACTCCTGACTCCACTTTGACTCCGGAGTCAATTTATGACCTTGACTCTTGACTCCCCTCAACTCCGGAATCAATCTATGACCTTGACTCTTGACTCCGGAGTCAATCTATGACCTTGACTCCTGACTCCGACTTGACTCCGGAGTCAAGCCGGAGTCGGAGTCACTTTGGAGTCAGTTTGACTCCGATTTTGGACCAGGGAATAGAAATTAGCCGAAAAGTTGACTTCTGACTCCACTTGACTCCGGAGTCAAGGGGAAAAGTTGACTCCTGACTTAAATATTCCAAAAAAATTATTAAATAAATTAAATTTTTATTATTAAAAAAAAAAAAAAAATAAATTTTTAGTTTAATTAAAACATTGATTTTGTAAATCAAAAATTAATAAAATTTCACTCCACCTTGAATCCGGAGTCACTTTCAGACCTCGACTCTTGACTCCATATTGACTCCGTAGTCAACAGTGGCGTTGACAGAATGGAAAATTGGGGGGCACAAAAGGGGCCATGTGTTGGACAATTTTTCTGCTTTTTCGAAGTGCAAAAGGGGGACTGACTTTTTTCACCTGCTAAAAATGGGGAGGTGGTAAAAAGGACGCATTCTTCCGCACTTTCGTCTCAATTAAATTAAAAAAGTGTTATTTTGTTAGTGCCCGAGCGAAGCGAGGGCGAAGTTTTGAAAAAATTGGATTTTAAATGCCTTAAAAAGACGTTTTTTCATGTTTTAATGCTTTGAAAATCCCTATTTGATGTAACTGTAACGTAAATTTATAAACACAACATGAATTGGGGGGGGGCCAACCGGGGCCAGAACTTTTTCCGGGGGGCCTGCCCCCCCCAAAATGAACGCATTCCGAATCCGAAAGAAGTCGAGCTCCGATGTCGCGTTTCGCGTTTCGTAAGTAGGTGGTGGCAGGAGGCTGCTAAAATTAGGTTCTGGTTCATAACTGGTTTTCAATCTGAACGTCGTATTTTTGCTTGCTTGTTCACGTTGATTTACTTGAGTGTAGGCGTAGGGAACTCGTCGTGTTGATTTTTCCAAGTGTTGTGAAATCTAAAAACTATTTGAACAGTAGATAAACGTAGAGCGTTTTTAAAATCGCGGTTTCGTGTAGTTCAATCGTCAAGCTAGTTCGCGAATCTGAATATTCTTTCATCCCACGTACACCGAAGTTGATACCATGTCGATAGGAATGTTAAAAAAATTCCTAGAGTTGAAATTGGAAATATTGGGACGAGGAGATGGAATGAATGCGGGAGAAGCCTTCAAGTTTTACGATCGCCTCACATCCTTCTTCGAAGATTTCACCAGATTACAATATGATTCCTGGGATAGGTACGATGATAAATTTGGACTGACTGACCGTAAACTTTTCCAAGAAATTCTCGATGCAGGGGAGTATATGGAGAAAAAAATCACCCGGCTGCAAAAATATTTAAGAAGATTTTTCGAACCTGTTAATAAATCAACATCATCGACCGAATTGAAGGTAAATTATGATCAACGTGATGAAAACGATCAACCTCATACTGTTGATTTGAACTCGCTGCTTCAAAAACAAGAATTTTACATTCAAATGATCAATTTGCTTGTACCGGAAGGCGAAATTTCTTCGAAAAAAGCAGAATTACAGTACGAACACGTTTCCCAGCTTTACGAAAGGTTTATGTCGAATCAAAGTGAAATCATGACGGTCGTAAAAGACGCCGCTTTTGGCGATCAGGTAAAAATTTCGAAGGAAGTACAAAGTAAAGTACTTTCACTCCAAGAAACGCTGAAAGAAATTTTCTCGTTGACGAAACCAATAGTTTTACCGGAATCGAACGTTAATGAACATTTCAATCGAACCGAGCGTCCCAATGTTATCGTCGATTTCCTGGACTCGCAGTACAAGAAACAGAAATCACTAATCGAGCAAATCGAATTGATCGAATCGAAAAACGATCCGAGAGCGACTGAAGCTGAAACGTTATTCAATCATGTTTCACAGCTTTACGACACGTTCATCAAGAATCAGGCGAAGATCGAAACCTACGTCAAAGGTCCTGCTCTCGATAAAGCATTGGAAATTACGCCTGAAATTTCCGTCAAAGTGATGTCGCTTCAAACGAAGCTGAAAGAAATCTTCGCTCCGGTCCAGTCTGCGCCTTTGCTAGATTCGTTACTCGAGAAACAGAAAAGTCTGATCGATGAAATCCAGAATTTGCCTTCGCGTTCGTACTGTGGCGAAAATGGGATTTGTAGACTATTTTTCTACAGTAAAGAAGAAGTGAACTCACAATCGCAGTTCTTACCTAAACTGAAGACGTGGTTTATTGAAAATCAGATGAAAATCGAAGAACTTGTTGACGATTTGGATCTTCACACGCAACAGGAAATTTCAACAAAAATTCAAAAGAGATTGGCAGATATTCAGGAAGAGTACGTATCTTTCTTGGAAAAATAGAGGATACTTCCTTCATTAAGCCGTGGATGAATGGAAATTATAAATAACGTTTTGATTTTAAATGTATGACTCAACTCTTATTTATCCCCCCCCCCCCCCGTCCTCTAGCAGATTCAACTCTCAAGTTACTAAATTTTTTGTACTAATTTTTTTGAATAATATCTTTAAGTAAATTTTGCGCTGTCAATTTTTCATTCACCACTTACATAGTGGTCGTAAATCAATTATTTTTTAAATTATTTTTATTAATTATTATTACCTACTATATTAACGTACTTGCAAATATTTTTTACCCGTTCAAAGTTTAGATAATGAATTGTGAATTTCATATTTTTTTAAATTTCTAAACCAAATGTGTCTCTGAAATAAAGATAAAAATGTTCAATGATTTTGAATCTTCTTTCTCTGCTACGAAAAAAAAAGATCTAAATTCATGAATTTAGGGAAGGGTATTGTTTTACGCACAGATAATTCTATTTGAAAACGGAAAATTTTAAGAAGACGTGAGCATTTGATTTACTTACTCAGAATTTCACATTTTGCAGGACTTATCAAAACGAACGATTTTCTTCAAACGCTATTTAATTCAGCAATGGGCTCCCACTCAAAGTTGAATTAAAATCAGGGACGTACCGATGGGGGGGTGAGGGGGTAGCTTACCCCCTTGGGATTTTTTGAGCATTTGTTGGGAAAATTTGCCATTTCGACCTTAAAGTTGGGAAAATTTACTTTTTGTACCAACTCATATTTTCCTAATTTGAGAAATTACGTACAAAATAGTGAATTTTCCCAACTTGACAAAATGTGAATAAAATTGGCATGTTGTCCCAACTTGGGAAATTTTTCATGTTTTTCAAAGTTTGGATTTTTTCTACTTATTTTTACTAGTTGGAAAAATTTACCATTTGGAGAAATATTTTTCCAAATTGGGGAAGTTGAACATTTTTTTGTACTATCACAGTTTTTTTAAGGAGAAAGGAAAATTTGATGATCTATTTCCCAGAAGAAAGATTTATTTTTTTAAATTGAAAAAATTAAACAGTTGTACAGTTTTATGTTTTTTTTAAATGCAAAAAAGCAATAAAATTTCAAAAATTTTGGCCGTACTGCGCTCGGCTTTATTGTATCTCTCTTTCTGTAATTGAAAAATAATCCAAACCTACAAAAGTAATTTTCTTCGGATTTTTCTCAAATTATCTCAACTAATTATCTTCTTAAAACTCATTTTCGATGTTTAGAAATAAATTTTTTTAAAAGCTTCGGCCTCGCTTCGCTTGGTCTCATCATATTTTTTTTTTAAATAATAGTTTCAAGGTAGAAATCACCGATTTTTTATTCAATTTTATTAGCTCTGAAACATTGTATATGGTACTTTTAATTTGAGGTTTTCTAAACTGTTCGCCCTCGCTTCGCTCGGGACAATAGAGCAATTTCATAAGTATTTTCAATTAAATACAATGAAATTAGTAATTTCTAAAACTTGGGAGAGAGAAATTAAATTCTTTTAAAATTTTGTTTGGCCGGTAAATTAGTGTCATTCACCTAAGCTCTTCTCCCCAAAATCAGGCTCTATTTCATCCCTGAATAAATTTAATTCAAAAATTTCTAATTATATTCGTTGCAGCTACCTTTTACACAAAATTTATTTGAGCTGAGTAGGTATATATGGTATTAGGGGAAAAAATCTTATTGATGTGGGTATCATACCTACTGTTGGGAAAATTTGAAACCTGAGTTGGGATTTTCACAAAATTTACCCCCCCCCCCCCCTCTGGCGATAAGCCCTCGGAACGTCCCTGATTGAAATTATTTGAAAGTGTTTTTACTTTTATACGTACTTTGCTCTACATAAATATGATAGATAAGGGTACATATTTGATCATCGAATATCGATCAGTATTCTCCATATTACATCGATCGCCTTCGTCATGATGCCTGGAGTAGGTGAATACCAAAACACAAATTTTCGGGCTTCTTTTTTCTCAGAGAATTCAAATAAAAATTTTCAACGCTCCCCCTTTTCACCACATTTATAAAATCAAAAATTGTTCTTAATTTTCAATTCAAACATTTAAAAAAATTCCAGTTTGTAATTAAATTTTTTTTTTAAATTTCAGTTCGTGATTGATTTTTTCAAAACTTTTGATTTGGATAGGTACAGAAATTTTTGAGAAATTTCAGTTTAAATAATTACCTATGTACCTACAAAAATGTTTTTAAAATTCAAGACAAATTCAAAAAAAAATTATTTTAATTTATTTTTTACTTTTTGTCACAATTTGCCTAAGGTATTGAAAATTGGGCAGAACTTGAATTTTGCAAAAAAATTTAAACAAGTCAACTGTTTTGTATTTTTTTCGTAAAAATTTCCAATTTTTGCAGTTTGACGCCTCACGCGTATTTTTTCCCACGCAGGATATGCGTCACATGAGTCTCTCGTTCGTTCGAAGTCGATGCTTGAGCCCACATGCACATTCGAAATTAACAGTTTAAACCCCATTTTATTTCGATAGGTATTATATTTTTTAAATATTGAAATTTGAATACGAATAATTACAATTAGAAACAAATTAAATATTTCTGCGCAAATGTGACACGTTTTGCGATAAAGGGGGCTTAGGGTGAAAGAAATCGATATCGACTTTTTTATGGATTCTGATAGAAAATTTCATACTAACACGATGCTGCAAACCTGTCCTCTTGAAGTTGAAAAATGAGCTCACAATTCATCTTCAAAGTTTGACATCCAAAAACCATAGTTTTGAGAAAATTTTCCCTGAAACTTTTGATAAAAAAGCTTGCATTTTTTAAAAAATCCTTATATTCACGAATAATTTTTAAATTGTAATTTATTCTTAAACAAAATTTCACGACAAATCCAATGGAAGCATTATTTTTGACCGTTAAGAACGAACGAAACCATTAAAATGAATTTTATGTTAATTAGTTCAAAACTAACCCACAGGGTGTCTAACGGTCCTGATAAGTCAAGATTTTTTCAAAAAAGTCATGCGAGTACTGAAAAGTCAAACTTTTTGACCAATTTACCCTTATTTACTCAAAAGGTCAAGTTTTTTTCAAAAATAAAAAATAAAACTTCCATTTGCCCTTAATAAATATTTTTTTTAAATAGTGAAAAAAATACAAATTTTTTAGTTAATAGTCGTTTTGGAACTCTATTTTTTGTTTTTTTTGAAAATCACCAATTTTTTTAACCTTAGCCCTCGCTTTGCTCGGGCATATAAGATCTAAAATTTATATAAGAGATAAGGGTTGAAGATTTCGCCTCCCTTTTGATACTAAAACATTGATTGAAACAGTGAAGAAATTTTAGCTTTTAAATACCTTTTTCTTCAAAAATTTTCACCCTCGCTTCGCTCGAGCTCAATGAATTTACACAATTTCATTTCAAAAATTATGGCATGAACCTTCTTCTTTTTCAACCCAGACAATTAATGTTTTAAAATGAAAAAAATTGTCTTTCTCATTTATAAAAATACTTGGTGATGATCTCGAAGGGAATTTTCAAAAATGTTTCGATGGAGATGAATCCATGGTCCATGGTTATCGTTTTTTTTTTTGGGGGGGGGGGAGTCAAAACATAACACGAAAAAAAGCATGAATTTTAAGAAAAGAATTTCAAATTTAGGGTGCTATTTTTTCAAACATTTTCGCCCTCGCTTCGCTCGGGCTGAATAATTTTACACAGTGTAAAATTATTCAGCCCGAATTCACCTTTCTAAAATTTTTGATATGATCTCTTCTCTTCCATCTCAAATAATTGAATATTTTTAAACGAATAAAATTTATTCTTACAATATCATTAGAAGTCTTGAAGGTGATCTCAAATGAAATTTTCAATTTTTTACCGGAGGGGGGGGTGTATTAAGGAATTTATCATAGGTTAGGTTTTTTCAGTCATAAAAGTAGCACAAAACAGCAAGAACTTTTGTTTTCTATAGTTTCAGTACGACTGGTCAGCAAATTTTTCATTTATCCCCCCTCCCCAAGATTTTTGGCCGAATTTCGTGGGGTGACCCTCAAAAAATTCAAGCAAAAAGTCATTCCAAAAGTCAAGCTAAGTCAAGCTTTTTGCTCAACAAATTTTGTTAGATACCCTGAACCCAGCTAATTTTCCATATAAAATATTTTTCCACCAAAAAGGCCACTCATATCTCAAAGAGGAAGGTTCTAACTAGCAAAAAAACAATGAAAAAAATTTCGATTTTCTCATTCGTTTTCGATTATTTAGCTCTCCTGCAAATTTTTTTTTCACCCCAAGCCCCCCCCCCCCCATCGCAAAACGTGTCACAAATCTCTTTCTCAATATTTTTCCAAACTCTAAAATTTCTTTCCAAAAATTTTCCAACCTATAACGCCTTCTTTCACAATTTTTTCAACTCAATTTTTTTACAATTTTTTTTACCCAACACCTTTTCATCTTTTCTCTATATTTTTTAAAACTCTGGATTTTTTTTCCAGTCCTAACCAGAGACCAGGGGTTCAAACCCCCCTAAAAAAGGAAAACGAAAAACGAAAAAAAAAAACGTTATTTTTTAGCATTTTTAAAAACGAAAAAAAACAAAAACTGAAATATTAAAATAGTGATAAACAAAAACAAACCAAATTGTTTTCGTTTTTTTTCGTTTTCCATTTTTTCTGGTGTTTGAATACATTATAGGCGAAATCGCACGCATATACCTTAAGGATTTCAATCATCTAATTTTTTCAAACAATTTCATCTAGCAAAATGCTTCAATTTTAGGTTAAATGTCAATTAATTCATCCTAAAGATACATATAAGAGAACGCCGCGAAAAAAGAATAGAATAAATGCCCTTCCAGGATTTCGAAAACTTTATGAAAACGTAAACGAAAAACGAAAAAAAAACACGTTATTTTTCCAAAAAATGAAAACAAAATTTTACAAATACGTTAAACAATTTTTTTTCAGTTTTTGATTTTTTTTTTGCATTATGAAATAATGACTGTTCATTTTTTATTCCAGTTTATGAAGAAATTGATTTTTTTTTAAAACACGTCATTTTGCTCATTTCTTGCTCTTCTGATAAATTTTTCGACTTTTCATCGTTATATTATTTCATTAGTATTCGCATTTTTACTTTCAAAAAAAAAATCATAAACGAAAAAAACGTTTTTGAAAGACGAAAAGAGCGAAAACGAAAACCGAAATTGTAAAAACGAAAACGAAAACCCCAAAATTTAACGTTTTTGAAACCCTGGTCCTAACCTTGATATTTTTTTCAAATCTAAAATTCCGCAAAATAGTATCTTTTTCTCCTGTTGCTGTACACTGTCTCCTGATCAAAAAATGAATCACAAAAACAATATAATTTGGCCAGTGGCCACAACACACGTTAAGAACCCCGAAATAGCCTTTTTCCCGCGTAAAATTCCCAAATCCTAATTCATATAAGCAGTAAAACAACATCATGAAAAGGAGAAGCATCCTTCAATTCACCTCATCTAATGCCTCATCCCTTAACAGTTGCCAATATCTATGCCCGCGCAGAGGTACGCATCCGGCTAGGCGACTAAAAGTCACTTCAATCTGGTTTTCTCGCATCATTAGGCAGAAGGGTGGAAGGTGGGAGCTGCATTCGCGACTGCATGCATTTGATACAGTAGAAGAATTGCTTTCTAATCACCCTGGCAGGGTTTCTCAAAATAGAGATTCTATTATACTCATTTCTCTCTCTCGCACTTCGGAACTCCCAACACGAGTGAGCCATCGATGCCAGATATAGGATACTGCAGTGAGTGCCAGTGGCATGTTGATTTTCGACCTCGGACGAGCTGGTCGTAGGTATTTTATCTCTGAAAAATTGAGTTAAATTGTTAGTATCGGTGTTCGAATTAAACGAGAGGAAATTCGTATCGTGTTTTTAATATTTCTAACCGTTGAAAAAAATATCATTGAAACTGAAATTCGTGTTTTCGTGTCGTTTGTTAATTCAATAATATAATAGTGAACGATATCCGTATTTTCCAGTAACCAACGTACTCCGAAGTCGATACAAATACTAACAATGGCTGTAGGGGTTCTTAAAAAAATCGTCGATTTGGAAATATCAATAGCCCAACTGGGAGATGAGATTAGTGCAATCGAAGCTCGCGAATTTAACGATATCCTCATTTCCTACTGCGAAGAATTTATGTCAATTGAATGTGAGTTTTTGAAAGACATTCCAGACAGCGCCATTATCGTTGACGGGGATTTAATCAGGTTCTACGTTACGGCGGAGTATGTTCGCAAAAAAAGCAGTCGCCTTCAAGAAAGGCTGAAAAAAATTTTCGAATCGGTTGAATCATCGTCTTCGACGAAATCAAAGGAGGTAACCGATCCCACTAATGTTAACGAGCTATATCCAACCGATCGTCCTACCGTCATCGCAGATTATTTGGACTCCCAGTACAAAAAACGTGATTTTTTAATCGAGCAAATCAATCTGATCGAATCGAAAAGTAACCTCGACGCAGCAGAAGCTGAAACATTACACCATCATGTTTTGCAACTTTACGAATCATTTGTGAAAAATCAAGCCAAGATTGAAACCTATGTGAATGGCCCTGCTCTGGATGAAGAATTGAAACTCTCTGGCGAAATTCTCCATAAAGTGATGTCTCTTCAAACAAAGCTGAAGGAAATCTTCGCTCCGATTGCGTCGCCTTCTTTGCAACATTCTCAGAAACCCTCCGACGAAGTTATCAAAGTGATGTCTCTTCAAAAGCTGAAAGAAATCTTCGCTCAGGTCTTTTCATCTGTAGTAAAACAGTCTCCGAAACCCTGCGATGAAATTCATCGTAAAATGCCGTCATTTCAATCAAAGCTGAAAGAAATCATTTCACCAAACGTGTCGCTTTCTTCGGTAATTCAGTCTCGTAAAGTTCTTTATTTCCTTTTTTCAATTATACTTCTTTTCTTGGCTTGCGTGATGGGTTTGAACAACTACAAGGCTCATCAGAAGGTTTACTTGAACTCGTTACTCGAAAATCAAAAATCTTTGATTCGTGATATCAAATCGACAGATTTGCCAGATAGTACATCATCTTATTCTGATAGAGAAGAAGCGCGGAGGAAATGCCAATCGAAATCAGACCGTTTGATTGAACTGAAATCGAAGTTTATTTCAAATCAAGAGAAAATCGAAGAACTCATTCACGGTTACGATCAACAAACTCGAAATAAGCAGGCGCAAATCGCCTGTGATACTGCAACAGATATAGCTCGAATTGAAAGTAGACTTGCTAGCTGCATGTTAGGCAAGGGCGACCAGTTAGCCGCTGGTCTCGTAACGATGTTTTGCATTTTTGTTTTTTTGTCGTGTATCTTTTTCTTTTTATTAAGCTTATTGTTTTATTGTTGCTGCTTGCGGATCACTTAAATTCCAAATACAGTAGAATTCGGTTATTAAGATCACAACTGTTTGAGTCAATATTGATCTGATAAACCGGCTGATCTGATTAAACGAAAAAAAAAATTCTTTTTTATTGCACGTACGTTTTACACATATTTCTACCTCTATAATAAAAGTGCGTTCAAAAGTTTAAGCAAGTATGTAGATACAGTACATTATAAGCGTAAATTAGGCTTCTTTTCGAAAGTAACACTCTATAGAGCTTTGTTTTAAGTTATAAGTGAAATTCCAAATTGGGTAGGTAAGGAAAACACACGATCAAACAAGCCTTTTTCCCTTACCTACTTATTTTTTAAATACCTATTTGGGTGTTTTAGCAATGTTTAAATCTGGAAATATTCAAAATGAGAGAGTCAAATTTTACTAATGCGAGGTCGTTGATTTCGAATCTGCGGTCCATTTCTGCGGCTAGACCTTTGTTTTGAAGATGTGGCCAATTTTAGCCTCTAAAACTCGATTTTTAGGCGATCAAATCATAATACAGATACTCAGAAAAAGGATTATTTTCGATTATCAAGGTCGTTAATATCAATTATACCTACCGTGCTAAATTGCATTTTTCAATGGAAGACCTGCTCGAATTTTGATATGAATATCCGGCAGGTTGATCCAGAGGCGGAGAAGTAAATTTTTTCAAGGTGTCACAAAAATTTTTTAATACTGATGTTCGCCAGTTGAGTAACACCCCCCTCCCCTCACCAAAATTTACCGCAAAATTACCAAAATTTTGACAAAAACTGAAATTTTTGAAGGATATTTTTCTGCAAATTTTACAAGATTTCATCATTTTAGTTCAATTTTTTTTCGACTTGTAGGAAAATTTTATTAGTAAAAAACACAAAGTAACACAATTTCTAACACGTTATGTTAGAAATTGTGTTACTTTGTGTTTTTTACTAATAAAATTTTCCTACAAGTCGAAAAAAAATTGAATTAAAATGATGAAATCTTGTAAAATTTGCAGAGATTGCGAATGTTAAAATTTGAAAAAAAACAATTTTTTCTGATTTGATAAATTTTTGGCATGTCGCGAAAATTTTCACATGTCACAATGCGACATGCGAAATGCAATGGGTGTCACATCGGTGACATGCGTGACACGACACTCTCCGCCAATGGGTTGATCTGTATAAGCGGTGAAATTTATGTGTAAATAGAACGAAAAATCGGGACCGAAGCATTTTGATCTGATTAGCCGAATGATCTTATTAAAGGTGATCTTGATGAGCGAATTCTACTGTATTACAAAATCATTAAAATATAATTTTAATTAATATTGATTTTTTTAAGAATTATTTTTTTTCAATTTAATCAACTTTCAATAAATTAAAATAATTTTAAATGTTTCGCTTGATTGTCGTTTACCATTTTTACACTGTAAATAATCAAGTTCATCATGGAAACTTTATAGTTTTAAAAGTAAAAATGCTTAATTTTTATAAAATCGTGAAATGAGTTCGAAATTTCATAATTTTTGAGGAATTCTAAGTTCACCCCCCCCCCCTCCCCATAAAATTTCCTTTCACTATGAAAACACAAAATTCAAACTTTATAAAGTTTTCATGCGATTTGCATAGCACGTTTGAGGAAAAAAACTGATGAAAATGTAATCTTGGAACAAACAACTTACATAGGTACTAATTATTTTAGCCTTAAAACCAATAAAAATACCTAACAAATCCAAGAATTGGCGTCAGAAGCTTTTTTTGGGAGGGTGCAAAGTGGGTTTGAAGACTTGGAATATCAAAATGGAACTATTTTTTGCATAGTTGATTCAAATAGTTTATATAATTGTGATTTCGTTCATGCCCGAGCGAAGCTTTGAGAAAATTTTATTTTTAATGCTCCAAAAAAGCACTTTTTCACGTAAGTTTCTGACGCCAAGAGGAGGGTCCCCCCTCCGTAGCTGCGCCCCTGAAAAACACCACATAAGCGAAGAGCGACCACCCTGGAAAAATTACTAAAAGTTACCTGCGTTTTTTATGTAGAATTTTGCTGTGTATTTGGTTTTGGCCATTTTTTTGAACTAAGGGCCGAAAATTGCGAAAACCGTACAGAAATATTGTCTTTTAGCAGATTTTTCAAATTTTGAGCGTTTTATGCAGAAATAAATGATGACAAATGATTACCTAAATGAAAAAACCAATCCCATATTCGTGTTCATCAGGTCAAAATACCCCGATAAACACCCTTTTCGCGATAGTTCTGCTTGAAGTTTCAAAATTCATGTTTTTGGTTTTTCATTGATTTTTCATGGCGAAAAAAGTGAATTTCGAGGTTTCGAGTAAAACGATCGCAAAAAGGGTGTATATCAGGGTATTTTGACCTGTTGAACTCGAATATGGGATTGGTTTTTTCATTTGGTGATTTTTTCCCGGAAAATTCGCCATTTTCAAGTTTGAATTAGGTCTCTGTGTAAAAATTCAAAAAATTTCTGTTCGAGTTCTGGTCATGAAATATTGTAACTCTTTGGCACTATTTAATGTCAAAGAAGTGGAGGATACGCGGAGAAAAAAATTTCACCATCACTCTTCTTGGACAGGTTCTGTAGCAGCTAAAAGAGGAATACTTAAGTCGGTACTTATGCGTGCATATCTATACGAAATGTGACTCAAAAGATTGAAATCGAAAGAAATGTCGATTTCTGACTAATTTTGGGTCGTAGAACACGAATATGTCATTAATTATTGTCTATTGTAATTTTCTTGCCCGAGAGACCTTATCCAAGCTTGAAAACGGGGAATTTTCCGGGAAAAAATCACCAAATGAGAAAACCAATCCCATATTCGAGTTCAGCAGGTCAAAATACCCCGATCAACACCCTTCTCGCGATCGTTTTACTTGAAGCCTCAAAATTTACTTTTTTCGCTACGAAAAATCAGTGAAGAAAGTGAATTTTGACACTTTGAGCAAAACTATTGCGAAAAGGGTGTTCATCGGGGTATTTTGACCTGCTGAACACGAATATGGGATTGGTTTTTTCATTTAGTTATTTCCTTCTGTATAAAACGCTCAAAATTTGAAAAATTTGCTAAAATGACAACATTTCTCCGTTAGGGAGGAGTGTAGGGTCCAAAATTTTATGATTTTTTTTTCTTGTCAATATACACCACTTGAGGTATTTGGGAGCCCAAACGCGCCTGGGGCCAGATTCACCCCTTATCCGGCCATACCTTTTAAATTATTTTTGGAAAATTTTCGTAGCAATATTTTCATCTAAAAAAATGCCATCAAAAAATTTTCCAAAATGATCAAGAAAATGTTGCTTTGATTTCGAAGAGTTTGATTGAGAGTAATATTTGAATTCAAAAATAAATTCTTGTAGATTGAGGGATGAATGTAAATTTTTTTGTGAAATGAGGGGGGGTTAAATTTATTCGACTTATTTTTTATTGCCCCACCTGAGATGCCATTTTCCCCCTTCCAAAATATTCTGGCTACGAACCTGTTTATCTGGCCGCATGTAAACTGCACAAACGTTGGACGGTTGGAGTAAACAACGAAACGGTGTATGTAAACTGCACACATATGTAAATTGCACACTCACAGCGATAAGGTATTCTGCACACCGTTGGTTTGAATGAACGATTGAATCGTTCATGACTTGTTATGCCTCCTTAGGATGTTCTACCACGTGGAAAATTCTGAAAAAAATATCACGTTGTACATAGGGGCTAGGTCGCTAGGTACATGAAATATATTTTTTTCAGAATCGCACCTCTGAACCATCATGTGGAAAACTCGATTTGAAGTTTTCAAACACGAGTTTCAGCTAGAAAAAATGATCGAAAAATTTTTCCAACCATCAACTAATACCCCCCCCCCCCCCCCAGTATAGTGTACCACCCACGCAAGTTTGAAAAAATTTGGTTGAAAACTCGCGAAAATAAAAATTCCTAATGAAAAGGCTGAAAAAAAGAACGTTTTGGCCCATAACTAAGGATAGGGGAGGGGTAGAGGGCCAAAAATTTTTCCACAAGGTTTTCAGACCGTAAGAACCAACTTCCATAGGTTAGTTTCGAATTTCAGCTCGGGGGCAGATTCGCCTATCTTAACCGCCGGTACCCTTACGTTCGAAAAATAACGAGCCAATCAAACGTTACTGGCAAAAAGTAATTTAAGTAATTTTAAGAGTATCATTTTTTGTATGTGCCATTCAGAGGTGTCGTCAAGGGGGGCCCGGGGGGCCTGGCCCCCCCGGAAAAAGTTCTGGCCCCCGCTTGGCCCTCCCAATTCATGTTGTGTTTATAAATTTACGTTACAGTTACATCAAATAGGGATTTTCAAAGCATTAAAACATGAAAAAACGTATTTTTAACGCATTTAAAATCCAATTTTTTCAAAACTTCGCCCTCGCTTCGCTCGGGCACAAACAAAATAACACTTCTTTCATTTAATTGAGACGAAAATGCGGAAGAATGCTCCCTTTTTACCACCTCCCCATTTTTAGCAGTTGAAAAAAGTCAATCCCCCTTTTGCACTTTGAAAAAGCAGAAAAATTGTCCAACACATGGCCCCTTTTGTGCCCCCCAATTTTCCATTCTGTCGACGCCACTGGTGCCATTTCGTTCATTTATTTTTTGTGTGCTAATTACATATGTGTGCAAATCACACTTCTTCTTAGTGTGTGCAGATTACATACGTGTGCAAATTACACTCGTTTGTGTGCAATTTACTTTCTTCCGTTTATCTCGTGTGATGATTGTGCCTGGGAAATACTTAGATTAGATGCCTGGTAATGTTTCTGCAACGTGTAATAGATGGCGGGGAACGAGTTTTTCGAATGTAAATATAGAACTTACGCGATAACACAGTTCAGAGTTCTGTATCAATGTAACGAATGAATTCAGGGAACATAATATGTGCAGTTATTGCGTTTTACATTGTACTTATCAGGCGTGGGCAACTCGTCGTATCGCTGTGTGTTTCTAAAAACTGTTTGAATAGTAAACGTAGCATTTCGAGAATATCAGTTTCGTATTTCGTATTGGTAGTTCGTGAATTTGAATATTTTTGTAATCAACATCAGCGTACATCGAAGTTGATACAATGGCGGTCTTAAAGGTTGGACAATTGAAAGTATTTCTCAATTTGGAAATGGAAATATATCGAGAGAATAAAATGAGTGCTGAGAAGGCCCATAAATTTTACGACCGCGTCGTTTCCTGTCAGTTGAATTTTGCTACACTGCACAAAAATCGCTGGGACAACTATGAAGACTACCGCCCCGTTACTGATAATGTTTCATTCCATAAAAATCTTGAAGTAGTAGAATATGTCGACAGAAAAATCATCCGGCTGCAGAAATATTTAAGAAAATTTTTCGAACCAGTTGAAAAATTATCATCGACCGGATTAAAGGTAAATTATGATTCAAGTGGTGAAAACGATCTATCTGCGACTTCTGTCAATTTGAACTCACTAGTTCAAAAACAAAAATTTTATATTCAAATGATAGATTCGCTGAAACCAGAAAGTGAGCTTTCGTCGAAAGAAGCCGAATTACGATACGAGCACGTTTCTCAGGCCTACGAAAAATTCATTTCGAATCAAAGTGAAATTACGAATTTCGTCAAGGATACAAAATTCGACGATCAGGTAGCAGTTTTCAAAGATATGCAACGTAAAGTACTTTCACTTCAAGAAACCCTGAAAGAAATTTTCTCGCCGACGAAACCAACCGTTTTGCCGAAATTCAAGGTAAATGAACATTTCAATCAAACCGAGCGTCCCAATGTTATCGTCGATTTTTTAGACTCGCAGTATAAGAAGCAGAAATCACTAATCGAGCAAATCGAATTGATCGAATCGAAAAACGATCCGAATGCGGCTGAAGCTGAAACATTACACAATCATGTTTCACAGCTTCACGACACGTTCGTCAAGAATCAGGCGAAGATCGAAACCTATGTTAATGGCCCTGCTCTCGATCAAGAATTGAAACTCTCTGGCGACGTTCTCCGTAAAGTAATGTCCCTTCAAACGAAGCTGAAAGAAATATTCGCTCCGGTCCAGTCTCCGTCTTCGGTAGAATCCAAGCCTGTGGGTGAATCTAAACAGATGAAGGAATCTGATAAAGTCATTTATTTGAATTCATTGCTCGAGAAACAGAAGTCTCTGATAAATGAAATCGAGGCAATGCCTTTACAAAAGCATCAACGCAATTTTTATCATGATGAGTACTATAAACCAAGTACTTACGACAAAAAATTAGTGGAATCATTGTCAGCGACCTTATCCGAACTGAAAGCGTGGTTTGTTGAAAATCAAACAAAAATCGAAGAACTTGTTGGCGATTTTGATCTTCACCAGCAAAAAAAAATTTCAACAAGAATTCAAGCTAGATTGGCATATATTGAAAGAGATTACGTATTTGTTTTCAAACGTTGTGCGGATTTAAATATTTAAGTTGTTAAGAAACATGTTTGAGTGAGTGAAAATCAATTATTGGGTAGGTAACCAATTAGGTAGATAACCCAATTCTTTTATTTCGTTTCATTTAACTTTTATTAAATTACTTAAGTAGGTATGTTTGTTGTGTGTTATTTTTAACGATTTTGCTTCTTTTACAATACGATTTAAATATCTACCCTTATGGTATAGAAGCTTTTATTTTGAACAGTGGAAAAAATTCACGTAGAAAAATGTTAAGTGGAAATTTTATTTTTATTTCTTTGTTGATATCTAAATTTCTCTTTCATAGCTACTTTAAAAATTTATGATTTTCATTTGTGTTTTAACAATGTTTTCATTCAGATTTTTACCAATTTTTTTGAACAAAATATTTAAGTAAATTTTGTACTCTTGAATTTTAATGCACAGCTTACTTACACGCTAATTGTAGTTTAGGTACCTATTTTATTTTTATTATCAATTACTCTATCGACCTACTTATCAATATTTTTTACACAATCCTAGTTCACTAGTAAGTAAAGTGTAAATTTCGTGTTCACTCATTCATTTTTTTTTCAAATTTTTAACCCAAATGTGTTTCTAAAATAAAAATAATAATGTTAAAAATTTGTGTCTTTTTTTCCTGTTAAATAGAAAAAATGTGTCACTGAATTTAAGAAAATTACTTTTTTGTATATATTATTCTATTTAAAAATGGAAAACGTCAAGAGAACGTAGATGTTTGATTTAGAATTTCACGTTTTGCAAGACTGATACCTAAAAACAAACGATTTCCTTCGAGCTGGGTTTGATTCAATATTTGGTTTCCAATTTCCATTCAAAGTTAAACTGAAACTATTTGAAAGTATTTTTACTTTTGCATACACTCTAACTTGTAGATATAGGTGCATATTATGACCTTCGATCAATAATTTCCATATTATATCGATCATCTTTGTGATGATACCTAAAGTCGGTGAGTACGAGTATAAGCCCCAGTGCAAAAATTTCAAGCTTTCTTTTTCTTATTTTTTTGTAGAAAAATTCAATAACATTTCTCATCGATCTCTTCTCCGCCGTATTTAAAAAAGCAAAAATTGTTCTTAATTTTCAAATCAAAAATTGTAAAACATTCCAATTTGTAATTTAAAAATTTTTATTTTAATACGAAAAATTCAGTTACTTACTTTTTAAAAATTTTAATTTGAAAAAAAATTATTTTATTTCTGCAGTATTGAAAATTTGCCAAACTTCAATTACGCCTACTTTTTAAAAAAATTCAACCTTTTTGTCATTTTTTTGGTTGTAAAATTCGCCAACTTTAGCAATTTGTTGATTTTTTCAAAAAAATTTCCATTTTTTGATTTTATTTATTTATTTATTTTTTTGTTGTCAAGCTGATGAACAGTTTTACGTTGATCAAGCCATCATATAATATGTAGGCATTTGATATTCAAGATTTCAAGAAGTTCCTATGGAGGCCTTCGCCGTCGGATTTTTAAAAAATTTGGTCCTACTGTAAATGTTTCCCCTCACCAGCCCTGGACCTACTTTTACTACCTTCGAATGACGACAAATATTTAACGATCTATACTTACCAAAATAATATACTTAACCGACCGTGTATGAAAGTCGGAAATTTTCCAACTTTGACGATTGAAATAATGTGACGATGATTTTTCAAATTTCAATATGAGTCCAAAAAATTCTGAAAAATTTCAGTTTAAAATAGTTTTCTACAAAAAAATTTAATTTTTATTTTAAAAATTAATTTAAATTCAATTTCTTTCACTTTTTATCAAAATTGTCTAAGGTGTTGAAAATTTAACTTTTCATCATTTTTTTCAAGTATTGATTTACAATCTCTCATTTTGAATCAGTAAAAAATCACTGATAAATAGTCAGAATTTCAGCACCGGAAAAATCAGGAAAATTTTTTGATTTTCGGCGGATTTTCACTGATTTTTCAACAAACACAGATTTTACTGACGTTTCAGTGAATTTTCTGTGATTTTCCAGTAATTGTTTCACTGTTTACTTTCAGTGACATTTTTTCACTGATTTATTACTGTGCTGCAATTCTGACTGTTTTACAATAACGATTTTAGATAATTTTAACTGATTTATAAATGAGAGAGCATTCTTTCTCCCCTCTGTGATCACGAACGTACCGATAGGGGGAGGGAGGAGCTTCCCCCTGACGGAATTTTTTGCTCGTGAGTTGGGAAAATTGATCATTTCAACACATTAGTTGGGAAAATTTGTCATTTTCCCCAACAGATGAAAAAGGCCTTTTTTGGGCATTAAACACACAATTTTTTTCAAATTTTCGCTCTCGCTTCGCTCGGGCATTAACAAAATTGCAAATTATATGAATTATTTCAGTCAATAAAGTAAAAAAAAGTTTCCTCCCTTGAAAATCTTTCTGTTATTCCAAGTCTTTGTAGGTACCGTACTCATTTTCCACCCTCCGAAAAAAAAAAGCTTTCGACGTTATTGTATCTACTTGATAAATCAAGTTGGAAAATTTTAAGCTTAAAAATTGAAATCAGGGGTATCGAGAAACCTCATTCTACAGGTCCTCGAAAAATTTTTTGGTGGAAAACGTCCCTTTTTAGAAATTTGATCCATCCGTGAAATCACCTCCCAATCTAAATTTTTAAAAACTTTGGCCTCGCTACGCTCGGCCTGAGTGTTTTCATATTTTTCCTTTTTCAGAATTCAAATCCTAGAGAAGTCATTTTTTCGTATTTTTCCTCAAAATTATTACAACTAATATTCATTATATATTTCCTCCATAGAACTTATTTTTGACGTTTAAAAACCAATTTTTCAAAAGCTGCCTCGCTGCACTCGGCCTCTTTGTATTTATTCCTAAATAGTTTCAAAGTAAAAGTGACCATTTTTTATTTAACTTTTTTAATCCAAAACAGTTTTATTGCACTTTGAATTGGAAGTTTTCAAAATTTTTCCCCCTCGCTTCGCTCGGGCCAAATTCATTTTTCTCGTATTCACATTAAAATACAAATTTTTTCAAATTAAATTGTAATTATTTTGAAATTTTTTACTCTCGTTTCAATCTAGATAAATACCTTGCTTCGCTGAGGACAAATGGACAATTTTATGTTAATAATCGCTGGTTTATAGTTGGGAATTTTAAGAACTTGATTTGGGTTTTTCATCAACCCCCTCCCCCCTGGAAAATGCCTTCGGTACGCCACTGTCTGTGATATTATTTTATATTCATCTCTCCTCTCCGTGATACGTTTGTGTTGATAGAAATACTTAGAATGCGTGATTACCAATACTGAAACTGATACTGATGAGGAGTAGAGATTGGAAATATCGCTAATTTCAATTAGGTACCTATTTAGTCGGGTCTCAATTTCACGAAAAAACACATCCGCTCGACTGAGCTGTAAAAAGCAATTTTATGATTGATTTGTGTTCTAGACATTACAACAAACAAATTTAGCCCAGATGCCTTTTCTTACCCCTCCCCCTTTTCCGAGGGTCCACCCCCTTTCTTAAAAACGCCTGTAGCGCTCCTCCTATAGGTTCTAGTGAAAAAAACTTCCCACAAAAGTTGTCCCTCAACATCTCAGCTACGAATTACGTTCTATAGAAAATCCATTTTGGGGCCACCGGTGTCCCGCAAAGGGTATAGCAGGTTAAGTATGGTGTTTTGGCCTTGGAAAGGGATTTTGATGAAACCTACCCCAAAAGTTGAGTCATGATGAGAAAAAATTCTGACAAAAATTTTGGACCCCCAGAGCAAGTATTTTCGGGGGGAGGGGCCAAAATGTGTTTTTTAAACTTTATTTTTTCGTTTTTCACAAAATGTAGATAAAAATTTCGTGTTTTTTTCAATTGAATCTAGAGGGTTAGAGGAACCCTAAAAAAATTTTTCAAAATTTTTGACCCATTTTTCGTCGAGTTATGGCGTTTTAAAAATTTTGAGCGGCCATTTTGGAGAGAAGTTTCAGAGGTACAGTCACCATTTTTTTTTAGAAAATGTGTTATTTAGTGTTGATTATACCACATAAGTTTCAATGAGTTTGAGTTGGTGCAACATTGTCAAAAAAAATAAAAACTAACCACCGGTCATGCGGAGCCCGAACGTTCATGTCAATTTCCCACGGCGCTCTGGTGGAAAGCACAGTGCTCGCGCTCGCTATGTTTGACAAATACCATTCTAATCCAGAGGCAGATTACATTTTTTCAAATATGAACGCAAAGGGTGATGTAGGTATAAAATTTGGCATAGCGAAGAAGGATACCATAAAATTTTTTTTGAGCCAGTAGAATCATCGCCAAATCTCATTGGAGGGGGAGGGGGAAGATCCAGAGGGGGTTCAGCTCTTTCATTTTTCAAAATTGAGTTATCGGTTTTTTTTCGTGTTTACATCCAAAAACGCGGTTGAGAGATACCACCAATATTATCACAATCAAAACTGAAACGAAATATTACGTAGATAGTTTATGGCACAGAACGTGAAAAATTGGTTCAATTTCATCAAATTCCTCCATTCATTCAGCTTAGAGGTACGGGAATTTGTGAAAAGTCAATTATACGTATGTATGGTACCTAATCTACCCGCAGATTTCGAAAAATGTAAAAAAAAAAAAGATAATTTGGGATTTAGGCAGGTTCTACAAAATAGATAACATATTCGAGGAAAATGTGAAAATTTGAAATGAAAAATCCGAAATTTGAGGAACTTCTCTCCTTGCAATTCCAAATGTAATGTCATTTTTGAACTAAGCAGAATTCCATCGTATAGAAATTACACGAAAAAAAACCGATAGCTCAATTTTGAAAAATGAAAGAGCCGAACCCCCTCTGGATCTTCCCCCTCCCCCTCCAATGAGATTTGGCGATGATTCTACTGGCTCAAAAAAAATTTTATGGTATCCTTCTTCGCTATGCCAAATTTTATACCTACATCACCATTTGCGTTCATATTTGAAAAAATGTAAATCTGCCTCTGGATTAGAATGGCATTTGTCAAACATAGCGAGCGCGAGCACTGTGCTTTCCACCAGAGCGCCGTGGGAAATTGACATGAACGTTCGGGCTCCGCATGACCGGTGGTTAGTTTTTTTTTTTTTTTGACAATGTTGCACCAACTCAAACTCATTGAAACTTATGTGGTATAATCAACACTAAATAACACATTTTCTAAAAAAAAATGGTGACTGTACCTCTGAAACTTCTCTCCAAAATGGCCGCTCAAAATTTTTAAAACGCCATAACTCGACGAAAAATGGGTCAAAAATTTTGAAAAAATTTTTTTAGGGTTCCTCTAACTCTCTAGATTCAATTGAAAAAAACACGAAATTTTTATCTACATTTTGTGAAAAACGAAAAATTAAAGTTTAAAAAACACATTTTGGCCCCTCCCCCCGAAAATACTTGCTCTGGGGGTCCAAAATTTTTGTCAGAATTTTTTCTCATCATGACTCAACTTTTGGGGTAGGTTTCATCAAAATTCCTTTCCAAGGCCAAAACACCATACTTAACCTGCTATACCCTTTGAAAAAAGTATTTCAAAAAATCATAAAAATCACGTTTTTTCAATTTTTCCCTAAAAGTTTCTAAGATGAGTAAAATTTGTAAGTAACCAAAAGTATTCAGAATTAAATTTCCTATTCGATGAGTTATATCACGACTATTTTCGTCCTACTCCCCGTTACATACAGGCCCACCGCCCTCCCACACATCAAAAATTTCGGTCTTCCAGAAAAATTTTCCACCAAAAATTATTTTTCACCACCTAATCTACAATTTCGGTCATTATAAAAATTATTTTTTGAGCAATCCCTATCCCTTAAATTCGAAAAATATCCTTCAAAAATACATAAAAATACGCTTTTTTACGCTTTCAATGCAAAGCTTTAAAGATAATTATGTAGACAGAAATTGAGAGGAAAGTATCTAAAAATCATAATTTTTAATTTCCAGTTTTTTATTAAGAAGCAACTAATGAATATATCTAATTTCTGACCACATAATTATCTTTAAAGCTTTGCACGGACACGTTTTACGTCACAAAATGGCAATGAAGCCTGGAATATCTTTAATAACTTGAGACATTGTAAAGCGGATAAACATTTTCGAAAAACTTTTTTTTTGTTAAAAATGAATTGAGTTTTACTCGAGAAAAAATTGGAAACTTTTTCTCAACTTAATAGGTACTTTCTATTCAAATTTCAAAAAATTGTCAAGTTTTTCGCATCTTTTGACTTTTTATGCCCTATACAAATACTGTGACGTCAAGACTTGCCAATTCTAGCCTAAAGCACCAATTTTTCTTTAAAAAAATATTATCGATAATTATCGTTAAATCATAAAAAGTTATAGATAGGCCTAGTTATCGGTAGTTATCGATAGTTAATGATAGTTTCCGACCTCCGTAAGGTTCTCGTCGTTTCGTTTCGAGGTTCTGAATTCTGAGAACAGTTTGATTAGTAAACTTAGCATTTTGTGAATAGCAGTTTCGTGTAGTTCTCTCGTCAAGCTAGTTGGAAAATTTGAATCTTTTTATATCCAAGGTACACCAAAGTTGATACAATGACGGTGTTCGAAGTAATAAAAGAATTCGTCGATTTGGAAGCGGAAATATTACAACGAGGATATGAAATAAGTGCCGAAGAAGCCCATAAATTTCACGACCGCCTCGATTCCTGCTACGATAATTTTGCTGCATTGAACCTAGGTAACCGGATCCTTTATCCAGCCTGCCATGGAATTACTGATAGCAAATCTTTCCAGAATAAAATTATCCGGCTGACAAAACATGTAAGAAGATTTTTCAAACCAGTTGATAAATCAGCATCGGCAACCAAATCAGAGGTAAATACATCTGATCAAAATACTGAAACCCATCATCTAACTGTGACCAATGACAGTCTTAATTTGTTACTCCAAAAACAAAAATTTTACATTCGAATGATCGATTCGCTGATCCCGGAAAATGAGCTTTCGCCAAAAACCCCCGAACTTCAGTACGAGCACGTGTCGCAGTTTTATGAAAAATTCGTCTCGAATCAAAGTGAAATTATGACGTTCGTCAACGATTCTGATTTCGAAGATCAGGTAAACATCTCCGAGGAAATTCAACGTAAAGTGCTTTCTCTTCAAAAAACGCTGAAAGAAATTTTCTCGCCGATGAAACCAACAGTTTTACCAGAATTCAAGGTGAATGAATATTTTAATCGAACCGAGCGTCCCAACGTTATTGTCGATTTCTTGGAATCGCAGTACAAAAAGCGTAAATCTCTAATCGAGGAGATCGAATTGATCGAATCGAATAACGACCCGTGTGCGGCTCAAGCTGAAATATTATACAATTATGTTTCACAACTTTACGACATGTTCGTCAAGAATCAAGCGAACATCGAAACCTATGTCAATGGCCCTGCTCTGGATGAAGAATTGAAACTCTCTGGCGAAGTTCTCCATAAAGTAATGTCTCTTCAAACAAAGCTAAAAGAAATCTTTACACCGGTCTTGTCAGTCTTGTCACTTTTAGAAAAACTGTCTCCGGAACCCTCTGGTGAAATTCATCGAAAAATTCCGTCATTTCAACCAAGGATGATGGTGTCGCTTTCTTCAGTAATGCAGTCTCGCAAAGTTATTCCTTTTCTTTTTTTGATTGTAATTTTATTCTTGGCTTGTGTGATGGATTTGAACTACTACGAGGCTGTTCGAAGGTTTACTTGAACGTTTCTCGAAAATCAAAATTCTTTAATACGTGGTATCTAGAGCTGGGAATTATGTCAAAAAAATCAGTTTTATGCGCGTAAAATATGTTTTTGCGAGTCGAAAATATGTCAAAAATATGCTTAAAAACCCGAAAATATGTTAAAATATGCTCAAGAAAAGGGGGGCAATATGGGTATCAAAATTCAGGGGTTTTGAAGGAGAGCAACAATACAGCAAAATAAAAACGGAAATGTTCATTTATTCGAATTTCAAACATTATCCATGTGTGCAAAGGTACACGAGGTGTAAATTTTTTCAAAGTCGCCATCTACAGGAAAAATTACGTAAAAATATCGCTGAAAAAAATTTCGGCAAAAGTCAATTTTTTAATTTTTTTTCGGCGAAAATACGAATTTTCAATTTTTTCCCCTTTGAAAACGTTGATTTTTGAGTATTTTGCAAAACTGTCGTAACAAAAGTGAAAACAGGTAAAATATGCTCAAAATATGTCAAATAAAGGGTAAAATCACTGAAAATATGTCATTTTATGCGTTTCACATGAAAATATGCAAAAATATGCTTAGACATATGGGGCTCATTTTTTCGTAAAGATATTGTAAATATTCCTATCAACAACCACCCAGGAAAAATATGTATTTGCATAAAATTCCCAGCCTATTCTTACTTGATGTCCGATTTAGGAAGGAAATTATTATTTTTCTGCTTTTGTTTCACTGTATGTAGGTAGATACTTATTTAAATTTATAAATATTTACCCAGGTTGATTTTTATTTTTTTTTAAGAATAAGATGTCGTTTTTTGAAGGGTTTACTTCAGTCGATGAATGAAATTTATTTACCTACTTGGGAAAAAATACGTAGATATCTTAAGTGATGATTTTTACATAATAATTTTTATGATCGGTGATTTATATAGATCACCATCTACATATGTGACGCCGCATACGAAAAGGGGGCACCGACCAAAAAACGAGTTTTGAGAAAAACACGTTTTAAGTTTTGAACGTGTTTTTTTTTTCTTTTTTTTCGAATTTTAAGGACCCGCGGTAACTTTTTCTAGTTCTATGTGACTATGAGACACTCTAGCGGTATTTGGCCGAACTGATATTTTCTTTCATTTCACGTTGAAAAAATATTTCTTCATAATTTTAGGATTTTTTTCACTTTTTTTTAATTAACTCAGAAATCATTTTTTCCCCTGTTTCGAAGGGAATAATTGACCTGGCGATGGTTTTGCTAGATTCTGCTTTGGATCGTATGCGAAAATAAGTGGAAATTTTTTTTAAAATTTTTGAGCATTTTTGATTTTTTGCCATCACGTAAAAGCCACTTTTCATCAATTTAAAATCAGTAATCGAACTGGCAATATTTTTTTTGGATTCTACGTGAAATTTTACATAAGGTTCCACCACTAACTCAAAAGTCGATTTTTCAGTCGGTGCCCCCTTTTCGTATGCGGCGTCACATATATGTGATTGTACCAAATATACGATGCAAGATATTGGCAATAGGTATTTGATAAGTTTCAAAGTTTTGATGGGTTTGATTCACAATATAATATACTTACTTAGGTACTTACTTACTTAATTACTTACTTACTTACTATAAGAAACTTCTACAGCCAAAATTTCAGCCCCTAAAGTTGACTTGGGGTGGAGTTAATGAGGGTTTGAATTAAGAAAAATTGCCCAATAGGCAGAGGTGGCAACTTGGAATTTTTTCATGTCTTGCCCAATTTTTTTTTTAGAAATCCGCTTGCATAAAAAATTTATAAGTGGCTGAGGGGGGGGGGGGCATGTAATGATGTCACCCAGAAATTATTCAAGGGAGAGGGGTGAAATTTCAATAAAAAAATTCAGTAACATGTTATTTCAGTGGCGCTGGCATAGTCAGGGTTTGATTGGTAATTCATCAACGGATTTGTGCAAAGTAAAATTAAAAAATTACAGAATTTCTGTTATTTTTCACTGATTTTTCAGTCAAAAATATTGATTTATGATTTTATTCCGATAAACCGGGAATTGACTGAGAAATCAGTGATTTTTGACCGAAAGATCAGTAAAAAAAAATCATCAATTTTTAAACTAGAAGGATTAAAATGCTGGCCGAGCGAAGCGAGGGCGAAATTTTTTTGAAAAATCATGTTTCAAAAGCAAAAAAATTCACTTTTTTCACATTTTTGTAATAAAAAAATCACCTGTTCGAGCTTAAGGGGGGCTCTTCATGTCTTGCCCAACACAGCTCATGTCTTGCTCAAGCCTTTGGGCAATACAATAGTTGCCACCACTGCCAATAGGTACACCGAAAGAACTACAAAAATCTAAAGTTTTCGCTCCTACATGGCATTAGGAGATGAATTTTCTGCAACTACCCCATCTCCAGATGGCCTACATATGCCGCGGGTAGATTGTGGTAGGAAATTCATCTACTAAATGCCATATGGGGGCGAGATATTTAGATTTTTGTAATTCTTTCTGTGTACCTATTGTGCGATTTATCTAAATTCAAACCCTCATAACTCCACCCCAAGTCAACTTTAGGGGCTGAAATTTTGGCTGTGGAAGTTTCTTGTGATGCTCTACAAGCTTGTGAATTTTTTTTTCAATTTGGCATATCAGACCTCGGACAGCTCCCTTGTTAGATACTGATAATTATAAATTCTATGAATCAGTGACTTGGGATTTGACGAGGTTAATTTTTTTGGTGGGTCGATTTGCAGCTTTTTTAAAATTTTGATGAACCCCAGGAGAAAATCGTCATGAAATAATTATGTAATCTGGAAAATACTTGGTAAAAATGCGAATTTTTCACTTTTCACACCTCCCCTCCCCCCACAATAAAAGTTGAAGTTTCAAAGTTTTGCATTTTTTCGGAAAATTGTTTAAAGGAATAGAAAATTATTTTCAGTTTTTTCAGAAAATGTTTTCTCGATTTTTTCATGGAGTCATTCCAAGTGCAGTGAACCAAAAGTTGCATAGTGGGGTCACCATTAAAAAAACTTTGTATGTGGATAATTATGTTCTCCGAAGATAAATGTTGGTAGAATTCAAGAGATCAAGACTGTGGATGAATCTAAACAGATGAAGGAATCTAACAAAGTCATTTATTTTAATTCGTTGCTCAAGAAACAGAAATCCCTGATTAATGAAATCGAGAGCTTTTCCAACTAGAAAATGTTTTTTTTGGGAGGGAGGGAGGGAGGGAGGGAGTGAGGGGGGTATTTCATCCACCCTGGTCGCGTAGGCCTGCCTCTGAACGAAATAGGTATACGATGCCAAATAATGGCAATATTTGATCAGTTTCAAGTATTGATGAGTTTGATTTATAAAGGTTTTGCTGATTTGAAATTATACTTCGAGAAAATCGATAATGTGCCGTAAGTACCGTAACACGTGAAATTATGTCCTAGAATAGGAGACGCTCAAATCCGCAAAAATATGAGGTTACGAAGTCGTTCGAACTGAACGATTCTCTATTCCTTTCTTTTGCAATTCTCCACTCATCTGCGATGTTTCTACCTACCTTTTTTTTTAAGTTAATTTGTATCTGAATAATTTTTACATTTCTACTTTCCGAAACTGTTATTTTAATTCCGGAAATTGAATTCGCGGAAAAAACATGAAATTTATCGAGATATGTAAAAAAATATGAAATTCCTGTATCCTGTAACATTTTTCTTATTCCTAAAAACTAAAAAATGACTGAGTCATTGGTAAAAAAGAAATGAAAAAATTCGAAAACTTATTAATAAAAACGAAAAAATGACTGAGTCATCGATAAAAAGAAAACGAAAACTTTATAATAAAAATTAGAAATTGACTATTTTGACTCAGTTATTTTTTCGTTTTTATTAATAAGTTTTTGAATTTTTTCATTTTTTTTACCGATGAGGCGATGACTCAGTCAAGTCAATTTTTAATTTTTATTAAGTAATAAGTTTTCGATTTTTTTCATTTTTTTTTACCTATGACTCAGTCATTTTTTCGTTTATATAGATAAAATTTCAAACTTTTTTATTTTTTTAGTAAAAAAAATGAAAAAATTCGAAACCTTATCAATAAAAACGAAAAAATGATTGAGTCATTGCTAAAAAAAAACAAAAAAAAACGAAAAAAATCGGAGGATAAGATTGTTTTGTTATCAATCACAAAAGAATCGAAAGCTAAAAATGTAAACAGGATAAAAGAATCGTTAAGTTCGAACGACTTCGCAATCTCATATTTTTGCGGATTTGAGCGTCTCCTCGGAGAGGAATATCGACGGCTCGATGCTAGTTTTGTCGATGATGAAGTCACTTCATTTGAATCATACTTGGTTAATTTCATTTTATTTTAAATGATCTGCAGCCCCTTCATTTTCGATGTTAGATGAATTTTTCACCGAATTCTTTTTCATTTTCTTACGAAAGGTGAATTATTTCTCCCCCAAAATGAGAAAATTCCCGCGAGTTTCCAACACTGTTGATGTGTTGTTTGATGTGTTGATGTTTGATGTATCCCCTCTACGACCCGTGGCTGTGGTACTTGATTTGATATTGATTCACGATTTACGTATTGTTAAGAACTCATAAGAAGTGTGGGTAGGGGAACGGAGAAACAGGCTAATAGACAGTTAGACACAACCAACAGAAGAATGAAGAAAGAAAATGTCCCTGTCGTTTGACTGTTTGATTTGAGTGAGTTGATTTCCGTTTTCGTAATCGTTTGGTCAAGTCGTCAAGTCTCAAGGTTCGTTATTGTTGATGTTGATTTTGTTTTGTTCTTTTAATTGTAATTGTACTGTTGTCGGTTGTCGATTAGTAAAAGTAGCATTTCGTGAATATCGGTTTCATATGTATTTCGTGTTGTTCTTTTGTCAAGCTAGTTCGCGAATTTAAATATTTTTGTACCTATTTAAAATCAACGTACAATGTACCTTGAAGCTGATATAATGACGAACTTAAGTGTAGGACAGTTAATCGAATTTTTCAATTTGGAATTGGAAATATTTCAAGAGAATGAAATGAGTGCAGAGAAAGCCCACGAATTTTATGACCGCGTCATTTGCTGTCAGTTGAATTTTGCTACACTGAACAAAAATCACTGGGAACAGTATCCAAAACACTACCGCGTTACTGATTACCCTTCAGGACAAAATAATCTCGATCTGATGGAATATGTCGACAGAAAATTCATCCGGCTGCAGAAATATTTAAGAAAATTTTTCGAACCAGTTGAAAAATTATCATCGGCCGAGTTGAAGGTAAATTATGATTCAAGTGGTGAAAACGGCGAATCTGCGACTTCTGTCAATTTGAACTCACTACTTCAAAAACAAAAATTTTACATTCAAATGATAGATTCGCTGAAACCAGAAGGTGAGCTTTCGTCGAAAGAAGCCGAATTACGATACGAGCACGTTTCTCAGGCCTACGAAAAATTCATTTCGAATCAAAGTGAAATTACGACTTTCGTCAAGGATACAAAATTCGACGACCAGGTAGCAGTTTTTAAAGACATTCAACGTGAAGTACTTTCACTTCAAGAAACCCTGAAAGAAATTTTCTCGCCGACGAAACCAACCGTTTTGCCGAAATTCAAGGTAAATGAACATTTCGACCGAACCGATCGTCCCAATGTTATCGTCGATTTCTTGGACTCGCAGTATAAGAAGCAGAAATCACTAATCGAGCAAATCGAATTGATCGAATCGAAAAACGATCCGAGTGCGGCTGAAGCAGAAACATTACACAATCATGTTTCACAGCTTCACGACACGTTCGTCAAGAATCAGGCGAAGATCGAAACCTATGTCAGTGGCCCTGCTCTGGATGAAGAATTGAAACTCTCTGGCGAAGTTCTCCGTAAAGTAATGGCCCTTCAAACGAAGCTGAAAGAAATATTCGCTCCGGTCCGGTCTCCGTATTTGGTGGAATCTAGGCCTGTTGATGAATCTAAACAGATGAAGGAATCCGATAAAGTCATTTATTTGAATTGGTTACTCGAGAAACAGAAATCTCTGATCAGTGAAATTGAGTTGATGTCAGTACATAAAAACCTACAGTACAGGGGAGAGGGAAAGCTACACCATAACCTAACTTCCTATGAAAAAGAGAAAGTGAACTCATTGTCGACGTTGCTATCCACACTGAAGAAATGGTTTTTTGAAAATCAAACGAAAATCGAAGAACTTGTTGACGATTTTGATCTTTACCAACAAAAGAAAATTTCAACAAAAATTCAAAAAGATTTAACAACGATTGAAAACCTGTACGTTTCTTATATGGAATCTTCAAGCTGTAATTATGCTAGATGTTTAAGTTGTCGAACTGGTTAGGAAGTGTGTATACCTATGTTTGAGTGTTTGCTACTTCGCGTTGTTCGTGAAAATTAATTGACCCACTAATTTCATTACGTTTTATTTGAATTTATGAATTAGGTACTTATACCTATTAGTTGTGGGCATTATTTTTAACGTTCTTGGTTTTTACAATATAATTTAGATATATTTAAATCTTGAGTTTTTATTTTCGATTAACCCTCGTGCTTTAGGTGTAGATTTAAGATTTTCACTCGTATTTTAATGTTTTAAATCGAATTTTTACATACCTAGGTACAATTTTTCCGAATATGATATTTAAGTCAATTTTGTGCAGTCAATTGTTGATTCACAACGCATGCTAATCGTAATATTTAGGTTTAGGTACCCATTCTATTTTATTATTAAGTATTATTAATTACTTTACCAGCGTACTTACTTACAGTATACTTACAAATATTTTTTACACGTTCGGAGTTCAGATAATAAATTGTGAATTTCGTATTCACTCCTATACCTAATCATATTTTTTCAAAATTCTAACCAAAAGTGTTTTAAAAATAAAGATAAAAATGTTGATAATTTGTATCTGCTTTCTTTGCTAAATAGAAGAAATATGCTGCTGAATTTAGGAAAGTTACTTTCTTGCATAGGTTATTCTACCTATTTAAAAATAAAAAACTTCAAGAGAACATGGATGTTTGATTTAGAATTTCACGTTTTGTAGGACTTATAAAAACGAACGATTTTCTTCAAATGGAGTTCAATTCAGCAATGGGCTTCCATTCATTTCATTGGTAAACTCATAAACTGAAATTATTTGAAAGTGGTTTTATTTTCGCACGCACTCTGCTTCTATGTAGAAGTAGGTACATTATTGTGATCAATAAACAATTTCCTTACAAAGTATACCGGTCGTTTTCGTGATGATACCCATTACCCAGACATTCAGAATCTGTGAGTATGAGTATAATCTAAAAAATTTCGGTTCTCTGTTTTCTCATAAAAATTCTCAACGCTCCCCTTTTCCCGCCATGTTTAATAAATCAATTCAATAACAGAGATACAAAAAATCCTCCTTTTGATAAAAGAACTCAAACTTCAACACTAAATTTAACCCCCCCCCCCCCCTCCAACCCCTTCCTCACACTAGGCGTAAAAGTCTTGGTAATTACACACGCCCAGTATAATAAAATCTAATTTAAAAACAAAAAATTGTTTTTAATTTTGAAAAATTCATATTTTTGTAATTTCAAATTTTTTTCAAATTTCAATCTAAATACAAAAAATTTTAGTTGAAGTAGGTACAACATTTTTTGAAGAATTTTAGTTAGAATAGGTACTTTATACTCGCGAACAATTTTGAAAATTTTATATTTACATTCAAAAAAAATTTTTTTCATCACTATTTCGTCAAAGATATTAAAAATTTGCTAAACTTCAATTGAATATAGGTACTCAATGTTTTTAAAAAATTAATTTTTTGTAAAATTTACCAATTTTAGTAATTTTTTAATTTTTTAAAAAAATCTCATCTTTTCAAGAATTTGCTATTTTTTTTGTTTAGCTGATGTAAAATTATTCAAGAATTTAAGAGATTCCACGCTAGAGGCCTATTTTTTTTACCTAAACTTGCATTTTGAAGTTGTGGATGATACAACAAATCATGCACTACCTCCTAAATCGTTCTGACGCAAATGTAATTTCGATCATCCAAGTCCAAATCCAAGTTCAAGCTTCAAACTTCAACTTTCTCAAAACTTGAAAAATTTTATTTAAATTTTTTTTTGCAATTCCATATTTTAAAAATTGTTTTCCAATTATTGAGTTAGAAAAATTTTGAAGAACATAAAATTGAAAATTAAAAAAAATTCAATATTGAAAAAAATTTGAGGAAAAGAGTAGGCACAGTAGAAAAAGGGGTGAATTTGGCCCCGCTCCGACTTTCGATTTCTCCTCCTCCCAATGGCAAAAAATTCTGGAAAATTTTTGACCCCACCCTTCCTTTTTTCTATGAGGTGGAACTTTGTGCTAAAGAACCGAAAATTTCTTTCACTTCCGTTGAAATTAGAAACTCTTGAGAATAATGCAATACCTAAAATGACCATATCTCCGAAAGGAAAGGGGTGGAGGAGATCAAAAGTTTTTCCAGGATTTTTTTCATAGATCGAAAATCGAAGCGGAGACCAAATTCACTACCTACGTACCTACTTACTTATATGAATACATGAATACATTCATTTGAAATTATTGAAAAGAATTTTGAGTCGTAAGAAATTTTAAAAAGTAAGGATTTGAGAAAACCTATAAAAAAAATCAAAGTTGAAATCGTGATAATGATTCACGAAGTAATGTGATTAAAAATGTAACAATTATCACGATTTTTTCACTCCAGTTGCAACGCTTTTTTTCGGTAAATTTACTTTTGGTCGCGTACTTTTGACCTAGATTTCTTCATTTTTACATCAATTTTATCTCCTTCATCATGATTGTAATTACAGCGATATTTGATTACGTTTCTACCATGTGTAAAAATACGATGAGGGATGAGTAATCATTTTTTGATAGATAAGCAGTAAGCTATTAACCTCGAACTCGGTAATCGGAGTTGGTCGTATTTGCCATCAATTTTCAATCGTGATTTGTTACGGGTTCGGGTGGTTGTTCATTTCTCTGGTTTTAATTTTTCTAACCGTTTAAAAAGTATCATTGGAACCGAAATTCGTGTTTTCGTGTCGTTGATTCAGGAATAGATACCTATACTTAGTGAACGATATTCGTATTTTCGAAAACGAACACAGGTACACCGAAGTCGATACAATGTCTGTAGAAGTCCTTGAAAAAATCGTCAATTTGGAAATATCAATAGCCCAACTAGGAGATGAGATTAGTGCAATCGAAGCTCGCAAATTTAACGACATTCTTATTTCCTACCGCGAAGAATTTTTGTTAATTGAACATGAATATTTAAAGATCCATCCAAACAACGTCAATGTTGCTGATGAAGCTTTGCGTAAATGCTTCGAAATGACGGAATATACTCACAAAAAAATCATTCGTCTTCAAAAAAAGTTGAAAAAATTTTTCGAAACGGCTGAATCAACGTCTTCGACGAAATCAGAAGAGGTTGCTGATCCCACTATTGTTAACGATCTAAGTCCAACCGATCGCCCTAATGTCATCGCAGATTTCTTGGACTCCCTGTACAAAAAGCGGAATTTTTTAATCGAGCAAATCAATCTGATCGAATCGAAAAGTGACCTCGACGCAGCAGAAGCTGAAACATTACACCATCATCTTTCGCAACTTTACGAATCATTTGTGAAAAATCAAGCCAAGATCGAGACCTATCTAGATGAAGAATTAAAATTCTCTGGCGAAGTTCTCCACAAAGTGGTGCTTCTTCAAATAAAACTGAAAACATTTTTCACATCAATCGACAAGTTTCCGAACCCCTCCTACGAAATTCGTCAAAAATTCACAGAAAAAATGTTTATTTTTTCTCATATTTTAAAAATATTTGCACTTTTCCTTATTGTGATGTGTGTGTTCATTTGATTATAAATATACTCGTAGTATATTTGTAATCAAAGGTTCGATCTACATGTACGATCTGCGTGAAAATTACGATAACTTACCCGAAAAAATATTAGCTTATTTTCGTGTAGTCAAACAACTTATTGATCTCGTCCATTTGACGTTACAGAAGAAACAAGGTATGCCCATCGAGATCAATAAATAAAATTTGAACTTCTCCATGAAGTGATGCCACTTCTAACAAAGTTGAACGAAATCTCCTCCCAGATCATTTCACCTTATTACCAAAGTCTCCGAAACCTTCCAACGAAATTCATCAAGTAGTGACGTCACGTGAAACACAACTCGTTTGAAGATGAAACCTTGTATTTTCATTTTCGGCGTAATTTTTTCGATCAAATTTTTCCAAAACATTTCTTCAGCATTCAAATTTTTATACGATTTTTTTTTGAAGTTCAATAATTTTTCATGTAATTTTTTCCAAGTTCAAATTTTTTTTCATCATTTTTTTTCAACTTCCAGATTTTTCAAAATTTTTCTCAAGTTTCAAGATCAAATTTTTTTCCAAGTTCAACATTCAAATTTCCACACAATTTCATTAAAGTCCAATCATTTTTTACATAATTTTTCAAGTTTCAATATTTTTTCGTCATTTTTTTAATCATCAATTTTTTTGTCATTTTTCTCACGTTTCAAGTGCAAATTTTTCTCCAAGTTGAACAATCAAATTTTCACACCATTTTTTAATGTCTAAATTTTTGATTTTTTTTCAAGTGAAAAATTTATGTTTTCTGCAAGTTTAAAATACTTATTTTTATTTTTTATTGTACTGAAAAAAGTTACACCTGTGACGTGGGTCCCTTTTCTCATACACAGTTTTTCGACTTATAGATTAATATTAGGTTACAACTAAATTTACTTCAATTTAATATTCATGTCCCTAATTGTCTCCCAAGTGTAGTTGACTTTCTTAAAAATTTTTCCGATCCTGTCCAAAATTTGTCCTACATTCAAAATTTATTTTACATGATTTTTTTCGAATTTTTTTTTTTATTTTTTTCTGATTCCAAGTGTTAATTTTTTCTTAGTTCAAGGATATTCTAAATTTTTTAATAAAGATACCTATTATAAAATAAAATAATTAATAGAAATGAATTAAGTAATAATATTGAATTCAATTTTATTTAAAAAAAAAACATGTTTAAAACACAATTTTTTTTACTAATATGTGATTCTGACCTATTCTTTCTCCATAAGGTCAAGATTTTTCACAATTTGAATTTTTTTGTTGAAAATTTACTTTTTTCTTTTATTGAAAACCCAAGCCTCCTGGAAAAAAACTTGATGGACTCTACAGAGAGAAAATTTTACGAACTACATATGTACAACTCATCAGGGAAACGTTTTTTTTTTTTTTTTTTTGTAATAAACCCCATTTTCAACATTTCCTATAAGTATGTACTTAATAATCCTTAAAGTCGATTTTATGATCATAAGAAGGCTTCTACGAAAAGAATGTATAGAAAATAAATTGTAATAGAGCGTGAAATTTCCTATCAGTGAAGTCCAATTAGTTTCTTCTAGGAAGCTTAGTTTCCAAGATATTTTCAATAAAAAATAGAAATTTGCACTCTGAACTTTCGACTGAAATATCTCGAAGGCTGAGCTTTCTAGAAAGAAACCTGATTGAACTCAATTTTACGCTGTACAATTTATGTTCTATTCAGTTTTTTCGTAGAACCCTTTTTTTACTCAGAAAATTGACTCCAAGTGTCAAAAGTTATCAAAAAGTGTAAGAAAAACTTTCAACATGAAATTCAAATTGTGAAGAATCCTGACGTGCTGGAATTTTTTCACAATTTTTCTCGTAATCAACGCTAAAAGTACTATACATTTTATTCAATTTTATGTAAAAAAACACATTTTATGTAAAAAAAAAACACATTTTGAAAAAAATAAAACAACCAGATAGAAAAAAACAGTTGGAAAAAATTTGTGTCGAAAAGTTTCTGAAAATTTTCATCTCTCAAAAAAATCGTTAACTACATACAATTGTATGGAATTTAAAATATTTCAAGTTTTTTACTTATAGGTATGTAGGTATTATTTTCATTTTTTTTTGTCTGCCTGCGAAAAAATCGAAAATTACAATTTCAATGGATTTGAAGAACCTAATTAAAATTGTTTGTGTTATTTAAAATTTTTGTCTGTCCTGTTTCATTTGCCCCCCCCCCCCCCTAAAAAAAGTTCCGACTACGGAGCTGAATGTCACCCATCAAAATTTCAAAAATTCTTTATTAAAACATCTAAAATCCGTTCGGTCATGTTGGAAATTTTTAGAAAAATTTTCCGTTTTTGGGCCAAAATTGAACAAAAATTTTCAAAAAAAGGGACTTTGATCTTAAAAAATGCCTGTTGTTTGGTTATTTTCACATTTTTTTGGGAATTCCTTAAAAATTCCTCAAAATGTAAAATTGAAATTCTTCAACAATACCTCAACTTCGAGGTATTTTCCTTGAAGTTAGCAACGCTGCGTCGAAATAAAATCTTAAAATCATAATAAAATCCGGTTTTTTCGTCTTTTCTGTTGGTAATGGTATTCGATCGTAACGTCGGCGTCGTAGACAGTAGACAGTTGTAATCCGGCATCCGGCATTCGGCATTCGGCTAACGGCTCTCCCGGCTCTCCGTGTTTCTCTTCTTTCTCTTTCTGTTCGGCGCCTCGTGTTCTAGGTAACAAGTTATACACTGCGTTGCATTTTGTGATTGGTATTTCGTTCAGATTTTCTATCGAGTCGAGTTTTTAAAGCGAATTTCAAGCTTTTCGTATTTTTCGTTACCTCGAAGTGACATATCTACACCGAAATTGACACAATGTCGGTAAGTGAAGTTAAAAGGCTTCTGGAGTTGGAAGGAGATATATTACAAGAACAAAGAAAAGGAATGAGTGCGGAAGAAGCCCGTAATTTTTACGGTCATCTCATCTCCTGCCAAGAAGATTTCGCGGATAGTCATTTTGATTTCTGGAAAAACCAAGAAGACGACGAGGGATACTTATACGAATGCGATAAATATCAAAAACAGTTCGCTGCGACGGAATATGTGGAGAGAAAAATCATTCGGTTGCAGGAACTCTTGAGACGATTTTTCGAACCGGATGATACATCATCGTCGAACGAACCGAAGGTAAAAAAACCATCCGATCAAAGTCTAGATTCGTTACTCCAAAAACAAAAATTATACATTCAATTGATCGATTCGATGCAACCGGAAGGTGAGCTTTCGTCGAAAAAAGCCGAACTACTGTACGAACACGTTTCCCGAGTTTACCTATGGTTCTTGACGGATCAAAAAAGTATCGTGAAGCTTGTCAAAGATGACGCTTTCGACGATCAAATAAACATTTCCATCAAAATTCAGCGTAAAGTGTTTTCTCTTCAAGAAACCCTGAAAGAAAGTTCCTCGCCGAATAAACCAACAGCGTTGCCTGAATTCAAAGTAAACGACAATCAAACCGAACGTCCTAATGTTACCTTCGATTTGCTCGACTCGTTGCATAAAAAACAGAAATCTTTCATCGAGGTATTCAAACAGATCGATTTGAAAAACGACATCGACGCTGTGACAGCTGAAATATTACTCCATCTTCTGTCTGAGCTTTACGTATCCTTCGTTAAAAATCAAATCGAAATCGAAACCTGTGTCGAAGGTTCCACTCTCGATGAAGAATTGAAAATCTCCGGTGAAATTTTTGAAAAAGCGGTGTCTCTTCAAATGAAGCTGAAAAAAATCTTAGCATTGGTCGCCTCGCCGTCTTCGGACGTATCTATGTTGGCTGATGAATCCAAGAAGAACTCGAAGTTCGATAAAATTACCATTATGAACTGGATAATGTTTTTCTTATGCTTATTAATGTTGTATGTTGTATTTTTTAAATGACCTTCGTTGATTATTGAAAAAGCGATTCTTATTCTATTTGAAGATTTTGTATTACCTACGTATATTTTTACTATTTTCAAATTATTAGTTCTATTTTTGTCAAAATATTAAATTGACTTTCTAAAGGTACTTAAGTATTGGATATCCAGAGTTCAGATGATGTTTTTTTTTTTATTGCAGTCTTTTCGTAGAATAAAATATTTTGAATTCGTGTAACTATAAGTTTATAAAATATTCTATAATTATTACCTACTTTCTATCATTAAAAGTCGTTAAAGAATTCTCTATTTTTTTCATTTACCTATTTTTGTAATATTTTCAAAGGAAAAATTCTAAAAATTCAGTTGAAGTTGAAATACTTTTTTGATGCTTAAAAAGTTTGAAAATGAATTGATAAAATATTTAAAATTCTCTCTCCTTAAAAGTAAATAGAAAAATAATTATCAGTTTTATATTTTAGTCAAGCATTTGATGAAATGAAATAAAAATTATATTTTGGTACTTGGACTTACATATATTTTGTGACCGAAAAATTGATGTGAAAATTTCATTCAAAAATGGAAAAATTTTACATTCTCATCCCATGAATTCTTAATGGTTGAACTTTTTATTAATTTCATAAGATGATCCTTAAATGAATGTTGAGCCTTGATTCTATGACCTTTATCCATGTTGGGAAAGATGCCTTCAATATTGATTATTCACGTTCGAGAGATGTCATTGCACACCTATTTATATTCGCCCCCCCCCCAAATAGAGTCATACTATTGATGGATTATAACTTGAAGATTCGAGTAATTTTCACTTCATTATTTTGACATGACCAAGGTGGAAATTGGAAGTCTATAAAACTGAAAATAAAAAATTTGGAGGAGTGATAGAAGTATACCCTTTCCTCGCGAGAAATAATTATGGAAAGTTCAAAAAATGGTCAATTTTTATTTTCTTTGCATGAATTGATTCGAAAAAATGTTCGCCCTAGCTTATGAAATTGATAAAATGTTATTATCAACTAATAAGTCATTTATTTTGTTTCTTTGTTTCAGGTGAGTTGAAAATTTTCATTGTTAGAATAAGAAGTGTAAATGAGTAAGTAACCTAATCTTGTAATTTTTTTACTTTTTTTTTTTTACTTGAACGTCTTTTTTCGGATCTTCTTACAAAATCACTTAATCATCAGGATATTTCTGAATCCTCCTTGAGAAAATCGTAAGCAGGAAGTAAAATTATAGGGGAGATGGTTGAAATTTTAAAAGAGAAACTTTCGAAGAACTGACCCAAGGGCTATAAAACATTGAGACGTCTTGAAAATTAGAAAAATTGCGCATAATATAGGTACCTAGCTACCTACCTTTATATGGAGTCTGCTACGACGAAGAGGCCCGTCGTCTGGACAATAAATCGACCAATATCGAAAAATATGGTAAATTTTCAATAAAATGAACTTTTTTAAAAAAATGACAAATTTTAAAGTAAAGTGATGAATTGTTTAGTACCGTCATTTTAGCTAAAATAAGGCCCTAACCCAAAAAAATTAGAAGGAAGGGGAAGTTTCGTGTATAAGCTCAGTAAGGTATATATTTCAATATTCCCGAACCGAACTTCCCTAAAATCGGTGCACATTTAGTCCCCCTTTGGGGGGGGGTAAGGAGGTTCAAATTTTGGTTTTTCGACTATAACTTTCGAAATTCAGCTTTTACGAAAAAAAAGTCGAACCAAAAATCGTAGAGAATTAAAAAACGAACAATTTTGTCATTTACCACTTTTCCCCAGGATGTCATGGGGCGGAGCTAGAGCCTTCATAAAAAAATCAATATTGAAAATTTCCCATCAACAGAAATAATTATCAAAAATCGGGTTTATCGACTTTTAAGAGCAGTTCTTTAACTTAGTACATCCTATTACTATGTAGAATAATAAAAATGTACAACCGATCCCTCATCTCAAAGTAGGGGGGGTGGACCTTTTGTAGGAAAAGCCACATTTTCCCCCAAGAATAGCTCAGCTACAGTGAAGATTTTGAAAAAGTGTTCCAAACAAAAGTTGTAGAGCGTTAAAAGACGAACATTTTACTTTTTTTCTAGAAGCGAGTTATTGCAAAAAGAAAAAAATCGTCGCTTCGAACTATTTGAGGCCACAAATACTACAATATAATACAATGCGAAAAAAGACTCCCTTTTACCCCCTCCTACTGATCCTTCCGGTATTTGTATTCATATTTGCATATCCACTTCGTACCCGCTTTGAAAAAAATTAGCTTCCGACGCCACTGAACATAGGTAGTAGGTCTACGTACCTATTTGAAACTAAAATATCTTATTATCTAATCAGCGTTTTTGTGTATTTACTGCCTTTCAAGATTAGATAAACTGATATTCTTGTTTTGCATCTGTTCGGATTTCGAGAAACTCGTGACGATAGCGTCATTATTTATTTTTAGATGAATAAGTATAAGGCTAGAACTTTCAAGCAATGAAAAACATGAAATAAGCGCTTAAAACGACCAGTTAGAATGATCGAAAAAAATACCTAAAAAAACACACTAAAAACTATTCCACGAAAAAAATGTAAAACAAAGTTAAAATTAAAAAGTAGGAATTCAAAAGTTTGAAAAAAAAATGTTGTCGACTTCGATTTCTTTTTCCTATAAATAAATTTTTGAGATTCTCTTTCAGTAAAATAAAAGAGCTAACTACTTGAAAAAATCTCAATTTAAACAACATTTTGCTACTTTTTGCACAGAGAGAAGTATTTTCAAGCATTTATGGTCTAAAAATGTTAAAAAATACCTAAACATTTCACTATTTGTCTCACGATTAGAAAAAACATACAAAACAACATGTGCTTAAAAATCCTACGGATGAATGTCTGATTTAATATGACGTAATAAGGCTTTTTGTTTGTTTGAGAGCTCTCGCAGTGAAGATACAAAATTTTGTTGAGCCACCTAAAAAATTCAAGTCTGGTGTAACCCTTTCTTCTCCTCTGAACAGACCTGCTCGTTTTCCATCAGTTTTATCTAGAGGTCTATGAATTTTCATCTCGACGGCGTGGCGTTTCGGTGGAAGGGGAATTTCTCCCCAGAGATGAGCCGATTCGAATCGCATAAAAGAATCGCGTACGAATGGGGAATCCGATTTCAACTTTTTGATGAATTGTACTAAAAAGAATCCGATTCTTAAAATTTGATGAATCGCAAGTGAACGATTGTTTTTTTGCAATTCTTTCTACCCGCGACTAAATTTACACGAAATGTATCAAAAAATGATGTGAACGACTCAATTTTCCCTGTTTGACTGATGAGAGTCTACTCGATTTTTTTCCAAATCCATTTATCATTTTCAAAAAATTTTCAACTTTAATAAAAATTACCTACCTTTTTTTTTCACAACCTTTTTCAACTCAAGTCTTTCAACTTTAAATTTATATTTTTTCAAGATATTTTCCTATTCAATAATGAAATTACGTTTACTCCAAAATTTTTCTTTCCTAAATACGTTTTTTCAGACAGGTCTAAAATTTTTTCAGGTTTGGTTTCTGGTATTTTTTTTCTCAACATAATTTTCAACTATCGCCATTTTTTCTCAGCTCTAAAATTTATTTTTCAATTTCTTTTCACCTCTTAACTTTTTTTCAAATCTTTTTAGTCATTCGTGTGTCAACTGTCAAATCGCGATAAGATTGAAAAAGCAATTCCCATCCTAATTTGTTGAAATTGTATACCTACATACATATGAGGGGCTTGGTTCTAAAACTCACTTTTGCCATCAAGGTACATTTTGAGAAAACCACGAAAAACGATTACGCAGTGCGCGTTTTATGTTTCGATGCCAGTTATGGTCTAGATTGATGAAGTTGGTGTATATGAAGAGGCTTATGTAAAAAAAAAACAAAAGTAGTCCGCCACAATTACCTATGGCAAAAGTGAGTTTTGATTCCAACTCATGATTTTTGCAAATTTTCATTACATTACGACGTTGAAAATTGATTTTCATGACCTAAAAACAACGTTTGACCCTAGATGGATAGTGATGGGTTCTGTAGAAAGGGACCTAGGAGGAGTTTTTTTGTACTACAACACAGTCCAGTACCAAAACCGCAAAGATAAAAATTAAAAAAAATCCCCTAGGTCCCTTTCTACAGAACCATCACTAAATCTTTGAATCTAAACGCAAACTCAACATAATACGCGCTTCTAAAATTTCTTTTCCTCTTCGTTGGCATCAAAACTCACTTTTGCCTATGGCAAAAGTGAGTTTTGGAACTGAAGTCGCTTTTCGTTCGCGGATTCTCGCGAAATCGAGACACTAACGTGAAAACGGAGATCGCAGGGTGGCAGGGTTGTAGAGCATGAAAAACTGAATCAGAATCCGCAAAAAAAAACGAAATCGATTTTCTTGGCAAAAGTGAGTTTTGGAACCAAGCCCCTCATATAATACTTCAAAAGTGCATGCTTAGCAAAATTCAATTCTAATAACAATTTTTCTCAACTCTAAAATTTCTTCTCAAAAATTGTTTTGAGTTTTGGTATTTTGTTTTAAACTCTAGGTAAATTTTTTTTAAATATATATTGTCAAACTCTAAAATTTTGAGAAACTCGAAAAAATTAAAGCGAATTTAAAATTTTTGTGATTTTTATACTTAATATAATTTTAGAGTCAGAAGTTGAAAAATTTTTTCAGTAGATATGTATAAAAATTTTAGTAGGTAGATAAATGAAAAAATGTTGAAAAAATTCGTGGAGCAGAAAAAAATTTTGGAGTCGAGAGAAAAGTTTATTGGAGTTGAAAAAGTAAAATTTTGAGAAAAAATTTTTGACAGTCTAAAAAATTGAAAAAAATTCGCATTCGGTGTAAATTTCCGTCCTTGCTTTGCTGGAGGTAACATTTTCAACTTCCTTTTAAAAATCATACCATTTTTCCAATTTTTTCCAACCATTTTTACACTTTAAAGGCGAGAATAACAGCACGTCGCCGGATTTCGGCTCCTAAGTTTTGACGTCATAATCACGTGACATGCGATTGATGAGATAACGTGAAGGTGAAGAATGGAGAAAACTGGAGGAAAAAGTATCACCTTCACCTTTACACCTGATTTTCATCAATTTTGGCTGAAGAACACCTAGTTAAGCATATTTTGAAAAATCTTTCGCGAAAGTTTCAAAAAAGTACATTTTTTAGGGTTTTTGCGCTTTAGCGCTAAAACCCTATTGCTAGGGCGCTCTAAAAGGGGGTATGCTGGTCCGCCATTTTCTTCCTTAGAAGCGCCCGAGCGCTAAAACTTGTTCCACGACGTTACGCGGGAATTCAAACGAGCCGGTCACATTCGAACTCCCGCGTAACGTCGTGGAACAAGTTTTTAGCGTTCGGGCGCTTCTAAGGAAGAAAATGGCGGACCAGCATACCCCCTTTTAGAGTGCCCTACCTATTGCGAACGTTTTTTCTTCTATTTCTTCTTCTACTTCTTTTTTCTCAATTTGTAGCCAATCAGCGTCCAGTATTCTGCAGCGGCCAATTAGCTAGCCGCTTTTGTAGGAGCTAGATGCGAGAATGAAAACAAAATGATTTTTTTTTTAAATTTATTTGATGATGGTGTTGATAATTATTTTGAAACCTGTTTTATGATTTTGTACTAATATTCCTGCATTTTTGCTGAAATAATAAAGTTTCAGTTTCAGTGATAAGCTTATTTTTGGTGAAAAAAAGAAAAAATGATAAACGACAAACAACAACAAGCATCAAAAATGAAAGATTTTTTTTAAATTGATGAAGGGGAAAATTAAATATTTTAATTATTAATTTAATAATAATTTCGTAATATTCAGATATTTTTGATTTCAAAATTGCAAAGTGTGATGATGATGAAACACTTTTAGTTGTGTTGTAATGTAATAATGTATATTAAGTCAGAAACCCAACGTGAAAAAATACTAACCGTTCAAGTCCAAAACCCGTAGGCATTTGAGAAAAGGTATTTAGATGTACTGAAGTTCAGTATACCTAAGTACCTTATTTCAAATAGAGATTTTGGACTCATTAATTCATTATACGGTTAGAGTTTAGAGTTACGGTTAGTAATGTTTCAAATGGTTTCGACTTCGAGTGATCATCATTCAGCTATACAGATGAAGGACAAGTATGCGAAAGGCATTTAACAGCTTTATTAGTGTAGATCAAAAAGCAAAAACCCTATTGCGATCAGCGATCAGCTGATCAGCTTGTTGTAAGTATTTTTCTCCATTCTTCACCTCTACGTTATCTTATCAATCGTATGTCACGTGATTGTGACGTCAAAACTTTGGAGCCGATGATCTTCTGAACCTGAAGAATAGATGGCTATTATTACTTATAATAATGTTATGCTCATGTTATGCTCGTCTGGTTGGAGCTGGTCTTATCCATTTTATTTATTCTCTGTGTCTGTTGTGTTTGATAAATTGAGTTGAGTTGTTTCATGTCTCGGTGTTAGGTGTTCGAATTACGCGAAAGAAAAGAATTTTTAACCGTTGAAAAATATCATTGAAACCGAAATTCGTGTCTTCGTGTCGTATGGCTGTATTCTAATTTAGTAAAAGTGAACGATATCCGTATTTCCGGTGACGAATGTACACCGAAGTCGATACAATGTCTGTGGCATTCTTTAAGAAAATCGTCGATTTGGAAATATCAATAGCCCAACTAGGAAATGGCATCAGTTCCGAACAAGTTCGCAAATTTAACGACATCCTCGTCTCCTACCAGCGCGAATTTTTGTCCCTTCAACGCCAGGAATTGATTTATTATTATTCAAAAACACAAATCGGTATTAGTGACAAATCGTTGCGTGGATATTTCGAAGGAGCGGAATATATTCAAATAAAGATCATTCGTCTTCAGAAAATGTTGAAAAACATCTTCGAACCGATCGAGTCAACGCAATCGACGAAATCAAAATTGACTGATGCAGCTAATATTATCGATCATCCTCCAGATATCTTGAACTCACTGTACAAAAAGCGCAATTTTTTAATCGAGCAAATCAATCTGATCGAATCGAAAAGTGACCTCGACGCAGCAGAAGCTGAAACATTGCATCATCATCTTTCGCAGCTTTACAAATCGTTTGTGAAAAATCAAGCTGTGATCGAGAACCATGTAAATGGGCCTGCTCTGGACGAAGATCTGAAAATCTCCGGCGAAATTCTTCAAAAAGTGATGTCCCTTCAAACCAAGTTGAAAAAAATCTTCGCATCGGTTGTGTCGCCGTTTTTGGTCGGTGAGTCTCATAAAATTGTTTATTTGAACTCGTTAATCGAAAAACAGAAATCTATGATGCGCGATATCAAGTCGATGTCCACGTCCCCACTATCCTGTTCTTCAAAAGAAATTCTGGAATCGGAAATGACGCGTTTGCAAAATCTGAAGAAATGGTTTTTTTCGAATCAGTTGAAGATTGAAGAGCTCGTTGATGGATACGATCTAGAGAAGCAGAAAGAAATTTCCGGAGAGGCTGAAGTAGAAATTGCAGAAGTTGTCAAGCTGCATAATTTTTACTCCGCGAGGTACGGTATATTTCCTACCTATTAAGCAATGAGCTCTTTTTTGTGATTATTTTATATCTACCTTATAATACTAATTGGTTAATTTTAAAAGGCAATTGTTATTTTCTTACATTTTTTTCACTCACTTCAGTTTATGAATAATTGAATATTTACCTCAAGGAATTTTTAATTTTTAATTTGATTTTTTTTCCTATACCTAAGAAGAAGATACTTACCTACTTATTAATTTGAAGCTTCATTTCTATCAGTGGATAAAATTTATTTGAATACCCTTAAATATCCACATGTGGTGGGTTTTTCATTTCGAATTTCACATTTTTATATTTCAAGTTTACAGTTTTCTGATATGTATTTTCTAACTATTCAACCCCTGGTTGCAGTTTTTTTTTTGATAGAAACTTAATATCAACCTCCAGAATTGAAAGTCTGCTTCATTAAGAATAATAACGCCGGAGGTTATTTAATTTGTAATTCGATTTCTTTTTCCTATTCTTATGATCATAACTCACTTATATTGTACGATTGATAGGTCTGTTATTGATTAATTAACATTAAAAATATTGATTATTAGTTTTATTGTGTATGAATTATCATATCCTTACTCATTGTTTTTACTCATTATTATGTAGAAAAAAATACACGAAAATTTCATATTCATTTGTAATTTTTTTCTAAATTTCCATCAAAGTTGATGTTTTTCTGGAATAAATATAAAAACTGGTGAATTTTTTTTCTTCGCTACCTAAAAATGGGAAAAAATCACATTGTATTTGATTTTTAAATTAGGTATTGGATTTGAAATTATACTGACGATGAGAATAGAAGTAGGTAACTTGATGGAAGAAAAACATTATTCTTATTGAAAAGTCATTACCTGCATTGTCGAGTAAATTCTGAACGCAACGTCTCCCCACCCCCACCTCAGAATACTAGAAAGTATACGTGAAATGATGCCATTAGGCGGCAGTTTGAAGAAATGAGCGAGCGAATATAGAAAGAAATTGAAAATTAAGTACGATTCTAAGATTTTGAGAATTTGTTTCTGGTTTTTTTTGTTATCAACTGTGGTTGTTTTGAAGACAACTGTTGGAATTTTGGAACAATAGGTAAATCATGCAATCCAATATCGAATTAGTCTTTTGTGAATTGGTGGCTTTTTTGTAATTCTGTTGTCCAGTTTTTGAACTGAATTTTGAAAAAAAAAAATTCGCAATCATAACCGCGAACTCTCACGATCGCCTAAATTCCTGATGCCACGAGAATTCGGTGAAAGTTCACTCTAATTTCTAGGAAGGATTACCAGACTATTATCAATTCATAATCTATGAAGGCCGTCGAATGGGAGGAATATGTTAAGAAAAAAAATCAGTCAACTGCAAGAAAGATTATTATTTATTTCAGTTTTTTTCAAAGACTAGAAAATTTTGAACTTCTGCCACAGATCAGCGTTTACAGATCTAGTATGGTATATTTCAATTAAAAATTCAAAGTCCTTAAATACTCACCTCAAACCATCATTTTTTAAAATTATTTTTGTAAATATTTTCAAGAAAAGTGTCGAGCAAAAATGTTTTTTTTAAAAATAGCTATGGAATCTTCTCCACATTCCAAAAACATATCCTGGTTTACTAATGGATTCCATTGGACCATTGGCGCACCGAGAAATTGTGTAAGGGAGGGGCTCAGATTTCAAGAAAAATGGGGGGGGGGGGTCAAAATTTAATGAAAAAATGAAGCAACCTGTCATTTCAGTGGGGTTGGAGTACATAGTTGGGGTATTTTCAGTAGGCAAATAATATATACCTACAGATTTGAGCGAAGAAAAATTGAAAAATGACGAGATTTAATGATGTATGTTAATCAAAATTATGATTTTTTCTGTCGGTTCTGGCCGAATGATAAATGGGACATTGTTGACTGAGAAATTAGTCATTTTTGACCAAAAATTCAGTGAATAATCACTAATTTTCAATGAAAATTGTTTTGCTGATTATAAAAGACAGAATTGATTCAAATTTAAATAGGTAGGTAGTAGTATGTTTATCTAAGAAATAGTTATTAAAATACTGCCGAAGCGAGGACCAAAATTTAAAAAAATGTATACTCTTCTTTGAAATTTTTATGATGAAAAAATCTCCTTGCCGAGCTTAAGGGAAGGAGGCTTGAGTCCTCTGTGACCCTCCCCTCCCCCTTGGGTGCGCCCCTGCATTGTACGAATTCATAACTTTAATTTGAACATACCTGTTTGATGTTTGAAACTCAACCTAATCATTTTGTTGAAAATATTTTAAAATTGTTAGTTTGTTACCAGGGCTGGTAAGCCAATCAATAAAACTTAAACTTGAGCTTAAAACTTGAAATGAATTTTTAAAAATAAAACTTAAACGTACGCTTAAAGCTTGAAACCAAATTTTTTAAAACGTAAACTTAAAGATGAACGGCCAAAAATCATTGGCTTACACCTTAAAGCTTACGGCGCGGCGGCTTAAAGCTTAAATCCATTTTTTATAATTTTTCGGGGAGGGGGATTGTGGTGAGAGAAGTTCGAAACGAGATTGATTTTTCACTTTTTTTTGTGATCAGAAAATTGATTGTATTTGAATTAAAAACGAAGAAAAAAAAGAAATTCAAGTTTTTTTCTCTAAATTTTTCCAAGCTGCTAAATTTTCTTCTTGAAATGTTTTCAAACCAAATTTTTCCCCCAAAATATTTTTAAATCCAAGTTTGTTTCTGAATTCTAAAACTTTTCAAACTCGATTTCTTATGTTAAAATTTTTTCAACTCCGATTTTTTTCTAAAAATTTTTTCAAACCAAAATTTCAAAGTTTTAAAGCTTTTTTTCAACATTTTTTCTACTTAATTGTTGTATCCAATCCTAATATTTTTTCATACTCTGAATTTTAGAATTAAAAAGTAGGTATATTATGGTATGTAAAATAATGTCTCTTGTTGTACACCAACCGTACATCATGAAATTGTTTCTCATTTATTGAAATTTTTTTGGAGAATGAAAAAATGATAAGTATGTGAAAAAGTCAGATTTATAAAAAATGTCAACAAATTCTGAACTGAAAAAAATTTTGAGTTGAAAAGCGATTGGAAAACAAGTTAATAAAATATCTAAGGAAATTTCAGATTGAAAAAATTTCAAGAATATAGAAAAATGTTTCAAGAAAAATTTCAGGTCTGAAAATAATTTGAATTTGAAAAAAATGTTTCATTTCAAGGTGAGAAAAAAATGAGAAAAAATTCTAAAATTTGAAATAATTTCATGTTGGAAAGAAATTGAGAAAAAAATTTTACGAACAATTAATGAATAATTTCAATTTGAAGAAATTTCAAGGTTAGGGAGAGATGGAAAAAGTTAGTTCGAAAAAAATTGAAAAAATGGAAAGATGGTGCAAAAATTTCCAAGTTTTATGCTAAAAAAATAAATAAAACTTAAATTTAAACTTAAAACTTAAAATTTTAAAAATAAAGCTTAGGCTTAACGCTTAATAGGCTTATTTCTGAAATAATCATCGGCTTAACGCATCTAAAAAAAGGTAGAAAAATGCCTACCTACCTACCTACCTACCTATTGATTTTATATTTCAGTGAATTTTTGTCGAGAATTAAAAAAGAAATTGTGTAATTTCAATCTGGTGCATCAAGTATTCTGAGATCTAAAAAATAATAATTTGAAGATTTTATTCAAAAAATGGACAAATTTTTATCCTTCGTAATTCTTTACTCCTCTTTTTTTTTTGAAATTTTATAATTATGTATTTGCAGATGCTTTCATCAAAAAGTACCTAAATATTCACTCAAGTACTTTTTTATTGGAAAAGTTTAGGTACCTACTACCTAGGCAATTATAATGGTCGGTGGTTGAGTTATAATGACTCACGTTGCTACTGTTGACTTTGAAACATGTAGGTAAATTGTTTCGCTGAAGATTATAAAGAAACCAATTCCAAAGTTATATGCTGTTATCTTGCTCTATTTGTTTGATTTCCTAGACCTTTGAACTGTGTCTACCCCCACCGAAATTTCAAGGCATTCGTATGTACTTCGCAGTTCTTTTTTGTCAATTTTGTTCTATCGTTAGGCTATTAACAGTGTTCGAAGTGTGTTCAATTATTAGTTCATACCTACCTACGTGTATTTCACAAAGTTATTTTTTTCAGTACCATTTGTATGTGTTTGGTGATTTTTTATGCCTAAATTTATAAAAATATTTCGCGCCTTGCTGAAATCTCATAATGTCGTCTCAATCAGATACAACGAAATCTCTACTGATGATAGATTACGAAATCACCTGCATAGAAACGATGATATCGCTGTTAGGAATCAATCTAAACGTTCAAACAGCTGAACGATTTTTTAATCGACTCACCTCCTGCGAAATTAAATTTGTCAAAGTTCAGGAAAAAATCGACCAGAATCAAAATGATCCCGGCTGTGCAAATCGAATCCTCCAGAAGATGACTTCTTTAAAGACACAGCTGAGGAAAATCATCGCGCCGGATGAAGCATCGTCATCATCAAGCAAACCTGAAGAAGTGAACAACCAATTGGATGAAATATTACAGTCTGTTACCGACATTCATCTCAATTCGAAGATTCAGAAACAAAAAAATTTCGTTGAATTGATCCAGTCGCTGAAACCTGAAGATGTTATTTGCGTCGAAGAGGCAGAATTACGGTTTGATCATTTGACCAAACTGTACGAGTTGTTGTTTGCGAATCAGACTGAAATCGTGACGGATGCCAAAGGTGACTTTCTACATGATCAGCTAAATTTTGCTATAAAAATTCAACGCGACGTGCTTACTTTGCAACTGGCATTGAAGAAAGTCATCTCAGCGGTTCGTGATGGGACCAGAGGTGAATCAATGGTGATCAGTCAAGGAAAGCCTGCATCTCTGATACCTGCAGACCATCTACTCAGAAAGGTGATCCTCGTTCAATCGAAGTTCCGACGTTGAGACGAGTCGCGAGGGAATCCGTAGAGAATCTTTGCCCCGGAGTTTCAGCTATTTCCAAGCTCAGATTCGTAGATAATAATTAGAAGTTTTGGTACCAAATTGGTTAAAATTGGTTAAAATTATAAAGACATTTTCTTATCTTATTTAAGTGTAAGTAGAGTAGTTGATATTTAACCTTATTTAGAATCGAATTTTTATTTGCATCAGGTGTAAAAAAAAATTTTATCAAGGTTAATAAAAAAAAATAATTGAAAATTGAATTTTCGTTGAAGTATGTAAAAATTAATGAATTTTGAGTCCAGTGGCGGGTTTCCAAGGGAAGTCAGGGAAGTCAGACTTCCTTGAATTTTTTCAAAACTTACAATTTTTCTTTACATTCATTTTTTGATAAAATGTGCCTAGAAAAAAATGGAAAATTAAATAAAATTCCACCCTAAAAAAAAAATAGTTCTATTCCTCTATTTTTATTTTCGCAATGGTAAATAACAAATAAGTGATTTCTATAAAATTGGTGAATTTGATGATTTTTTTGTATCATTTTGGTTTTAAATTACAAATTTCATCTCAAAACAACAAAATATTAGGGGAATTGGCAACATTTCGAGTTTTAACTACAACTTGAAAAAAAAAACTCGCCTCGCTCAGGCTTGGACTCATCAATTCTTTCATTTTTCTAAAAAAATTTCTAAATTTTCAGTTTAATCTCAAAATCTAAGACTCTTTTTTTAGGATATCTACAAGTTTCGTGTGTGGGTAATTCTAGCGATTTTATGAAAAAAAGACAAAGGGTGATTTTTTGAATTTCCCATCTGACACTGCTGACTTTTTGACTTCCTCGGATTTTCCCTTCCAAAACCGCCACTGTAAATCACGAGTGAAACTCATTGAGTAACAGGTGTTTGATATCAATTTTTTACATTTCTGTACGTTCGTAAAAAATTCAACAGCGAAGATCTCCTCTCCCCCCCCCCCAGAAAAATTATAAATATAGACATTAGCCGATGTAAGTACGTATAGTGGTAGGTACTTTATTCTTGTTGCCGTCATAAATTGAGTAATTAAATGACGGTACCTATTTGAAAATTAAGAGCATGAATGACATTCTCTTAAAAAATTAATAATCCTCTCTCCCTTAGAAATTTTGAACTATTTCAATCAATTTGATAATTTTGTGAATTTTTGCGAAAAATTAAAAAAAAATTTTACATAATTTAATTTATTGTTAATAATTCAAAAAAAAATATAGGTAACTAACTATAAAATATTTTATGGGTCTATTTTCTATTCAAATTTCAAACAATGTAAACTGAATGTTTTTCGTGATTTCAAAATTTTCAGTCAATCTAGATAAACTCATTTCCTGAAAGTACATATGTGCTGCTGCCCCCCCCCCCGCAAGGACATATCCTAAATCGAAATTTTGAATTTCGAGGTATCATCTCATAGAATGGTTCATTTTCTCCCCGGAGTGAGATTCCCAAAAATTTTGCAGTTGAGGGATCATCCAAGTGGATTCAGGAGGGGAGAGGGTCTTCAAATAGGGTAAAAATGGCCAAAAAGAATTTTTCCATGAACACTCGCTGTTCTGAGGATTTTCATTTTCTAAATCAAAAGTATGATGGATTTGGACAAGTGTGAATAAATACGGAATGTAAAATTGTAAAAGGATCAATTTTGGGAAGGAAAAGGGACTGGAGCTTCTAAATTTTAGAAATAAAAAATAAAAAAGAACAAGCTGGAGTCTTCAAATTTGAAAAATAGCACTAGATACTTAAATTTGATAAATTCTGATTACCCCCCCCCCCCCCCATTTATGTTCCCTAATAATTCAGAATTTTCTCATCAGAATACATTTCAAAATGTCAATACTGAATTTTTTTTTTAAATGGAAAATTTTCAAAATCTTCTCGTTTTTGTCCTTTGCACTCTGAATTTATTCAGTCCAACATATTTTAAAATTTTGATACTGAAATCACAGTAGGTAAATTTTCAAAATTTGAAGGCTTCAGCCCCCTCTACCTTTTCCAATGTTGGGTCTTCTTACATCTCAATTCCCAAATTTATTCCCGTTTATCCGAATTCATCATGCTTTTGATTTTGAAAATGAAAATTCAAAATGGTGGTGTTTTTAGAAAAGTTCATTTTGGCCATTTTTATTTGGTTTGAAGGTACCTTGAATCCCCTTAGGATGGGCAGTGATGGAAAACTGAAACTTTAAAAAAACTGGAACTAAAATTGAAAAACTGGAACTGGAACTGGAACTAGAACTAAAATGATGAGAACTGAAATCTGAAAACTGGAACTAGAACTAAAATGAATTTCAGTTTTATTTTATACCAGTTCCAGCAGTTGCAATTTTATTATTTAAAATATGACTTGAAAAAGCCAAAATTTTGATGTTGAAATTTACCAAACCACATTCAATTAAAAAATTTTCACTAAAAACCCCCCAAACCATGAAAATTTACGTCAAAAAATGATGAATAAAGAAGAATATTGTGTTGTAAACTCGAAAATTTCATCCAATTAAAGACGTTCTCTCATACATCAGGTATTCAAATTTTTTGTTGAAAAATTCTGGAGTTAGTCACAACATTTTTGAAAAATATTACTAATGAGAATGACAATGACTTTTTTTCTAGAATTCTTTTGTTTGGGAAATAATTGACCTGGCTCTGTTTTAAGGATTTGCAGTGGGTGGTGGGCAGTTCTTTTTTTTTCAAAGTCCGCTTGATTTTGCACTCTGAATTATTTTCAAACTAGTTTTTTTCCTGTATAATTATGATTTAAACTTGAAAATTTTTTCAACACAGTTTTTCAAGTCCAAAATTTTTTGCTCAGAATTTTTCGAACTTCTCTATTTTTTTTTCAACGTAAATTTACAATGTCTGAATTTTTTTCCTGTAAATTTTTCAACGTAAATTTTCAAGTTCTGAATTTTTTTCTTGTAAATTCATTCCTTAAAATTTTTCAAACTTCAACACTTCTACGTATGTAAATCGTAGTCTTCTTTAGGAATATTCTGAAAAATACAATTGAAAATTATTTTTCACAACTACATTGAAAATAATGAATTATGCAGTCAAGAAATAAAATAAATGTCTTTATTGTATTTTTCATTATTATTTTTATCTTAGAAGACTCAGATTCACGTTTCAGAAGTTTTGAAGCTAAAAAAATTTACAGGAAAAAAAGTTCATAGTTTGAAAATTTGAGTTGAAAAAATGTAGAAGTTTGAAAAATTTTGAGGAAAAAATTTTAGACTTGAAAATTTACGTTGAAAAAATGAAAAATTTCGAAGTTTAAAAAATTCAGAGTTTGAAAGTTTGTTGAAAAAATTTTGGACTTGAAAAATTTACTTTGAAAAAATTTGAAGTCCGAAAAATTTACAGGAAAAAAATTCAGAGTTGGTAAATCCTACGTTGAAAAAAAATGGAGAAGTTCGAAAAATTAAGTCCAAAAAATTTTGGACTTTAAAAATTGCGTTGAAAAAATTTTGAAGTTTGAAACAATTATACAGGAAAAAAGCTAGTTTGAAAATAATTCAGAGTGTAAAATCAAGCGGACTTTGAAAAAAAAGAACTGCTCACCACCTACTGCAAATCCGTAAAACAGGGCCAGGTAAAAAATTGTACTTTAAATCAGAAAAAAAAGTTCAAATTTCGCAGAAAATTTCTCATTTTTTTGTCCTTAAAAATTTTAAAAATTGAAATTTTAGAACTGGAACTGAAAACTGGAACTAAAAAATTTTGAGAACTGGAACTGGAACTAAAAAATTTTGAGAACTGGAACTGGAACTAAAAAATTTTGAGAACTGAACTAATATCATTTCAGTTATCCATCACTGCCCCCAGGAAATCAATCTAAAATAAAATCGAAGAAGAAGGTGGCGCTGGCGTGTCCTCGAAATGAAAATTGTTTCTAAACCTGAAAAAAATATCATTTGCGAATATTCTTAGCTGGCTTGAAAATTTAAAAGTAGGTACCTAGGTAAATTTTTCAACTAAAAATATGGTTCTGAATTCTTGCAATTTTCAAGACCAAATTTTATCTTGTTTGGTCTGATTTTTAGCCTGATCATTCAGCCTTTTGTTCATTCTTCGCTCGAATTTCGGAAAATTCGATTTTTCGTTTCATGAATTTCAATTTTTTCCAAACCTTGCCTTTTTGACATAAAGGGAAGAAAAGAAATGCAACAAAAGCGTGGAAAAATTTCAGTGCTGGAGATGGATAATTTTTTCCATGAATTCTCATTCCTCATAGAAAATAGTAGCTCTCTTCCTTCCTTCACACACAATGAGATAATTTTCGTACGAGTTTCCAATCCTGTTTTACTTAATCTTGAGTGGTCTACTATCGGTTCCTCAAAATGATATGTTCGTGTGCTTGTGTGCTTGTGTGGCAGATGGTGGCAAAGATACTGGAATAGTCCACTCCATGATTCCAGCACTAGCAGTAAGCCAGTAACAGAAGGATGCTAAATGCATGCCTAAATGGTGGTTGATGGCGAGTGCACGATTTGTCCGTGCAAAAGTCGACGAATGAGAATAAAATCCGGTTCTTTTCTGTTGTTCTATTCACTATTCGATTTCGAACCTCGTATTTTTTTAGAACCTTTTAGTACCTGATTATTATGGTATTCGTTCGTATTCGGCTATTCGAGTTCGTGTTTACAACTACGTTGCATTGCATTTTGTGATTCGTACAGTTTTGTTATCGAATTTTTAAAGCAGATTTCAATATTTTCGTAACCTCGAAGTGACCTAAATCGAAATTGATACAATGTCGGTAGAAGCAGTCAGAGAGATTTTCGAGTTGGAAAAAGAAATATTACAACAAACAAGTGAAATGAATGCGGAAAAAGCCCTTAAATTTTACGATCGCCTTATCTCCTGCCAACGAGATTTCGCGGAAAGTCATTCTGAGTTCTGGTCAGAGCAATCAGAGTGTTATTTATCTGAAGACGAAAACTATCAAAAACAGTTCGCTGCGACAGAATATGTCGAGAGAAAAATCATCCGTATGCAGGAACAGCTGCGAAAATTTTTCGACCCGATTGATAAATCAAGATCAACATCGACGACCGAATCGAAGGTAAATAATTCATCTGATCAAAATACTGAAACCGATCAAATTGCGACTGCTGACAGCGTTATTTCGTTACTCCAAAAACAAAAATTCTACATTCAAATGATCGATTCGCTGAAACCAGAAGGTGACCTGTCGTCGAAAAAAGCCGAACTTCAGTACGAACACGTCTCCCAAATTTACGTATGGTTCATGTTGAATCAAAGTAAAATCATGACGTTCGTCAAAGATGCAGATTTCGAAGATCAAGTAAACGTTTCCAAAGAAATTCAACGTAAAGTGCTTTCTATTCAAGAAACCCTGAAAGAAATTTCCTCGCCGAATAAACCAACAACGTTGCCTGGATCCAAAGTAAACGATAATCGAACCGAACGTCCTCATGTTATCGTCGATTTGCTCGACTCGTTGCATAAGAAACAGACATTTTTCATCGAGAAAATCAAAACGATCGATCTAAAGAACAACATCGATGCGGTAGAAGCTGAAATATCATATAATCATCTATCTCAGCTTTACGAATCGTTCGTTAAAAATCAAGCCAAAATCGAAACCTATGTCGATGGGCCCACTCTCGATAAAGAATTGGAAATCTCCGGTGAAATCCTCGAAAAAGTGATGTCCCTTCAAGTGAAGCTGAGGAAAATCTTCGCCCCTGTCGCCTCGCCTTCTTCGGACGTATCCATAGTGGTTGATAAATCTGATCGTGAAAAAAGCTCGAAGTTTGATAGAACTACTGTGTTGAACTCCTTATTCGATAATCAGAAATCTTTAATAGAACAGATCAATTCGATAGATTCATTCAAAGACGTTTTCAATACGAAGGATGGGGCACCAACGATATTGCCTGAACATAAAATTGAAGCCGAATCAGCGTTAAAGTTAGTGCCAGTATTAAAAAATGCGTTCATTTCTGGTCAATCAAAAATCAAAGAACTCTTGACCAATAATAATTATGATCGCTCTGCGCTGGAGAAAGCCTCTGAAGTAAATCTGGCTAAATTGGCAGATATTCAAAAACGACTCGAAGCGTTTCTCAGCTTTTGTGAGATGTTTAGAGTGTAGCGAATGAGTTGGTGTATCTTTAAATTTATGACTTTATTCAGTTATTGAAAAAGCGATACTGATTCTATTTGAAGATTTTGAAATACTTACATAAATTTACTATTTTTTAATTACAAAATTTCGTTTTTGTCAAAGAATAAAATTTACTTTTTAATGGTACGTATTTACGTATAAATCAGAGCTTAGATGATGGTTTTATTCTTTTTTTTGTCTCGTTAAATGAAAAGTTATGAACTCTTATTTATGTTAATTATTTAGGTATTAAAACAAAAATTATAAAATATTCTGATTACAATTAAAACGTTTTTAAATACTACGTTTTTTAAATTTATTTTTATAATATTCCCACAATAAAACTTTCTGTCATCAAAATGAAACAAACACATTACCATTTTTTGAAAAAATAATTGTTCCGGTACTGATGAGTTTCTGTATGACTTCATAGGTAGCTTCAAATTGAAACACCTATTTAATGTTTAAAAATGAACTGCATGACTAATAAAAATTTAAAATATTTCAAAATCTCCCTCTCTCCTCCAAAAATTAAAGAAAATAATGTTTTGTGATTTAATTAGATGTACTTACCTAGCACGTATTTTGTGATCGAAAAAATTGGTGTGAAAATTTCATTTTAAAAAAATGGAAAAATCTCCTGTATTCTTTGTTTTTTGTTTTTTAAATTCGTAGGATATCCCAGAATGGCTGAAAATGAATATTAAGCATGATTTTATGACTTTGTGTCCATGTAGGTACAGGAAAGTGCATTGGCACTGGTGAATTCAGTAAATTAGTTAGATAGGTACTCGTATGTTCGAAGTATGCCGTAGATCACCAAAAGAAAGAGAAGTCACAAATGTCTGAAAATAAATTTAAAAAAAATGGTGGTAGATCAGTTTTCCCCGATGAGAAATTAGGATGCAGTAAAAAATATGTCTCGGATTTTGAAGAAAATTGGTGAAATAATTTACTTCGAGTGGAGGTCTTCCCCAAAAAATTTTAAGCCTCCGGAGTGATAGAGCTTTGGTACCTCTCCTTAATGTGAGGAATTGTCGAAAATTCAAAAAAAAAATCAATTTTTTTCTTCGCACGAATTAATTTTTTGAAAAGTTTTCGTTCTAGCTTATGAAATTATTAATAACGTGTTGATATCAACTGATGAATTATTTGTTTTTCTTCTTTTTCTGATGGTGAGTTATAAATTTTCGAAATTTTAAGGCTTTAGCCACCTCCATCTTTTCCAATTTTAATCTACTTGTTTTACAACTCCCAAATTTATTTGTGCTGGTTCGAATTCATGCTTTTGATTTTGGAGATGAAAACTCAAAATTTTTGGTGTTTAGAGAGGTGCATTTTGCCCATTTTTATTTAGATTGATGGTCATGGGTCAACCAAATCATAGTTCATGTGTAAAAATCAAAACGGAGTCATATTTTCAGATTTTTAAGTAACAGACTACTTGGAAAGTTTAAAAAAAAATTATTTCGTTTTTGAACATTCTATCTTGTTTTAAATTTCACGAGAAAAAAGGAATCATGCGTTCAGCTCCTAATTGAGAAATTAAGATGGGGAGCTAAACTTTTGAGAATCTTATTTCTAGTAAAAAATGGGCAAACTTGGAGGATGAGATCGAGATCTTTAAAATTTGAAAAAAACTCCCATCGAGCTATCAGAAACATCAAATCCATCCTTCGAGTAACCTCAATGTCACATTAAGTACAGTCGAAAAATACTTCAGTCAAAGTAATTCCCTCCCTTCTCCCAAAAAAAATCTAAAATAATTTTGATTATTCTCAAAGAAAAAAGAAAGCGAGCGACTTATCCCCGAAAAATGTAAATTTCCCTATAAGTACCTATGGTGTTTTGGGCCCCGAAAAGGATTTTCATAAAACCTACCCCAAAAGTTGAGTCATGATGAGAAAAAATTCTGACAACAATTTTGGACCCCCAGAGCAATTATTTTTTGGGGGGGAGGGGCCTTAATGTGTTTTTCAACTTTATTTCTTCGTTTTTCGCCAAATGTAGATAAAAATTTCGTGTTTTTTTTAAATTCAATCTAGAGAGTCAGAAGAACCCTAAAAAATTTTTTCACAATTTTTGATCCAGTTTTCGTCGAGCTATGGCGTTTTAAAAACTTTAAGCGGCCATTTTGGAAAAAAATTTCAGAGGTACAGTCGCCATTTTTTTTTAGAAAATGTGTTATTTAGTGTTGATTATACTACATAAGTTTCAATGAGTTTGAATTGGTGCAACATTGTCAAAAAAAAATAAAAACCTACCACCCGTCGTGCGAAACCCCAACGTTCATATCAATTTCCCACGACGCTCTGGTGGAAAGTACAGTATGCTCGCGCGCGCTATATTTGAAAAACGTGTTAGCAGAGTGTCTAATTGTCTACCGGTCGCAAAAGTTGCGAAATTGACCCAAAATTTATCAAAAGTCGCGAATTTTTCTGAAATTACTTCCATTTTTTTCACCTTTTACAAAACAGAAAAAGTAAAGAAATTTCACCTTTTTGAACATTTTTTCTAAAAATTTTCGCCCTCGCTTCGCTCGGGCTCATAAATTTTTATAAACCCATTCTTAAATTAATACCTCTTCGTTCTCTTCCCTTCTATTTCAGACAATTGAATATTTTGAAGCGGAAAAATATGTTCTTGTGGGAGACTAAGTAGCGATCACGATTGGGAATTTCAAAGGTAGTATTGTGTCCATTGTCAGGAAAATCTAAAATAATTGGAGAATTTTGGAATTTTCTAAGGGATATTTTAAAGGAGAAACCCATTTATAAATATGTCTTTTTTTGCTGTTTTTTAAATAAATTCTTCGAAAAAATTTCGCCCTCGCTTCGCTCGGGCCAAATCTGCTAATATTTCGGACTTTCCATGCATTTATTTCTCAATAATCATTTAACAATTTTATCCGTTCTAACATGAATTTTCGTAAAATTTTCACCCTCGCTTCGCTCGGGCAGTAACTACTTCTCTTCTTTACCATAAAATAACTCACTTTTGGAAAACTTTTGTGAAAAATTGTATTTTCTCAAAATTAAAGACGTATTTTCTTCCGTGTATAAACTTTTTTCTATAATAAATTTGATCTCGTTGATTTTTTTTTTTTTGGGGGGGGGGTCAAATTGAGAGGTAGATACTAGATACCTTAAAAAAAAAGGTCGCTAAAAGTCGCGAAATTTGATTTTTAAAAATTGGTAGACACCCTGGTTAGGTTTCTACTGAGAATACCGCGTACGCTAACCGTCCATTCTACATCTATGATCTATTCGAACCAAAAATCAAGTCGTATTTTTCGATTTTGCTCAATTTTCAAAGACATCGTTCCTCACCATTTCGAGGTAACCAAGTTAGGTATGGTAATCTACCCGCGGATTTCGAAAAATGTAAAAAAAAAAAAAGGTAGGTTGGGAGATAGGCAGGTTCTACAAAATTGTTAATGTATGTTATTTATACTGTTTATTTCGAGAAAAATGTGAAAATTTGAGTTAAAAAATCCGAAATTTAAGAAACTTCTCTCCCTCTATACTCTCAAAAGTAATGTCATTTTTGAACTCGGCAGAATTCGATCGTATGGAAATAACACGAAAAAAACCGATAGCTCATTGAAAAATGAAAAGGCTGAACCCCCTCTGGACCTTCCCCCTCTCCTGAGCTGACTTGAAACTTTAAAAATAAAATTTTCGACTGAAAATATCATTTTGAATTTTTGAAATTTTCAAGGGCAAACTTCCTCTTGCCTGGCCTGATTAGTCATCGTTTGTTTATTTTCTTGCTGGACTTTGAAAAATTCGATTTTTCGTCCCATAAATTTTACTTTTTTCAAACCTTGGCGAGAGAAGAAATGCAATGAGAGCGCGGAAAAATCGTGGGGATGGATAATTTTTTCCATGCATTCTTATTTCAAATAAAATTGGTCTCTTCCTTTCCTCAATACAGGTACGTACGGGATAATTTCTACGAGCTTTCAACGCTGTTCCATTTAATCTTGTGTGATCTCTGTATCTCTATTCCCTGAATGATTATGTTTGTGTGATTGTACGGCAGTTGTTGGGATAGATATACCAAGTACTGAAGTACATGATGGCGTGTGCACGATTTGTTGGTGCAAACAGTCGTCGAATTCCGGCTCTTTTCTTTTTTTTCTTTGTTCTTGCGTTGCATTGCATTTTGTTATTCGTAGTTCGTGCTGTCCTGTTATTGAGTTTTTAACGCAAATTTTTTTAATTTTCGTGACCGTGAAGTGAATTACTCCGTAGTTGATACAATGTCGATTACAGGACTTAAAATTATTCTCTATTTAGAAAAAGAAATATTGGACCAAGATGGTGGCATGAGTGCGGAAGAAGCTCGTAACTTTTATCGTCTTCTCTATTCCTACGAGAAAGATGTCACGAAAAGTAGTTCCTATTACTGGGCATTGCCATCAGGCACTTTGGGGAAGGACTGTATCTTGACAAAAATCAACTGGATGCAAGAAAAGCTGAGAAAATTTTTCGAACCAATAGATAAATCAACATTGTCGACCGAATCGAAAGTAAATAATTCAGCTGATCAAACTGCGACTGATAGTCTTAATTCGTTACTCAAAAAACAAAAATTCTACATTCAAATGATCGATTCGCTGAAACTAGAAGGTGAGCTTTCGCCGAAAAAAGCCGAACTACAGTACGATCACGTGTCGCAGTTTTATGAAAAATTTGTCTCGAATCAAAGTGAAATTATGACGTTTGTCAAAGATGCAGATTTCGAAGATCAAGTAAACGTTTCCAAGAAAATTCAACGTAAAGTGCTTTCTCTTCAAGAAACCATGAAAGAAATTTCCTCGCCGAATAAACCAACAGCGTTGCCTGAGTCGAAAGTAAACGACAATCGAACCGAACGTCCTCATGTTATCGTCGATTTGCTCGACTCGTTGCGTAAGAAACAGAAATCTTTCATCGAGAAAATCAAAACGATCGATTCGAAGAACAACATCGACCCGGTAGAAGCTGAAATATCATATAATCATCTATCTCAACTTTACGAATCGTTCGTTAAAAATCAAGCCAAAATCGAAACCTATGTCGATGGCGTCACTCTCGATAAAGAATTGGAAATCTCCGGTGAAATCCTCGAAAAAGTGATGTCTCTGCAAATGAAGCTGAGAAAAATCTTCTCACCTGTCGCCTCGATATCTTCGGACGTATCCATATTGGTTGATGAATCTGATCTTGAGAAAAGCTCGAAATTTGATAAAATTACTGTGTTGAACTCGTTACTGGATAAACAGCAATCTTTAATAAAAGAGATCAATTCGATAAATTCATTTGCAGGCGTTTTCATTGACAGGGATGCTGATGGGAATATTATACCAATGATAGAGTACATGGAAAAAGATTACTACGAATCTTCGTTGAAGAAACTGCCTGAATTAAAGAACTCGTTCATTTCCAATCAAACGGAAATCGATGAACTCTTGAACGATGATTTTGATCGCTTTGCGCAGGAGAAAATCTATCATGAAAATCTGGCTAAATTGGTAGATATTCAAAAACAACTCGAAGCTTTTCTTAATTTCTGTAAGGTGTTTGTTGTGTAGGTAGTGCATGAGTTAGTGGTTTTCTCGTTACTTAAATGTTTATTTTGTATTATTTAATTTATGGATTTATTTGATTATTGAAAAAGCGATGCCGATTCAGTTTAAAGATTTTGAATTACGAATGTTAACTTACTATTTTTATATCAAGTACAAATTTTCGTTTTCATCGAAGAATAAAATTTACTTTCTAAAGATAGGCACCCAAGTATTTGAGTGTACCTAATTCAGAGTTCAGATGATGATTTTATTCCAGTTTTTTTTCCCCCGCAAAATAAGACATTTTGAACTCGTGTATAGGTACATAAGTTTATATTATAAAATATTCTACAATAAATTAAAAGTCGTTAAACAATAGGCCTACTCGTTTTTTTTATTATTTTTGTAATATTTTTAAAGAAAAACTCTCTGTCAACAAAATCAAACAAACTCATTTATTCTAAAAAAAATCCTTGTTTGCTGATGAATTTCGGCATAACTTCATATCATAACTCTAATTGAAACCAGTGACGTACCGAAGGCATTTTCCAGGGGGGGGGGGAGAAGAGGTGAAAATCCCAACTCAAATTCTCAAAATTCCCAACTACATATAGCCGATATCAGAATTCCGGTGGGGGGGGGGGGTAAAATTCAAACTTGCGAACCAATCCAATTTTTTTCAAACTTTCCCGACTGATTTCTTAAAATTTACATGTAGGTACTGATTTTTCCCCGAGTCACGAGGTTTTTTGATTTTTTTCACTTGTTTTCATCAATTTTGCGAACTTTTGAAGTTTTTACAACCCATTACTATAAGACCCTTTTTGAGATAAGAAATCTGAATAGATTTTTCATTGGTTAGGTGCTCCAAACAATTTTTTTTAAACCTACAAGCAATGTCATTGTAGTTGAAAAAACATACGAAATAGTTTATTGGAGTTTCGAAGAAAAATTATAATTTTACATCAATAAAATTTTGTAATTTCAATGTAAAGAATAGGGAGATGGATTTGGCCCGAGCGAAGCGAGGGCGAAAATTTTAGAAAACCTCAAATTGAATGTGCAATAAAATAATGTTTTGGAAAAATAAACTTTAATGAAAAATCGACTGTTTCTACTTTGAAATGATTAAAGCAGAAATATATCATGGCCGAGCGTAGCGAGGCCGAAGCTTTTGAAAAATTGGATTTTCAAATATCAAAAATAAGTTTTAAGGAGAATAAGAACAATGAAGTTAATTGGAATAATTTTGAAGAAAAGTGCGAAAAAATCTCTTTTAAATTACAAGTACAACTATAAAATTATTTTGGTTGACGAGTGAAAATTTTTAAATTGCAAGGTAATTAATAATTTTTTTTTCAAAAAAGCATTTATTACAACGGTTTAATAATTCTTCGCTGAGAAAATGATCAATTTTCAGTTGGAAAAAGTTGGGAAAATGACTAATTTTCCCAACTAAAAAGTAAAAATTTTGTTGATTTCCGACTGTTAAAATAGGTAACCATTTTATTTATTCATTTTTCATTAGAAAAATAAATACTAATCGTCCCAACTGACATTTTTACTCATCACTTGGGAGAACGACCAATTTTGAGTTGTGAAAATTACCAATTTTGAGTTGGGAAATTTACCATTTTCGAGTTGGAAAAATTACCATTTTCGAGTTGGGAAAATTACCAATTTTGAGTTGGAACAAGTGAAAATTTTGTTGATTTCCAACTTTTGAAATAACTATTTTATTTATTATTTTTCATCAAAAAAATTAATCCCAACTGTCCAATTTTCCCAACTGTCCAATTTTCCCAACTGATGTGTTGAAATGTTCAATTTTCCCAACTCAAAAATTTCCTCAGGGGGGGAAGCTCCCCCCCTCCTCCCTATCGGTACGTCACTGATTGAAACATCTATTTGATGCTTAAAAATGAACTGCATGACTAATGAAAATATTTTAAAATCCCCCCTTTTCAAAAATAGACAAGAAAAGTACCTAAGTATCAATTTCATGATTCTGTATTTTTTGTCAAAAATTTGAAAAAATAAAAGGAATCAATATTTTGTGATTTAATTAGGTGTACCGCAAGCGCCTATTTTTGGTTGAAAAAGTTGTTATGAAAATTTCATTTTGAATATTGAGCATAATTCGTCAAGTTCGAGGTATGTCGCATTTAAACCATAGGCGTGACTGCCGACTTTTCCCAGATTTTTCAAATTTTTTTCTCTCCAGGGACATTTTTTTTGGTAAAATTCCCAAATGTGTCCTGGTAGCAATGTTCATTTTTTCAAGAAAATTTTCAATAGGTACTGAAAACTATTTTGAGGAAAAATTCAGAAAAGTACATCTAAATTAAACATAAAAAAATGTGAGAAAAGTTTAGGCTGAAAAAATTCTATAGTTGGAAACAATTATGAAAAAAATTCAGTTGAAAATAATTTTCAGAAAATAGGAGTTGAAATTTGAAAAAAATTCAGAATAGAAATAAATTTTTGAGAAGAAGTGGGATTCAACTCGTACTTACATACCCCGAAAAAATGGGAATCATTCGCCAATTCTTTCACATGGGTATTTCGTCGGAAATAAATTCACCTACAGCCTAATTTCTTGAAAAATTAGTCTTTTTTGGGAAACCTTACAATTTTTATGATACATTTGGAAATTTCATAAAATTTCTTGCTTGTAAAGAATTTTTATTTTTTTGAAAATTGTTCAAGGTTTGGGAGATTCCACAATTTTTGGAAAATCGTTCAGGCTGTGGAAAAAAGTTGCTCTACTTTTGGAAAATTATGCAAAGTATTGAATAATTTCCAAGTTTTTGCAAAGTCATCGTAAGTTATAGAAAAATCATTCAAAATCGAGTACAATATCTCTGAGAATTTAAATAACGCTGAATGCACTAATTTACATTCTTCTAATGGGATATTTTTTGTCATGTTGTGAAAAAAACCCTCAAGTTAATTTTTTTGATGAAAAGTCACTTGCTTAATTTTTATTTCAAAAATTCGCCAAAATTTAAAAGATGAATTTCAGAATCCAAAATTTTGCATATGAGAAATGAATTTCAGCATCTGAAATTTTTCATATGGGGTTCTTTTATGATATACATATTATTTTCGATTTATTTTTGTTTGGGCTCAAAATTTTACTCAAGAGTTGGAATATCTAAAATTTCTGGAGCTAAAGTTCATTTCTTGAATTTTGGATAATTTTTGAAATTTCAAAATTTCCTCATCGCCCTACAGAAGATAAAAATTTGGTAGGTATATATGCCCTATTTTTGTCCTCTCGGATCGATTGGGAGCGGTTTCAAGACGTTTTGGAGCCTCCAGAAAATTTTAGAATTTTCCAGCACTGGAGAAAAGCCCATAAAAATGATCCATGAACTGTAGCACTTTCACACATTTTGAAGTAGATACCTACCTAATCAAATTTGAAACTTTGTTTTTGCGACACGAAGAAAACTGACGATTTCTTGATAAAATATTTTGGACATAGATATAATTTTTGATTTTATTGGAGGGCCCAGAGTTTTGGCACACCCTACTCAGAAGGTCCAGTCACGCCTATGATTTAAACGTGAAAATTCGAGTAGTTTTCGCTTCATAATTTTGGCTAAGGTGGAAGTTAGAAATTATCTAAAAATACTCGTAAATCAAAAAAATGGTGGTAAAGGAGTGATAGAGCTATGTATCCTCTCGTTTGTAAAAACTTGTCGAAAGTTCAAAAAATGGTCAATTTTTTTTCTTCGCGCGAATTGATTTAGTGAAAAATTTTCTCAAGCGTAAGAAATTAATAAAATGTTGATACCAACTAATAAATAATTTGTTTTTTGTTTTTTTGTTTGTTTCAGGTGAGTTGTAAATTTGCATTGTTAGAATAAGAAGTATAAATGAGTAAGTAATCGAGTGATTTTTCGACTTTGTTTTTCGCTTAAACGTCTTGTTTTGGATTTTCTTACCTACGATATCAGTCTAGTCACCTATACATGTACCTATGTTTCTGAATGTTCCTGAAAATCGTTAGCAGAAAGTAAAATTATAAGGGAGGGGGTTGAAATTTTAAGAGAAACTTCCGAAGAGCTGACCGAAGGCCTACTGAAAATTCGCAAGACATTAATACCTCTTGAAAAGTTACAAAATTCCACGTCTACCTACCTACCCTGGTGATAAATTTTCAATAAAATCAACTTTTAAAAAAAACTGACATTCAGATAAAAGTGGTACCTAAATTTTTTTCAATCTGAAAATTATTTTCCAAAATTTCAAGTGTTAAAGTTCCTTTCTCGAATTTTGGCGAGTTTTTGAAATTTCAAAAGTACGTCATCTCCCTGAAAAATATGAAAATTTAATCGAATCCACGAAACAAGCTGAAATTTGGAGTATGCCTTATTTTTGACCTCCTCAATAGATTTGAAGCGGTTTCAAGACGTTTCGGAGCCTCCAGAAAATTTTAGAATTTTTCAGCGCTGGAGAAAAAACCATAAAATTGATTCATACGAATTTCAGCACCTATAATAGCGGATTACCTGCCCATATTGATAACCTATTTGATCGAATAAAACACAATTTTCCAAAATTCGTATCTTTGAGTTGAAATTCCTTTTTTTAGGGAGATTTTTCCTGAAAAAAATTTTAAATTCGGATAATCTGCAATTTAAGGTGCTAAAGTTCATAGGAACCATTTCTATACGCTTTTCTCTGATGCTGAAAAATTCAAAAATTTTCTGGAGGCTCGGAAACGTCGTGAAACCGCTTCAGATCGTTTCGAAAAATCGAAAATAAGGTATTTACAGAACTTCAGCATTTTTTGTTGATTTTATCAAATTTTCATACTTTTCAAAACAATGAGATGAGGTATAATTTTGAAATTTCAAAAATTTGCAATCATTCGAGAAATGAACATCTGAAATTTTGGAGATGAGGTTCTTTTATAAAGTACCTACTTTCGAATTTTTTTTTCGGCTCAGAATTTTACTTGGTGTTGCGATAATTCTCTTGGAAGGAAAAAAGGGAGCGTGAATTGTTTTGAACTAGGCCTGACTATAAGGTCTTGTCGATTCTGAAAACTTAGATGGAACTGCAACATCAACCGAGACCAACTTTCTGAAGTTCTGAACAGTATGTATTGTCATATGAACCCAACCATTTCACCTTCACCAGCAACGACACTTCAATATCACATAATAAGTATTTATTTAAGAATAATTAAACCAAAGAAATAACATTGCAAATCTCGTTTCTTTTAAATCAAATAGGTACCTATTAAATTTTCTAGATCTTTCTAGCGTGATATTGCACCTTTCTTCTATAATATTCATCCCTCTAACGATCAAACGTTTTCCATGCATTTTCTACAAAGAAATGCAAGTAAACTGATAAACTGGCTGTCCTCTTCCTCCTCCTCCCCTTGATTGTCACTGACGAAATGGAATCCTGACAATATACCCATTATTTTCAGGGAAAATCGAAATTGGCAGTAGATATGAAACGAAAAAGGCCTGGCTGAAGATTTTTCCAAATTTTCTGACTCAAAGTACGAAATGTTTCAATTTTTTTGAAAAAATTGCTTCATTTGTCATGGTGTCCATTCTCTGGAAAACCGGGAGAACCGGGAAAAGTCATGGAATTTTGGTGGTCTGGAAAAGTCAGGGAAAAGTCAGGGAATTTTGGAATTTTCTCTGGAATTTTTCGAAAATTCAAAAAAAAAATGAACTTATTTTACGCTGGAATACTTGGTTTTTCCTTTTTAATTTGACATTTTTCTGTAGGTAATCAATTCAGATTTTCAAATTTTTGTGGTGAGGGGGAGTTAGGTGGGCTCAAAAATTTTCTGAATTGAATTTGAATATTTTTTTGGCTCGAAGAGGAGCATCTAAAAATCTCGTAAAAAGTATCTAGTGAATTCGAAAAAAAAATCGTTTGACCGCATGCATTTTATATCATTCTTATGAGAAATTTCGAGATGTAAGTACATCATGTGAAAAATTACCCCCCCCCCCCCCTCCCGTTAATGAATATCATAATTAAAAGGTCTGGAAAAATTCGAAAAATTGGTCTGGAAAACCTGGAAAAGTCAGGGAAAATCATTTCTGAAATATAAGTGGACACCATGTTTGTAAATTTTTTGACTTCTGAACGTAACTTTTTTCGACTGAAATTACAATTTTATTGTTCTAGGACACATTTCATCTTGTCTTCTAGTTTGGCCTGACTCGTATTAGGTACCTAACCTATTCAGAATCTTTCGTTTAGAAAAAATCGTTTTCTCACTTGAATTTTTAAAAATGCAGATTTTGGTCTCTCGAATTCCTTTTTTCTGGAATTTGGTCTTTCTGAAATAAAGTTGAGAAAAAAAATGCAACGAGGGTGTGAAAAAATGGCTCTAAAATTAATTTTAAAAATCCTAAAATTTAATTTCAATAAATTTGGCAAGGTGAATATTTTGTAAAATTGGGATGGGATTATTGAGAAAAATACTCTCGCAAATTCGAAAGTAATCATGTGATAAAAAAGACGCGATCACTGGATCATTTTTGATTAACTGCATTTTATATTTTCAACGCTTTTGCACTCCGACTGCAAAAATACTTGTGACCTTGATTTTTTGGCCGATGGAGGAAGGGGATGTGTGATTTTTGAAAATATGATGCCTTGAGTTGATTTTATGCCTTATCTCACTCGATTTTATCTTTTTGAAAAATAAATCCAACACCTTTTGCACCTCCACTGCTCTCTGCTATTTTCAAAAATAGACTCGAGCATCTTGCAAGTTGGAAAATTTTCACTCGTCAATTCACGTACTTTTAAACGTGTAAAACTTATCGACGATAATTTTTCCGCCTAAGTATATTTGAAAAATAACGCTCGATTGGTTTATCACGTCGCTTTTTTTTTGCTCGGCGTTGCAAAGGCATGGAAAACGTAGCACCCATGGGGGACGAGGGGGGGAGAAATAGCGAGATATTGGACGACGACGACGATGGAATTCGTATATTGGAAAAAATTGAATTTACTCGCTCGAAAAGACTCTTGGCATAGAGGATTTATAGCGTACAGCTGTCAGAAGTCATATCGGAACGTGTTATCGTCACGAAATCTGCGAAGTGGCGGTAAAACGCGCGGTTAAATTGTCAAATTGTAGTAACTTAATAAAGGCCTGCGTCGCAAAGGGTGCGCATTCGGTACATCGCAGGGATAGTTTTCAAAGACGAAGCAGAGAAATTGGAAATTCGAAAGTTACGATCGTCGTTTATCTCAGCGACGATGAGTCGAGGAATAAAATTATCCTGCGTAAGGAAACCAAAGGCAAGAAGCAAAGACCTTTGTAATTAATCCTTGGCGCGGGCCAATGTTTGAGATTAAAGTATTACACAGGAGGGTTTTCCCAGCAGCGATCCTGTCCTGGTGTCCCTGTCGGGGCTCGAAGGTAGCTTTTTTTTTAAGGGATAGGGATTTGGATTCGGGTTCTGTTTGCGAGAGGATAAAAGGACAAAAGGATTCGAGTATTTGGATAAGGTTGCCTTACGAGGTTTATTTTTCTTGAAATTTTATTTTAAACCGGCGAGCTGTGCCGGACGACGAGGTATTGGAATAAAATAAGGTAGTAGAGAAATACATGTGTAGAAGCACAACGACACATGCGATGGCTTATATATTTTTAATATAAATAGAGAATTTGTTGACTCTGGTGGATATGTGATGTGTATTTATACGTATATATAGTGGGTACCTAAAGCGCGACCGGGAAAACATTACTAGATGTGATTGCTTTTCTAACAATACTAGCTGGATATTCCCATCGGATCTATACTAGAATTAAATTTTCTTGCTCGGTCTTTTATCCGACAGCTTTGTCTTTTTATCGTTAACAGACGACAACGTTTAAGGCTTTGACTATAGAGTATATGGACCGAGCTACTTGTGTACAAACGGTACGAAAAGCGTCGTCAGACATCCTACAGAGAAAGAACGCTTCTGATTGGGTAATCATACCGTCCTGTTCCCCTCAACCACCACGCGCATAAACCACAACGACGAGACGAACGTTAGACTCACTCACTCGTTCGTTGTAGTAGTGTATGCCGCTGATGCAAATTGCTTGAAAATTACTCGTTTAAATGAAAAAGCACAAGAATTGAAAAGTTGTTTATTTTTGAAGTACTTCAATATGAGCTATGAACGAACTTTCTACGATAAAAACTCGCTGAGATCTGATTTTTCACATTTTATATGATAAGAAATCAACCAATCAGAAGCGTTCTTTCTCGGTAGGATGTCTGACGACGCTATTTACTCAGCTAGCTCGGTCCATATACTCTATAGTCAAAGGTTTAAGGTGAGCTTTTTTCTCGTATCGTTGCGATTGGGCTATGGTTAGATACAAATTTTACCTGCTGGTTGGAAATTGAAAAGACAGCTCTGGACGTGTTTGGGTATTTGTGAGCTTTGATTTTGAATCGTGATATTTCTTGGTGGAGGGGAAGGGGAGAATTCAACTTTTCAGGATGATAAATTTTTTGGGGAAAAAGTCAGAAATGAATGTTTTAGTCTTTAGTGGAGGGTATAGCCGGTCAAGTAGGAATTTGACCTTGGAAACAGATTTTAACCGTTTCTACCCCAAAAAGTTTGCCTATTCTGGCAGATAATTTTGACACCAATTTTGGACCCCTAGCTCGAGTATTTTCAGGGGAAGGGGCCAAAATGTGTGTTTTCTTTCATAATTTTCTCATTTTCGCCAAATGCAGATAAAATTTTCGTGTTTTTTTAGATAGCTTTTAGAGGGTAAGAGGAACTCAATTTTTTTTCAAAATTTTTGGCGAGTTTTCGTCGAGTTATGCTCTTCTGAAAATTCTTACACCCCCCCCCCCCTGTAATGAAGGGTCGAAGATGCAATGGAATTTTTTTCCTTGATTAAGTACTAGGCTATTTATCCATAAGTATGCTACAAAAATTTTGAAAATTTTGAAGTGGCGGAAGTTTGTCAAAAAAATAATGAAACTGACGTCCCGAGAAATAAAACCATTTTGGGAACCTCTCCCCCCCCTCCAGTTTGAGTCAAGATAAGGTAGGTAATATTAGGGAAGTATAAGGTAATATAGGTGTCGATTAGTCGAATCTTCTGAGTACGAATATGAAATCAAATATGCAATTGAAGCTTTCAAGTATCTTGTACAATTTTTCAATCAAAACGTGACCAAAAAAAGAAACAATGGTAAAAAACAATAAGTATTTATGTTTTATTTTTCTCATAATGAATGATGCCTCTCTCATCAGAATGAAATTACCAAAACAGTGCTCGAAATTCCCTATAAAACGAGTGTACGCAATGGGGGAGGGGTGTCAAAAAAATGCTTGCAATTTCCTTTAAAACGAGTACACCCGAGGGGGGGGGGAGAGTAATCTTTTTGGTCAGAAAAAAATTATCTGAAAATGGCAGTTCAAAGTACCTATAAGGTGCAAAAAAAGTCGAATTTCGCTGAATTTTTTTACTCACGAATTAGTATTTGATTTGTACCCTTCCGGAGGTACTTTTTTGAGAGGGGGAGGGGGGGTTAATATTTGAGTAAGTTAAGAATAACATTTGTACTCTCCCTTGAAATAAAACATGAGAGGCTCCATTTGCCGATTTGATGTCATATTCGTACTCAGAAGGTTCGACTTAGGCGAAATCGACACCCATATTACCTACCTTATCTCGACTCAAACTCGGGGGAGGGGGGGTGCTTAAAATGGAGTACTGAGAGTTCGAGTCCCTCGATTGTGATTTTGTAATAAGTACTTTTTTTTATTGCTCGGGGCGTCATTTAAAATTTTTTTTGACAAATTTCCACTTCTTCAAAATTTTCAAAATTTTTGTGGCATACTTATGGATAAATGACACTTAATTTGAGGGAAAAAATCCATTACACCTTAGACCCTTCATTACAAAAAGGGGCTAAAAATTTTCAAAAAAATGTACCTAACTCGGCGAAAAATTTCCCAAAAATTTTGAAAAAAAATTTCCGAGTTCATCTTACCCTCTAGAAGCTATCTAAAAAAACACGGAAATTTTATCTGCATTTGGCAAAAAATGAGAAAATTATGAAAGAAAACACACTTTTTAGCCCCTCCCCGCCACGCCTTCAAAATACTCGAGCTAGGGGTCCAAAATTGGTGTCAAAATTATTTCCCAGAGTAAGCGACCCTTTTGGGGTAGAAACGGTCAAAATCAGTTTTCAAGGTCAAATCACCTTGACCGGTCATACCGTTTATTAGATTTCGAATTTTTATGGTGATTGTGGAGGGGGATATTGGATACTCGAAAAATTCTAGTTCTCCGTTGGGGTTTTTGTTTTTAAAAATCGTAGGTTGGCAATTCTAACTGAAGTAAACATACAAATATTCAATTGAATAATCATTATTTCCTAATTATTGAATAGTACAAAAGAACGTAAATATTTCACATTTCGTACGTTTTAAGCACAAAAGCACAATTCAGTCAGAATGGTCAACCTACGATTTTTGAATAAAAAAAGCTTAAAGTAGAGCCAGAATTTTTCGATCATCCGGTATCCTCCCTCCCTCTCCCCCTCCCCCTCCCATCTTAAAAATTCTAAATCTAATAGATTTCATCGCAGACTAAAACATCCATTTTTGACTTTTTTTACATGTTGCCAACCTACGATTTTTATAAGAAAAGTTCTCCGGGGAGAACTAGAATTTTTCGAGTACCCGGTAGAAGAGATAAATGGTGCTTCTATTATTTTTGGCCAAAATGGTATTTTTTTGAAATTTCAATTTTCCTCCAAAAAAAACACAGGTGACTATTTTTGAACATTTTTCGACTCAAGCAATGTCAGCCCAGTTTTGGAAGACCAAAGATGTTGAAAAAAATTTCGGATGAGAAGAGGGGGTAGGTTTGAAATTAATCATTTTTCGACGTTGTCGAGTCAAATCCTTTTTCTTGTGGAAGAAATTGATTTAAAATTTTTAAAAAATCCAAATTTATTAGGTATCAAAATGTAACTAGTTTTTTCCTTTCTGGAATATATTTCTGAAGTAATTTGGGCTTAAAACTTTTTGAGGAGCTCGAAAAGATGACGGAGAATAAAAAATCTAAATTTTCCGAAATCAATGAGCGAGGTATCGAAATCTGCTTTTTTTTGTCCGTCAGAGTCAGTTTTTGATGCCCATTGCGAACGAAACAAAGTAGTCTCAAAATAAAGAAAGATCGATTACCGATTTGAATTAAAATTGCCTCATAAATGATTCTCAGAGGTCGAAAAACTGCTCTTTGATGATCAAAATTTTTTCAAAATTTGAATAAACTCCCACGTAAGATTTTCTTTTAGACGAATAATAAGAAGAGTTGAAAAATTGAAAAAGTAACTGGAAGATACGAAGATAATAGTGCGTATTTGAACTTACCTGCTTATTTCTCTGTATAATATGACTTACCTGCTTCTTTTCTTGGAGGATACAATTTCTTGATTCTTTCAAATGTGTTTTCATGACCAATTGTTGAAACTTTCTCTGCATTTCAGGACTTATCTATCTGATTTTTTTTCTGAGATACTTACCTGTGTTCTTTTTTTTTCAGAGGGGTTTTAATGACTCGATTTTTTTTCATTTTTTAATGTGCCATTTTTAGTATTCTACTCGAGGTTGTTTACCAGAAATTGCAATAATCTCATTTTTGAAGAAAATTAACTTACCTGCTTCTTTCCATGCACCTTTTGTTTTTTGTTTTTTTTTTATAGGAAATACATGTAATTTTACCCTTTAGAATTAGAAATAAAAAACAAAAAATTCAATGTAGATTCTTTATTCGCCATTAACGACATAAAAAAATTATTATTCGACAACATTCTTACAAAGTTAGTAATTGGTAGTAATTATTGATATCAATAATTATTATTTATATGTACCTATATTTTATTTTCAAGCAACAGATATCGATAGGTATTCGTTATTATGAAAAATGACAATAAAAACATGAGTATAGTACTGCGTTTGTAAAACATCGAGGTTCCCAACATGTACTTTCCAAAATGGCAAAAACCGAGTTTTTTTTGGAAATGACCTCTCTTTGAGCTCCTTCAGCTACGTAACATTATTTTTTTAGATCCACTCTAAAAAATATATACTTGAATACGTATTACAGATACCCATCGTTCATCACAAATTGTGTAGATCCAATGGTCCAACATGTAAATTTTTTCAACATCTTTTCCTACCTTTTTCTTAGTCCTAAGTCATTCGAACAGCGAACTGACTTCATAGAAAAAATGGTTTGACCAAAAAATCATATTCGAGATTCAAAATAAATCCCCAAAAAAACAAAAAAAATAACTTCTCCGTTCGGTATTTCGTTACCGTTTTATTTCATCGAATCAGCCTTCTTTTGGGTCTGGGACCGAAGACGAAGGATTTGGAACAATTTTGAGGTGCAGGTCCGAAAATGGATACTGAACTATAACGTTAATAACACACGAATTCGGTGCCGATGCGAAAACTGCAGGTACAGCAAAAAAGCCAGTTTCATTATTCGTTTCCAGATTATTCGCCTCTGTACGTACATCGATCAATATAGGCTCTACAGGACTCGATTCTGTCCGGTTTTGGATCTCAGCTTGGGCTGATATTTCTGCCCTCAATGCTTGTACAATCGGCTTCACAGCTGGCAGCTTCGGTGGCAGGATAGCCTTTGGCCTAATATTGTGCTGCATTCGCAAGCGGGCTTTTGCTGACAGATTGTTGCCAGCTTGAGACGATGTAATCGAACGCCAAGGAGGAGGGCTGGTGACATCAGCTCGTCGCGGTGGTGGAATTAAACGTTTTGGAGCCGTTTTCGCTCTCATTGGAATGAAATTCTCGTTTTTGTTGCGTCTGATAGTGGCCATTTTATTCCTCTTGGCTGCAACTGTAACTGAAATTTGATCTGTAGGTGTCGCCGGATCGTTGGATTTATCGACGCTGATCAACGTCTCGTAAAATTCGATCAAATCGGTCACTGTGAAACCTGGAAAAATTACAAAATGATAAGATCTATTTTAAAAAACGTATTTGTTTGAAAAATCTACATTTGCTTAATTTTTAATCGAGAAATTTTATTCCGTACTCCCCCCTCGATCTAATTCGATTTTTTATTCCTTGTGATAAATTTGTAGGTATTCGAATGTATTGAATTTTCGTATTAAAGTTCGAAACGTGAATGTTAAAATTCGCAACTTACTGGGAAAATAAGCTGGATTTTCCAAATTTTTCCAAATAGTTGAAGCAACTCGTAAAAAATTGAAAAAATCCTGAATAAAAAATCTCATCCGAAGAAGAAATTATTGTGTAATTTCAATGTTTGCTGTTCGTTAATTGGAATAACTGCGAGTCAAAAAGCTGATACTGTAATTTGTTAGCAGAGAAATATCAAACGTTCGATTTTCTGCACGTCGTTAGTCCATCTCGAAACGTATACGAATGCGAAAGCGAAATTGCGAATTGCGAAACTAAACTAATCTACATCTTATCTAAAACAAAAACAATAAGCCACTTCGACTTCGACCATGAAAAGCTTACACTAATTCCCAGAAACATCTCCAGTCGATTGACCGGATATGAGTCATACCCATAATCGTAACTTGTATCTAGATATGTAACAACAACAACTGATTATGGATTTTATATTTCTCAGAGCATTTATAATCCGCCTTTAATTCGAATTTTTATGATAAGAATTTTCAATTTTTAGTTTTCATTTTTTTTATTCAAATAATACATTCGCCATCGAAGTAGAAATATGAAAATTGCTTACGAATTTTAAGAAATGAATTCGATAATCAAGTCGAGTTTTCTAAATTATAATACTTACAGGCTTACAGGGTGACTTAAAATTTCCGGACCGCTAAAATTGCTTCGTAAAAAAAATAATAAGGCCCGACGAATAATGAAAACCCATTTTCGACATAGCTGAAGCTCCATTCCCTTTAAAAAATATGAACTCATCCCTCATTGATTACGAATCTTTGAAAAATTTTGGACTTTTTTCGATTCTTGTACTTTTCAAAAAAATCTCAAAACCCAAAATTTTGAAAATTTTAAAAATTGAGAAATTTACAAACTAACATTTGCATATGATAGAGTTATGGATAAAGATCAAAAATCTTTGCATGTAAATTTTGCCTAATCAAAAATTTGAAGGGGCAAAAATTTACAAAAAGTCAAGTTTTCGTGAAATTGGCAACACTGCTCCCCTACTCAACCCTTTTCAGATATTTTTTGTCCCTTGCTGACCTACACGTAGGCAACCCTTCGTTCAAATCTATGCAAAGCAATGTGAAGCAATTTCTTTCTAAATTACGAAAAAAATGTTGCAGTCGGGAACTTTTGGGTCACCCTATGCAATGAATAGAACATGTCTTCCGCTGTGATTTTTATCTCATGAAAGTACGAAAAAGTGCCATTCTAGGTAATTTGAGTCTCTAATCTGAATTTCAAATAAGTGCAATTTTTTGGATTAAAAACATAAAAAAATCTTGGAAAACGAATTTTTTAAAATTTTGTTTTTTTTGGCGGGAAACACTGTAAAGTGGAGTCAGCGAGAGTCAGATGACGTATAATAGGTCTCCAGTCTGTATTTTTTTTTTTGTACCTTCTTTATAAGTGTGTAAGTGCAATTTTTTTCGAGTAAAAAAATGAGAAAATCAGGAACATCTTATGGAAAAATGAGTTGATTTTCCATCTATGGAATGTTAAAAAGTGGTATAAAAATAGAATTTTCTACTATTCGTTCGGTTTGTGATTCAATTTTTCATTCCTCACCCTCCACCCCTTTCCCTCCAAAACTCTGGATTTTTCTGAGAAAAAGAATTAGCTATTTTTGAAAAATGAGTTGATTTTTTCATCTGAAAAATTGTGAAAACTGAAATAACTCATACAGAAATGAGCGAATTGAGCTGAAAATTGGTATACAGACATTACGTGACATATCCTCCAACATACTAAAAAATTAATTTTTTTGGTCAATATTCTGTATGTACTTCTATTAAAAATTTACCCTCCATCAACAACAAAATGAATCGCTCGCGAATGTTTTCGACCTCACCACTTGATTATACAATATACACGTCAAGAACTATCAGATACAAAATCCATCAAAATCTGGATTTTCGTTTTTTGGATCTAAGCCGGGTTATCATGTGACAGGTCACAAATAGTGAGAACAATGGATTTTTATTGACTTTTTTTTCAAGTTCACATAATCCAATGCAAGTTTTTCTCCTTCCCAGAATTTTTCTCACGTCTAAAAATTTTTTCCGAATTTGTTTTTCAACATCAATCAATAAAATTTTGCTCAACTCTGAAATGTCTTTCTGAACATTTTTCTCAGGTTTAACATTTTTTCACGTGTTTTTTTTTTCAAAATTTATTAAAATTATTACAACTTAAGGTTACTTAAATTATAAATTCTAATGAAGAATTTTCCGAACTCTAAAATTTAATTTTTTCAGCTTTGATACCGATTTCGTTTTTTGGCTCTAAATTTTTTCTCAAAATATTTTCAATTTTCTAAAATTTTCTGTATGAAATTTTTTTTGAAAAGATTCGGGGTTGGAAAAAATGTTGAGAAACTCAAGATGAAAAAATTTTAAGAGAGTTTAAAGTAATTAAAAAAATTCAAGATCAAAAAATGGAATTGCAGATTTGACAATTGAGAAGAGCTGAAAAAATGTTAGTAAACGAAAACATCTTGAAGCAGAAAAAAATTTTAAGGAAGAAATTTCAAAGTTAGGAATATCACGTTCAGAAAAAATTGGATATCTGGAAAGAAATGCCCGAATGGAAAAAATGTATGACCCGAGAAAAAAAGGTGGAGAAAAAATTTCATCGGAGTAGAAAAAAAAACGAGAAAAATATGCTGGAGTTGAAAAAATTCTGAGAAAAGAGAAAAATTCTCATCAAAGATCATGTCTAGATTTGAAAAAAGTCGAGTTGATTTTCCATCGTAGCATTGTTCGACTCGTTGCATTTTGCAAACGATTCGATGTCGTGTCGACGAAATACGTTGTCGAGTGCATTGTGTTGTAGGTTTAGGTACATGTTAAAACGATGACTAGTACGTCTAAGAATGAAAAGGCAATAAAAGACGAGTCTATCCTTGTACATATTTTTGCTGTGGTGTCGGTGAAATCAAAATTAGTTCTCGTAGGACATTTATAATCACAATTTGCTTTTCGTTTTCGTAGTCATAGCATTGAACGATTCGTGGCGATAACAAGGATTTAATCATTTAAAACGACGTTTGTTATTTCGAAATATGCAAGTTATTCGCTGGATTTCATATTTTTAAAACGTAATTTCGTGTTTTTGCTATCGGTGCTATTCCTTTCGTCTTTCGTTGAGAAAAATACGTTTTAATCGTTATTTTTTATCTCGCGATTGTTCTGTTTTTTGTTTATCAAAAAAATGGTCGACGAAGGTATTCGTGGGAAAAAATTCACACCGAGGCCAGACTTTGGCATGCTGAGGAATATTCATGTAAGTTTTTGCGATTGTATTATGTATTTCATATTGCTGTTCGTGATAATTTTGCTTCCCTTGGCTTATTTTCTCGTGAAGCCATTTTCTAAATTCCTTTTATGTGAAGCATCGAGTCAAGTTAATGAATATTATCCGGTATAGTTTGGGATAAAAACGATAGATCGTTGAATGCTCACGAAAGTAAACAGATATTAAATTAAATTTATAGCCTTTCTAGAATTTTTTAAAGTTAACATAGCTATTTATGAATAAAAAATCACTTACCATTTGCCAAATCAAAAATAATTTGCTTTTCCATCGTTTTTTGTTTCTTTCAAAAAAAAAAAAAAAATACTAAACAAAATTCTGGATAACAACTTGGTAAAAAAAAAATTGACCAAAAATAGGCAACACTTTGACAGAGCTAATTATTGGTAAAGTTGTGCAATTCATGCTGATTATCCATAAAAAAAACAAAACCATTATAGGTGCATTAATTACTTCCCATTTTAGAATTTCGCAGCTGATAGGAAACGAACTTATCTCTTTAGTCCTGATCTCTGATCAGATTTGATTAGTTATTGACTAGGACTGTTGTTTTCTCATGAGCTAATTATTGGAAAGATTGGGGCAATTCACAGATTCGCACTAATTATCTTTAAAAAACTACATTAATTACGTTCCATTTTGCAATTTTACAGCTAATAAGCAAACAGCCTTATCTTTTTTACGCTGATCTCTGATCAGGTTTAATTAGTTATTGACTATTGGTGTTTTCTCAATTCTCACACCTACGACTAAATTACGAATTGTGCTTCAGGCACGAAAGCACAAATCTGAATCATTCTGTTTTTCAACTGGAGTTTTTTTTTTCAAAGTCGTTTTGATTTTATACTAATTTTTAAAGTCTTACCGTCTGAATATTTTTTCTCAAAATGTTTTGTTTTTTTTTTTCAACGTAAATTTTTCAAGTCTAAAATTTTTTCCTCATAATTTTTTCTTAAAATTTTTCAACGTAAATTTTTCAAGTCTGAAATTTTTTCCCCAAAATTTTTCAAGTCTGAAATTTTTTCCCCAAAATTTTTCAAGTCTGAAATTTTTTCCTCAAAATTTTTTAAACGTAAAATTTTTTTAGTCTGGAATTTTTTCAATGTAAATTTTTCAAGTCTGAATTTTTTTCCTCAACATTTTTTCTTAATTTTTTTCAACGTAAGTAGATATTTCAAATCTGGAATTTTTTAAACGTAAATTTTCCAAATCTAAAATTTTTTCCTCAAAATTTTCATCTCTTTTCTTAAAATTTTTCAACGTAAATTTTCCAAGTCTGAAATTTTTTCCTCAAAATTTTTTAAACGTAAATTTTTTTAGTCTGGAATTTTTTCAATGTAAATTTTTCAAGTCTGAATTTTTTTCCTCAACATTTTTTCTTAATTTTCCAAATCTAAAATTTTTTCTCAAAATTTTTCAAACTACAAAAAGTGAAATTTTACCAAGCCAGATGACCTATTCTTTTTGCATTTTTATGGGGTTCAAACTTGTATAACATGAGTTTGGCCACTATATTGTTTTTTAAAAAGTAAGTCGTATCTCCGTCCAACAAAAATTTGAAAAAATCACGTTGAAAAATTTGAAGAAAAAATTTACGTTGAAAAATTTGAAGAAAAAAATTTTGAGGAAGAAATTTCAAACTTGAAAAATTTACATTGAAAAAACTTCAGACTTGAAAAATTGACGTTGAAAAAAAAGAAAAATTTTGAAGTTTGAAAAAAAATATTCAAAGTTTGAAAATTAGTGTAAAATCAAAAGGACTTTGAAAAAAAAACTTCATTTGAAAAACAGAACGATTCAGTCGTTCGGAGTGTATTTGTTTTGTACTTTCGTGCCTGAAGCACAATCCGTATGGATTTAGTCGTAGGTTTTTCACACGAGCTAATACCCTGCTGTACCAAATCTGCGTACAACAGTGCCATAAATGTGTCGCTATATATGTCACAGAAAATGGGGTATAAATTTCCGCCTTGTATGTATCACTTCTGTCACTTTCTATTTCCAATTTTATGTGCCTTATGTAAAGGCACGTTTTAGTTATTTAATAAAGTTACATAAATGTGCCTTATAGGGAGGAAATTTATACCCAATTTTATGTGCCATACATTAGGGCACTTTTCAGTAGTTCAAAAAAGTGACATAAAAGTGCTTTATTGGGAGGAAATTTATACCCAATTTTATGTGCCATACATTAAGGTACTTTTCAATAATTCAAAAAAGTGCCATAAAAGTGCCTTATTGGGAGGAAATTTATACCCAATTTATGTGCCATACATTAAGGCACTTTTCTGTAACCCAAAAAAGTGAAATGAATGTGCCTCACAAGGCGGAAATTTATACCCAATTTTATGTGCCTCTTCCTAAGTGCTGCAAGGGTGCCTTATTCATGTTACATATATGTCACATTTGATTTAGGTCTATTTTTTTCTAATTAAGTAGCCTATGTAATTAATAATTACTTTATATATTAATGGCACATAATACACACATATACAACCTTACCTCTATGGCACTTGGAAACTGGTAGGGGTGGTATTCAAACTCTGGATATCTGGATTTTACATTATGCTCATCTTGGTTTAGTGGAGCACGCCACCATGTCAGGTTGTAATTTAGATAGTAAAAGAAATACTTAAACATGAAATAAGTGAAATTTTTTTTCTTCAATTTTGATCAAATTGGGATTTTTTTTTGTTTTTTTGGTTAATTATAATAAAAAAAATTTTAGGGCACAATAAAGCAAATTTTGTTTCTCTCCTTTGGGGCTGGAGCCTCAAAATCTATAATTTAGGAGAAAAAGGGAAATAAAAGCCTATATAAACTTGAATTTTGCTACTTTTTGAGTGATGGGTCAAAACCTAAGCTATTTATTGATGTAGAATACAAATTCAACAATTTTTTTCTCTGGGGAATGTAGGGTTAGGTAGAGGTAAGGCTTAAAATTTTTAAAAATACTTTGGAATTTTTCTAGGTGCCATTTATGTTACATATCAATGGCACATAAATATAATATAAATAATGTAAGATTTACTTGACATGAATCAGCTACCTGGATATACCATTAATGGCACTTGGTGACTGTGACCAAATCTGTGTGTGTAGGTATGTCACATAAAAGTGGGTATAAATTTCCGCTTTGTAACAGTCATTTCTGTCACATTTTTATACCCAATTTTATGTGCCATACATAATGACACTTGTCAATGGCACATGGTCATGATCATCTGAGTGCAAGTACCCAACTACCATTTTCACTTTTTTATGGCACTCGTGTATGTCACATAAAAGTGGGTATAAATTTCCGCCTTGTAAGCGTCATTTCTGTCACATTTTATACCCAATTTTATGTGCCATACAAAATGGCACTTGTCAATGACACATGTCATGATCATGTGATGCAGTACTACGGTTCATAGTTTTTTCTGCACTTTTAGCTGACATATGGATGGGCCATAAATGGTGCCTTTTTCATGAAACATAAATGTCCCATCAATAAGGGTATGTTATGTGACATAAAGGAACAGGTTTAATGACGCACCGATGCATCATAAAACCTGTACCTTTATGTCACATAAAATACCCTTATTGATAGGACATTTATGTTTCATGAAAAAGGCACCATTTATGGCCCATCCACATGTCAGCTAAAAGTGCAGAAAAAACGATGAACCGTAGTACTGCCATCACATGATCATGACATATGTCATTGACAAGTGCCATTTTGTATGGTGTGCAATTGAGGCGTTACAAAAAAGTGACAAAAACCTTATAAGGCGAATTTATACCCACTTTAGATTTGAGCTATAGACAATTACTCTTTGGTTACAGCAGATTGCTTAGGTTCATCGTTTTTTTTTGACACTTATTGTGACAAGATGGGCCATAAGATGTGCCTTTATTTTAATAAACATAATTGTCCCATTTTAAAATAAGCGTTATGTTTGTGTACCATTGAAAGGTAATTTTTGTATGCATTGGTGTTCTCATAAAAATTTCCATACTGAACTTTTTAAAGGCACAGAAGCCCCCAAGAAGTCTTTTGTCATGGATATAAAGTCAGTTTTATTTAGTGCCTAATTTTTATTGACATTATATGCTACAAATATATGTGAGGGTTTCGGATCAATCTAAAATTTTTTCCAAATTTACATTTTTTTTTGAACACGAAATTCAAGTCTTAATTTTTTTCACATGTATTTTTTAATGGATATGTCACTAAATTTTAATTTTTTCAACGCAAATTTTTCAGTCTAGTAATGTTCAATCACATGTCCAAAAAACTTTTTCTCAAAATGTTAGAAAAAAAAGCACTGAATTATGGCACATGTTCCAATCATAACGGTGCCAATTTGTTAAAAGTTTCCCCATCCAAAAATTGAAATCACGTTTTGTTAAACTTTAAGGAAAAAATAAATGTTGAAAAATTAAGATTTTGAGAAAAATTCAATGTTTCATGAAAAAGCAGTTGATGTTGAAAAAAGTACAGTTTTTATGGTGCACCATTATTGAAAACAAACTTGTCTTTGGAGTTTTTTTGTCCCCTAGTGCCTGAAGAAAGTGGATATGGTTTTTACAGACGGGTAATTATTGTAAAATTGTAAATTTTCGAAGTTCAAATTTTCTTAAATTTCTTTTCAGATCTAAAAGTTTTCTCGAGATCTTTTTCATCGTTGCATATTTTTTTTTCAAAATTGTTGTCGTAATTTAAAAATTGTTCTGAAATTTTTTCACCTCCAAATTCTGAAAATTTTCCCCTAATATTTCAAATTTTTTCACAATTTTTTTCTATTCTAATTTTTTTTCAAAATCTTTTTCAATAGCGAAATATTTTCAAGTTTTCCAACTCGATATTTTTTCATAAACAATAGTGCCTACTTGTTTTAAAAAATTGAAGAAATTTTGAGAAAATTTCAACTCTGGAACATTTTTGAAAATATTTGGACTTGAAAAAAAAAACGTTGAAAAATGAGTATCTTTCGTTGGTGATAAATACTTAAAAATAGTGAAGAATAGAGGTAAGGAGCAGTTTTGAATGGGTTTAGAAGTAGGCTCGACGCGTTTAGAATAAAATGTTCGATTTTTTTTGTGGGATGCAATGAAAAAGTGGAAAACAGTGATTGTTATTTTTTGATTTCTCCATTGTGAATTTCGACTTCGGTCATCATGAGGAGAGAGAACGCATTTTTAAAAATTTCAGTAAAATGTTTGAATTTATTAAGGTATTTTTTCGAAAAATTTTCAACTCTTGTAGATAGATGAGTGTAATTAAGTATATTGTTGAATCGAGCTCATTTTTCAAAACACGATATCTCTCTCTACCCCCTCCAGCCCTCCTCCCACTCACACAAGATAATAAAAACATCGTATTTTCGTAAATTTCAACCACTTTATTTAGGTATTTCAAGCATTAATTCGGAAAAATCATTTTTTTCCATCAAAGTAAATAAACAGCCATGATGATGAAAGGGCAAATCGAATGATGATTTTTTGTCTTACGAAACTAAGAATGTATTTCGTTTTACGTGATCGATTCCTTCAGTCCCAATTTCTGATTCTTGACGTATCCGTGGCGTGCTCGGACTTGGGATTTGGGGATTTACTCTGTCATTCCGAATCAGTGAAAAATCATTGATAAACAGTCAGAATTGCAGCACAGGAAAAATCAGTGGAAATCACTGATTATTCAAAGAATTTCACTGATTTTTCAGTGAATTTCATAAATATTACTGAGTTTTCAGTTAATTTCATAAATATCTCTGTAAATCAGTGAATTTTCACTGATTTATTACTGTGCTGCAATTCTGACTATTTTTCAGTGATTTTTGATAAATTTCACTGATTCAGAAATGAGAAAGTACTCTCTCATTCTGAATCAGTGAAAAGTCACTGATAAATGGTCTGAATTGCAGCATAGAAAAATCAGCAAAATTAACTGATTTTCAGCAAATTTCATAAATTTTACTGACTTTTCAGTGAATTTTCACTGATTTCCGGTAATTTTTCTCACTGATGTATTTTTGATTTTAAAAAAATTCACTGATTTTCTCCTGTGCTGCAAGCTGCAATTCTGACTGTTTCTCAGTGATTTTCGAAAATTTTCACTGATTTAGAATTGAGAGGAGAGAGTACACAGCTACACACGATGTACGCGATTACGAACCTGAATAAGAATAACCCACTTAATTATTACGAAATGATACCGATTGAGTGAATACGAGTATGTAAACGATTTATTTACCTGGATTTTTTCGCTGTATCAGGTGCTGCTTCTTTTCTGTTTCGTAGGCAATTCGTAGTCGTAGTCGATACCAAAATAAAAATGAATAAGCTTCAACTTGGTAAAAGTTCACATAGGTACTTCCTCATTTGAAAAAAACTCACATATGTACAGCAAAGTACATATATCAACGGTAGCAAACGCGAAAGTAAACGTGACCGCGAGTAGAACAAGAATGACGATTTTTAGGCCTATCGCAATCCCGAAGTAAGCTTCAGTGAACGATATTGATGTACGTAGGGATGAGTGAAGAGTCGCGTGATTGGTTCGTTAATAATTATGACATAACAAACCAGCCATACGATTGGTTAGCTGAATGGCGTGATATTCGAATATTGAGAAGGGGTAGAAATGACATAACGAGCGAACTGGTTGTTTGGCTAGAATTCAAACAAAGAAATCAGTTCGCCTAATCACGATAAAGGACGTTCTAAAAATAGAGCGCGAAACCGACAAGAAACAAGCATTCGCGATTATACGCATTCGAGGCCAGATAAGAAGATATTTCAGATTCAGGCCTAGAATTTGAACTAAATATTCGTTGAACGAAGGGATGGGGGTGGTACCTGAGAAAAAAATGAAAAATCGAATACGTTATTTTTTTGTCATCAAAATTATGGCTTTGAGAAAAAATCGATTCAGGCCTGGAATTTGAACTAAATATTCGTTGAACGGAGGGATGGGGGTGGTACCTGAGAAAAAAAATGAAAAATCGAATACGTTATTTTTTTTGTCATCAAAATTATGGCTTTGAAAAAATCTAAAATTTTGACATCTTTGAAACTTCGTCGTTCTCTCATCGCATATTTTTATTCGTTCGTGCCAATTCCGAGTCAATTTCACGAATGCAATTTCTCAAACGACCAAATTCTCGAATAGGAAAACATCTAAAAAGAAGTATTCCCGAATCTATTTTCCCGAATGAAATTTTTCCCATGTCGAATGGTATTACCATGCTTTCGTAGCTGTGGCATTCTATTCTTCAGGATTTTTTGAGTCGAAAAAGATTTTTTTCAATCCCCCCCCCCTCCCCAGGGAAAGAGAGATTTCAATTATATTTCCAACCACAACAAAGGAAAAAAACATTTTTGTTTGATTAAAACGATTTTCAGTTGTTGAAAGGAGGAGGGACTTTGAAGCTTCTGACTACTTATTTTATTTTTGACCTCAACTTAAAATCTGGCCCTCTGGGTTGGGAAGATGGATTAAAAATTGAAGAATAAATACTACCAGATCAGCTATCGAGTGAGGTGTCTAGATATCGTTTTTCACTCTCCTCCCTCCATATATTTTTTGAGTTATTTTTTCCAGGTGCAGAATTGAGCTCAATGCGAGGTAGGGTGGCACCGAAACAGATTTTTTTTTCAATTTCATACAGTGAGATATCGAAATCCATTCGAGCGTTAGCTCACAATTCATGGTTCTGTGAAAACAGTCCAACAATAACATGAAAAATAATTTTCAATTTATTGTTCATTTGGGAAAATTTCATTCGGAAAAAGAGGTTCGGAAATAACTTTTTTCGTGAGTTTTTCTATTCGAGAATTCGGTCGTTGGGGGAACTGAATTCAGAAAAATAGGCGGGAATCGTTCAGACCATGATTTTATTTTTTTTTAATTGGAGAAAAATCGAATTTTTAATTGTAGGTAGTTGCAATGGTTGTCAATTTCTAAAAATGAACGATAATTTCAGATTTTTAATTTTTTCCCATTATCGTCAAGACATTGGGGAGGGATATGGAAATTTGTGCAAAATTTAAAAATCGAATCCATTATTTTTTGAATTTTAAAAAATAAAGATAATATGAAAATATGAAAATTTTTAGTTTTAAATTTATTATAGCTCTTTAATATTTTTAACGACGAACATAGTTTAAATTTTAAGACTGATAAAGAGGACATGGAGAGGTATCGTAGCTTGATAAGATAGGTTTAGGTACCTGCTTAATGGGTATTTTCAATGTACTAATTCAGTCGTATCAGTAGTAAGTACATGGTTAGACTTGATAAAGACGTCGCGTCGGCGTCGTCATAAAATAAATTGTTTTTTTTTTTCAATAATGATTCGTGTTTATCATTTTTTCCTGTACTGAGCATAAATTGGTTTTATCGAGTTTTCATTTTATTCTATTTTTAGTTTTAAAAAAATCAGTCGTATTCATTCTCTACTTAAAGTTATCCTCATTGATGTAAAATTCATCTGAATGAAATTCTAGACAGATAAAAATATTTTTTCAACCATCATCTCACGTAAAATCTTATCAGTTCTGGATTTGAAAATATCTAATTTTGTCTTGTAGGATGGTACATTTTACAATTTTTTTTTGAATTTTGATGGACCCTAGAGAAAAGATATTTTTAAATGATCTCAAAAAAATGTGGTCGAAGTATGAGGGTTTTGAAGAATTTTCAACTTCCCCCTCCACCTCCATACAAAAGCTCAAAATTTAAAATTCAATTTTTTTGCTAAGGAAACGTGATAAGGCGATTTTCTTTTATCAAAAAAGATTAAATTCTGAAGTTAATTTCTTGAGTCGAATAATTAATTATTTGTTTTCTACATTTTTAAAACATTGTTTCCTGGTAATCCATCATATGGAATATTCGAATCCTCTCGAATTATACATGATATTTGAATGAAAAATTTCCATCGTCTACTTGAAATGAAATATAAAAATACCTTTTCGTTTTAATTTGTACTTCTTTGGAGATTCCTTCCAAAATTAAAATTTGACCTCTATAAAATAATGAATTCCAGGTTTTACATTATTTGTTTTTAAAATACTCATCGATTTTGAATTGGAAAATTAAATTGATTTTAGAAATTATTTGAATCAAGTTAGATTTTAAAAATTTGAGAGTTTAATTAGTTTGAGAGAATGAATTGGAATTTTTATTTTGAAAACTAGAGTGATTTCTTAAAATTAATCGCTTCTTAGAATTGGTCACTTCTTAAAATTATTTACTTTAAAACTTAATTTTCAAAAATATAATTTTACTCAAATTTAGAAGAAGGCTTTCGATTATTTATGAATTTTTTAATGAATTTTACGAGAAATTTTCTACTCACATTGAGATCCGTCGGATCCTGTGTTTTGAGAATTAAAATTCACGAACGAGTTGAAAAACGAAAGAAAATATCATAAAAACCTTTCGTGGATGGTGCAGGTATCACAAATTCGAAAAACGATTCACAAAACAACATTTTTTTCCGATTTTTCACACTGATGAATACTGGAAAACGAATTTTTAAAGAAAAATCGAACGCAAAAGCACGAAAAATTTTCAAATTCGAACGGATACTCGCCAATTTACGTTATGGATGAATGAACAACACAAGTGAAAAATGTCAACGTTTATTTGGACCACATCGAACTTAATAACTGAACCTAAGTATTATAAAATTGATAATTTATGATAAGCTACGAACTTACATCGCGTTTTATAGATTTCTAGTAGCTAATTGTAACCAATCAAAATGCATATTTTAGAAAATTCCTTACTATTGCATATTATCATTGGTCAACGGTCAAAGGTGTGATATTGAGTACTTATTTGAATGAAATGTCACGCGAATTAATCGTGAAAAAATGACGAATTATCACGTAGTAAATATAATAGGTAGGTACCTTAATAAGTGATCTCGAACACGTCACCAATAACAAATCAAAAAGGAACTACATTATACATTAAGTATCATAAATCAAAAAATAATCAGAACGTGGAATAATTTCAGAGTTTGAGTCCTATATATTTTCATCGCATTGCATTATTTTTGCAAAATTTTGCAATTTTGATTTTTTTGGGAGGGGGAGGGAGAAGTTACACATTAATCAAAAATCTAAAATTCAAAAAATAGTTCAACAAGTCACCCCGTTGTCCGCCAGGGACACCTGGTCGCAAAACTGTCTGAAAAATCGTATGAGGCTGTTAATTACTTTTCTCAGAACTACAATGTTGAAAAATGGCGAAATTACGACTTTTGATTTCTTTTTTGCATTATTTTCTCTCGTCTCGTCTCCACTCGGACTCAATAGATTTGCATATTTCAAAAAATTCTCAAAATTCAGTTTTTCAGATTTGAGTTTTGAAAATTCTTGCATTTTGAATTTTTCTGTATGCTATCAACCAAAGGCGTAGCCAGGAATTTCTTATGGAAGGAAAAGGGGATCAAAACTTTCATAATTTTTTGAGAAATTTTGGGTTCAGCCCTCGCTCCCTTTCCACAAAATTTCTTTTGGCTACAAAAACCCTAAATTCCAGATTTGAATCATTTTCAGAAATATTTAAGAGTTGCGGGTGAAGATTTGAAAAATTGGATTTTTAATTCCCAAAATGGGTATTTTTTTTACGTAACGACACTTTTTAAAAAAAATTATCGATTTCGTGGGAGAAAAAGGGTCCAGACCCCTCCTCCCCCTCGTCTGACCCTTCACCATCAAACCTCTCTCCCTCAAGCACCATCTCATAATTTTTTCAATCTATGAAATTGGTTTGAAAGAATTCTTGCATTTTGGATTTCTCTATGTTGAAATTCTCGCTTTTTGAATTTTTCTGTATGCTTCTCACCCCCTCCCCCTCAAAAACCACCTCGATAATTTTTTTATCCATGAAATGAGTTTTGAATAAATTCTTTCATTTTGGATTTTTCTTAATTGAAATTTTTGTATTTTTAATTTTTCTGTATGCTTCCCCCCCCCCCCCCACCACCTCTCAATAATTTTTTTACTCATGAAATGAATCTTGAAGGAACTTTTGCAATTTGAATTTTTCTAAACTGAAATTCTCACCTTCTGAATTTTTCTGTATGCTATCCATCCCTTCTCCCCTCCAAAACCATATCAATAATTTTTTTATCCATGAAATGAGTTTTGAAAGAATTCCTCCATTTTGAATTTTTCTTAATTGAAATTTTTGCATTTTTAATTTTTCTGTATGCTTTTCACCCCCCCCCCCCCTCTCCAACACCACCTCACAATTATTTTTTTATCCATGGAATGAATTTTGAAGGAAATCTTGCAATTTGAATTTTTCTAAACTGAAATTCTTAGGTTCTGAATTTTTCTGTATACTTTTCACCCCCTCTCCCCTCACAATACCACCTCACAATAATTTTGTATTCTTGCAATTTGAATTTTTCTAAACTGAAATTCTCACCTTCTGAATTTTTTTGTATGCTATCCACCCCTTCTTCCCTCCAAAACCATCTCAATAATTTTGTTATCCATGAAATGAGTTTTGAAAGAATTTTTTCATTTTGGATTTTTCTTAATTGAAATTTTTGCATTTTTAATTTTTCTGTAAGTATGCTTTTCACCTCCTCTCCCCTCCATCACCTTCTCACAATAATTTTTTTACCCATGAAATGAATCTTGAAGGAACTCTTACAATTTGAATTTTTTCAAACTGATATTCTCACCCTCTGAATTTTTCTGTATACTTTTCACCCCCTCTCCCCTCCATCATCACCTCACAATAATTTTTTTTACCCATGAAATGAATCTTGAAGGAACTCTTGCAATTTGAATTTTTCCAAACTGCAATTCTCACCTTCTGAATTTTTCTGTATGCTATCCATCCCTTCTCCCCTCCAAAACCATATCAATAATTTTTTTATCCATGAAATGAGTTTTGAAAGAATTTTTTCATTTTGGATTTTTCTTAATTGAAATTTTTGCATTTTTAATTTTTCTGTGTGCTTTTCACCCCCTTCCTCCTCCATCACCACCTCACAATAATTTTTTTGCCCATGAAATGAATCTTGAAGGAACTCTTGCAATTTGAATTTTTCCAAACTGATATTCTCACCTTCTGAATTTTTCTGTATGCTATCCAGTATCCACCCCCTCCCCCTCAAAAACCATCTCAATAATTTTTTTATCCATGAAATGAGTTTTGAAAGAATTCTTTCATTTTGGATTTTTCTAAAATGAAATTCTCGGATTTTGAATTTTTCTGTATGCTTTTCACCCCCTCTCCCCACCAACACCATCTCACAATAATTTTTTGCCCATGAATGAATTTTGAAGGAACTCCTGCAATTTGAATACTTCTAATTGAAATTCTCGAATTTTGAAATTTTCCGCCTACTCTCAACCCCCTTTCCCTTTTATCTTTGCCTCATTACACAAATTCATTTTTTCGTATAAAACGAAAGGTAATTTGCCCACTTCTATCGTGACGCAGCCAATCCATAATCGAGGAAAAAATTACTCCGGTCGTAATTTATCGCAAACACCTTGTTCCGGCCAAGCCTAGCTGCTTTTACGATTTAATGCACGTGTTGTTATGATTATTTTACGGTTATCTGAATTTCAAAACAGAATTTCCATCGGAGCTAATGGCGAAAAGAATCGCGAACATTTTTTTTTAATGGGCTTTTATAAAACACCATTTTATAGGCTCGATGCTCGAACAAACTGTATTACGCAGGTAATCAGCTGCGAGTTGATTTTCTTTTTACGTGCTCGAATTTTAACGTCGTCGCGTCTTGTGTAAAATTTTTTTTTCAACGAATTCGTTTCTCATTTTCTTCTCGTTCTCGCGTATCAAGTAACACGATTCGTACGCCTGACAATGTACGAGTGCGATATGTACCTAAACCATGACCTTGGATACGCTGTAAGTCTATATTGTATTGGGAATTGAGCCAGAAAAAAACACGTGTTTGTTCTTTCCGCTCTCTCTTCGCCGATCCGTCTTAGCCTAAAATTCGGAACTGGTTTAGTTCAGCTGTTCAAACACCGTAGGTAGTTGAAAGTCGCGGTTTTTTAAAAACCGTATTCTCGTCCATTGTGATTCATCCCCATTTAAAACCTCCGGATCTTAGAATAGTCTGCTCGTGTGTTTCAAATTCACCGCGACGCCGACACCGACAGTGTACACCTTTTGTTTGGTGGTGGTGAACGTGAAAATCGTCGTGTTTTTAATGTTCGGTTCGTGCCTCGAGTTCTGTTTTTCTGTACAGTTTTATGCGTTCGAGGTATAAATCGAGTAAAAATAGTGATTTACAACCTTGGGACAATCGATGGCCAATTTCGAAGCCTGGAACGACCTAGGAACCGTTGGAAAGGCTCTTTACGTACAAAACTACGCTATCGAAGAAATCGAATCTTTAAAACCGCCCAAACAGTCGAAAAAAATAAGCCCAGCGGAAGCACAAAAACTGCACGATCGATTACGTAAATACTTCAATTTATTTTACTATAATCAAAAAGATGTCGAAAAATTCATCAACCCGGCCCTTCGTCTCGGCCAATCAGCCCTCGTCGATCGAATCACCTCGAAGGTGACTTGCTATTTGACCGAATATGGGAAAATAATCACCCCCGATGAACCCTTTCAACAAATCGAATTCCCCGAAAAACTGACCATGGCTAATGGACTCGACGACTGGATCGCCTACGAAGACTATCTGCTGCTGAAAAACGACATCAGCGAATTCAATAAGCTTTTTTCGTCGGTTCCGCACGATATTCTGCCTGCGATGAAACAATTCCAAAAAGAAGGCGCCGATGTGTACGAGGTGGAATACGTCGTCAATAAATTACGTTCGAATGACGATTTCGATGCTATAATCGAAGCTGAAATTGAAATCGTGCAGAATTTGCAGCCCTGTGGCGACGATGAAGATGAATTTGTGGATTTCGTCAAAATTGCAATTCGAGGTATACGTTGTTTGAGGGTGTTCGCTGCTGAGGACGAGGAAGGTGGAGGGGATGCTAAAGTGGAAATGGTGCAATGCATAGTCGAACGATTACCGGAAATAGTGAGGAGGAAGTGGAGTAGGGAAGTGGCTTGGAAGACTGATAAAGCTACTTCTGTGTGTATTAAATTGGATAAATTTATCAGGTTACCTGTTCATGTTTTGTTTGAAGAAGAGAAGGTTGGGTGGTGGGGATGGATAGGGGTTATTTGTGGTAAAATTTTTAGTAAAATTGTGGCGAGGTTTAGAGGGATTTGGTGAATATTTTTAATGGCGTTTTAATGTTTTTGTGTTTTTTTTTTTTAATTTTTTAATGGGGTATTGATGTTTGTGTTTGTGTGGGTAATATTTATTAATCGTTAAGTGTTGATTTTAATCTCGTTGATCGAGAAAATGAGGGGTTTTTCCTACTTGATGAAGATATTATTGAAATTATTCGAGTTTTGTGAAAATTTTTGAGAATTTTTTTTACTGTGATAAAAATTTTACAGTGTTATGAATCGGTAGAATAAAAATTGACTGTAAACATTGTCTAAAAATAGAAAAAAAGTGCTTATCAAGTTACCAATTTTGTCAGCTGTGTCATCAAAAACAAGGAAATACCATGGGGAAAAATACCCCCCCACCGTGTTAAAATTTTTATTGTCAATCGTCATTTTCAAAAGAGTATGGCCGGATAAGGAGTGAATTTGGCCCCAGGCGCGTTTGGACTCCTAAATACCTCAAGTGGTGTATATTGACTGAAGAAAAATTTTCACAAAATTTTGGACCCCTACCCCCTTCCCTATCAGAGTTATGGCCATTTTATTGCATTATTTTCAAGAATTTTTTATTTTAACGGAAGTGAAGGAAATTTTTTGTTCTTTGGCACAAAGTTACAGCTCGTGGAGGTGTATTTATGATAATTTTTTCAACAATTTTGGTGCACTCCTTCACGTTTTTTCGGCCATTTGAAGTTTTTAATCGTAAAAAACACCACATAAGTGAAGAGCGACCACCCTGGAAAAATTACTAAAATATACGTTTTTTTATGTAGAATTTTGTTGTGTATTTGGTTTTGGCCATTTTTTTTGAACTAAGGGTCGAAAATTGCAATAAACCGTACAGAAATGTTGTTATTTTAGCAGATTTTTCAAATTTTGAGCGTTTTATGTAGGAAGAAATCACCAAATGAAAAAACCAATGCCATATTCGTGTTCAGCAGGTCAAAATACCCCGACAAACACTCTTTTCGCGATCATTATACTTGAAGCCTCGAAATTCGTTTTTTTCGTCATAAAAAATTGGTGAAAAAAGTAGATTTTAAAACCTTGAGCAAAACTATCGCAAAAAGGGTGTTCATTGGGGTATTTAGACCTGCTGAACACGAATATGGCATTGGTTTTTTCATTTGGTGATTTCTTCCTACATAAAACGCTCAAAATTTGAAAAATCTGCTAAAATAACAACATTTCTGTACGGTTTATTGCAATTTTCGACCCTTAGTTCAAAAAAATGGCCAAAACCAAATACACAACAAAATTCTACATAAAAAAATGTATATTTTAGTAATTTTTCCAGGGTGGTCGCTCTTCACTTATGTGGTGTTTTATACGATTGAAAACTTCAAATGGCCGAAAAAAAGTGAAGGAGTGCACCAAAATTGTTGAAAAAATTATCATAAATACACTTCTACGAGATGTAACATTGTGCCAAAGAACAAAAAATTTCCTTCACTTTCGTTGAAATTAAAAATTCTTGAAAATATGCAATAAAATGGCCATACTCCGATAGGGAGGGGGGTAGGGATCCAAAATTTTGTGAACATTTTTTTCTACACCACTTGAGGTGTTTAGGAGCCCAAACGTGTCTGGGGCCAAATTCACCCCTTATCCGGTCATCCCCTTTAATTTCAATTTTTAAAAACAGAAATTAGGTAAGAGTCACGAAACGACTTCGTTTGAATTGAATTACAAAATTGTGATTTTTTTTTTCAAATTTGTTGAATGTCGAGCTGAAAAGTATTAAAATTATTGAAATCAATGAAAACATCGATTTAATTGCTTTAAATTCCGTATCCTTAGTTGATTAAAATCGTGAAAAGCTTCAAAAAATTGTTTGTAAATTATAAAAAGTTTCATTAAAAAATTCGAAATACCATAAAAATTGTAAAAAAATGCAGTGGAATTTTGTTGAAAATGGAAAAAAATTATTTTCACATTGAAGAAAAAATTTTATGATGACTTTCGTGGTATTTCAAGGGCCAGACCAAACTGAGGGTATGTGAGCCAGTTTGCTTTCCCCTCCTTCCCATATTGACGAAATTCAATTCTCTGTCGGAAAAATGAGATTTTTAGTGAAAAAAATGTTGAAAATGATTTAATTATTGAGAATTTTTTTATTTTAAAGTCGAAAAAAAGGGAAAAAATTATACTTGCATTGGAAAAAAATCCATTTATATTGAAAAAATTGGGGAAAATTTCCAATTTAAAATCGATTTTTTGCCTATCCAATAATCCAACTGCAATACGTCCCTGAAAATTGGTATAGGTAATATACCTATGTACTTGAATCAGTACCCTAAACAAAACCGAAAACCGAAAAGCAAAACAGAAAAAAAACGCTAAAATCCCGAAATACCATAACCAGTACCAATACCAATACCGAAACGCTGAGAAAACAAAACCAAAACCAATACCAATACCAATACGATTGAAAAAACAAAACCACTACCAATACCACTACCAAAACGCGTTTTGTTTCCGATGACTGACTTGAATTTGTGTAACGTTTTTTTGAAAGTAACTTCATTTTTTGTAATATTATCGTTTCGAGTCGAAAAAATGAGGAAAATGGTACTTAATTGGGTGGAAAAATTTTATTTTCAGTCTAAAAATTGGAAAAAATTCGTAGTTGAAATTTATCGTTTTTTTGTCCATCCAGTTGATCCAGTAACCCAACCTTGATACGTCCCAAGTAACGTCATGTTTGGCCAAATTCCGGGAAAATAGCGGGATCCTCGATTTCCGGCGAATGGTCGAATGTTCGAATGCTTCGCCGGACATTGAAGATCCACTATCGCTGAGTGGGCAAAACCACACGTACCTAACGGTACTTTCGATGGCCAAAACGTCGTACCTGGACATCGACGATTACGAACGTCGATGACAGGAAAATCAGTCCAAGTCTGTCCATCCGAACAGCCCCTTCATCGCGTACATCATTTTGGGGGAAGAGAAGGGCCGAAGGGTGGATCGATGAGCGACTCCACAATATTTCAAACGATCTTTAAAACTTTTGATGATTTTTTAAAATCAAAATTAACCCTTTTTTTTTATTTTTACAGATTTTAAAAAGTTTTGATCGATATTTTTATGGCGTTTTAAAACTTTTTTTTTCGATATTTCAATTTTTTTCTTATTCTTCGTTTTGTGAAGTAGTTTTGTAAATTTACGTAATTTCAAGTTTTTTTTATCTTTCAAAAAAATTATTACTTTGAAATCTCAGTGATTTTTTAAAATTTTTATGATAATTCGTGATTATTTTCCATATTAATTAAATATTAATGCGATACCGTCAAATTATTCGTATTTTATAATTTTTTAGACGTTTTCTGAAGAATTTTTGTTCAACTTCCTTCTCCTTTGCTCTCTTCTCATCTTAAGATGTGCAATTTTTTCATTTTTTTTACACTAGTTTAAATTTTTTTCTCGTAATATACCTCCTTAGGTGTATTTTTTTTTAATTCAACTTGTCGAGTATAATTTTTAACTGGTTTTATGCCTTTGCAAAAGCTGCCAAATTTACGTATAATTTAATTATTAAAGTCAAGAAGAAAATGTTTGAATATTATGTATCTTCGTATGAAATAATATTTTAAATCGATACCTATGTTGTCTATTTATGTTTTTGTGCACCTATTTTATCAAATATAAGAATTATGTACTTTTTCCATCGAAAAAAATGTGTTTTCATTTTTTTTTCAATAGCACGATTTCCTCGTTTCTGAACGACACGACCACCGGAGAAACTTTCGCTGCGAAATGAATGCCTTTTTAATGCTTATAAAAAGACCATCGTTTAAATAGAAGTAGAACGAAAGGGTCTAATCTGGCTCGTACATTGAGAAATACGTACCTTTTGCGTAAAAACAAGAGGAAAAAACGAGCCAAGAAAAAACACGATTATAAATTAACTCGACCCATCAATAGTTTAATTTTATTAATCGAGTTTAAATGAAAGGTTTAACGGAGGGTAAAAAAAATGCTCGGTGCGAGTATCAGACTTGATCGGGTATTTTGTTGGATTGGCATTAGCTGGCAGATACGTGCATGAAAATAAATTACCAGAAAGCTCGAGATTAGGCTGGTATTTTACGAATTGCTGAGAAAAAAGGGAAAGAAAAAACAAGTTTGGAAAGATGTTCGTGCTCTTTGTAATCTCTGTTTGGCATAGAAAAAACGAGCAGTTTGGAGTTCGAATTTATAATTTTTCAAGTTTTTATTGGTACGTAGGTCATTATTACATTACAATGTCTATGTAACTGAATGAAAAGAGAGGAAAGTATCAAGATCAACCTATCAGCCTACCGAAGCATCGAAAATATTGCATAGTGTTATCGCGGATCATCGCTCGTTTCTCGGTTGTCCTTTGATAATTTTTATCAAGATTTATCCCTTCCCTGCCCTGCTTCCTCGTAAACTGAACATTGCAAAATATTCATCTCTCCTCGGTTCCTTCTCCAGTTTTGTTTTGTTGTTCAATTTCGAATTCACTTGTTTTTTCTGAAAATCGTGTCGTTGGTTCGTACATGTGATTAAATTTTTCGAAGCAAAATTTAAACATAAGTTGCCAAATAGGACAGCAATTTTATATTTTGACTTGAAATTCCAATATCATGAGTTGGGTAAGCGAATTGAATAATTACCTATGTGGTTTTGTATTGTCCAATGTCCAAGTTTGGGGCTTCGTCTTTGTAAATTTCTGTTGAACTAAGAATCATTTTTATTTTACTTTTTGGAAATATTCTAATTTGTGTTTTGAATGTTTTTGGACTAAAAATTTTTGTAATTATTGGAAGGAAAACGACCAATGTCGTTGATTATTTATTGAAATGGTACCAAATATTCCAGTATTTTTAAAATTTCGCCCAATTGTCTTGGAATCTTGAAGATGAAAAAAATCGGTGAATTAATTTGTATTTTTTATCGAGGATTTTTATCGTTGTGCTTTGTGAAGGGCATTTACTTGTATTTTACTGAACAATTCGATGTTTCCTTTTCAAAATTTTCTCTTTTTTTCACCTTGTATGGAATTGGAAAAAAGCAATTTTGAACATTCTTCGTCAAAAATTTTTCGAAAATAGGATAGAACTAGCTCTTAAACAATGTGATTATTTTTTATTTCGTAAATTTTTTTTATTCGTGACGTCATCGTGGCTAAAAATGAATATTCTGAACAAGAAAAATTTCATTTTTCATCTTCCCCTCCACGAAATAAATTTTATCTGATACCAAATTTTATTCATGCAGAAATATTCATCTAAGTATGTACCTTCCATATTTTCACGCATCTTCTCCCCCCCCCCCCCCCCTCAGAAAAAAATATAATTTTCTTTACAACAATCCTTTTTAACGATATCTACTTATTTCTTTGTCTGAAAAAATATTTACCCCTTATTTTACAAGCTTATACTATTCGTTTTGCTTATACGCTAATGGTGTTTACATGCCTATAGTTTGGTTAGGCTTAGGTATGCCATGAATTGAAAGGTTGGTAAAGATGGAAAAGTTACTTTTCTTTGGCTGTATGAACATGAAATTTGGAATATAGGTAGGCCAGGGTTACTCAAAATGCTGTGCATTTATTTTTTTGATTTATGTAGTTTATGACAATGTCCCATTAGAGTTGTTTTGTTTTTGTCATATTTTGTTTCATTCAGTGTACAAAATTTACAAATTTACAAAGTTATAATTTGAAGAGGGGTACAACAAATAAAATTTATTTTGGGGGTGGAGGAAAAAAAGTGAAATTTTGTTTGTTTCAGAATTTAAAAAGTAATCATCATTTGAAAGAAAACAAATCCTCAATCATAAACGCATCCCGAAATTATATGAAGGGAATGGCCAAAAATTCGAGAAAAAATGTATGGGGAGGGGTCAAAATTCAATGAAAAAATTGGATAACCTGTTATTTCAGTGGCACTGCAGTGTTTGAGTCAAAACTTACATTATCCCCCCCCCCAAAAAAAAAAAAATCGTTTTTGACGGATTCTGAAGGAGTGCAATACACTCTACAATTTCGGTTTTTTTTTTCATAGGTACCGCCCTTTTTAGGGAGAAAATCGCACAAAAAGTCATGTGTTGAAATTAAAATTCGCATTTGGCAGCTACAAAAAATTTCATAGAACCAAATTTGTTGAGTTTGAAAAAAAATATACTATTTTTTCTCTTAACATTTTTGTCCTAGTTCAATCGTTTTCGAGTTATGAATCAGTTTCGAAAATTATTAAGTTTTGGAATGCATTTCGAAACTGGTTCATAACTTGAAGACGATTAAACTAGGGCAAAAATGTCAAAAGACAAAAAATATTTCTTTTTTCAAGCGCTACAACTTTGGTCCCACAAAATTTTTCTGTAAGTGTTGAAAAAATGTATGTTGGAGACAAAACTCACACTTGCCATTCGTCTCCTCTTATTTGAAGATAACCGGAAGATCGAAAAAATTTTTTCTGGGAATCCTATTCTTGACAATGTAAAATTATTTCACCACTCCTGATGGTCGACGAGTGTTCTAAAACAGGTGTTTACGTTTTTCTCGAAATCGCTGTGTGAGTTTTGACTCTAAAGGCTCTTCATTTTGAATTACTCTGTAAATCTGATCAGTTAAATTTAGTAAAATTCAACCTTTTGACCGGTGAAATAAATTTGATTGAGAAATCAGTGTTTTTTCTACTGATCTTTCAGCCAGAATTACTGATTTTTTCTGAAAAATTGGGAATTGACTGAGAAATCGGTGATTTTTGACTGAAAATCAGTCATAAATAACTAATTTTCAATGAAGATTATTTCATTAATTCAAAAAGACAGAATTTTATCAAATTTGACTGATTCAAATTCAAAGAGTAATGTGTTTATTTGAAAAATAATTCGAATAAAATACTGTCCGAGCAAAGAAAGGGCGGAATTGTTTATGATAATTTTTTTGCCAAGCTGGGGGGGGCTCGAGCCTTCTGAGACCCCCTCTGGGAGTACCTATGTCCTCTACCATCTTTCAGAAATGTTATTATGTTGAAAAATTTACGAAATCGTGTTCTTTTCATGTCACACTCTTGTAGATATGAGTAAAAAAAATAAAAAGAATTTATCAGGTGCGAAATATGTGACCATTACAACGTGATAAGCTCGTGAAGTCGTGATATGCGGTTTAAATTTTCTCTATTGTTTTTCGAACCTGTTTCGTCGTTTTGGATTTTTTCAATTTTCACCTTTTTCTCCCCCCTCCCTCCTCCGTCCACATGTCTTGCCAACCCAATGTAATAATGTTCGCAGATCAGCGAAAAGTCGAAAATCGGTTACAATTTTATTTTTGTTGTTTTTCAAAATAGGTTTCAGCTTGAAAATTTTTATGCAATTGTTTCAATTTTCAACCTCCTTCTTCCCCCCACCCCTTGAATCTCTCAATATCTCATCAAAATTATCATGTATCTACGTAGGGATTTTTTTTCTAAATGTATGTAGGCACTAAAGTTCAAAATATAATTAATGTATTAATTTTCGAATATGTTTTATTTGTTTCAGGTAAGTGAAAGTTTTGTCACTTTCTACATTTATCTACTGTGAAATGTTGGGAAATTCTCATTATTCCAACGATTGAAACTGTACGTATTCGTATTCGGTATTGGTGAGTTTTTAATCGATTATTTTTTGATAAATGATCGACGATAGGTATGTTATGAAAAAAAGCTAGTCACGATTATCTTAATTTTGAAGTGGTTAAGTGGTTATCTGGTTTTAGAAAATTTTCGATTTACGTACGAACTACGAAATTAGAACTTTTTACCTTATTGCACGAAAAAAAATTGTAATTCATTTCATTACCAAAATTTCGTGTGAGCAGTAGTAGGTATTATTTATTTTGATTTTTTCTAAATCGAAATTTTTTATCAAAGAAATCTACTGGCCATAAGTTTTATTGACGAAATTTGCCTTCTACCCTCTTCGATTTTGGTTTTTATGATTTAAAAAAAAAATAATTTGTGAACGAAAGTTAAAGAATCATGAAATTACTTAGGTAATTACTTACCAATTTTTTGCATTTGGTGCACTTATATTTAGATTTTTTTTTTCAATTGAGATTTTTAATCGAAAAAATCGATTTACTTATTTTTGTACATAATCCAATTTGTATAAATTAAACCGTACTGTTCTAATTTATCTGGTTTTTGGATTTTTTTCAATTGTAATTCTTACCTAGTACTTTTCTGTATTTTCACATTCACTTGAATTTTTTTAAAATTCAGCAGCGTAAATGATTTAATTTGAAAAAAATCGAAAAACACGATGAGTAAAATGTACGCATGGTTTAATTTCTAAAATTTTACTCAACTGAGCACTCTATGCAGTAAGTAAGGTTCGAATTAAAAAATGTAAGTATGTGTTTTACATGGTGTTTTACAATTAATCGCGTTCTCTAAATTTTAAATTTCACCTCGAATTAAATTTTCATATTTTGAAATTGTTAACCATCGTACTTTCAACACCTAACAAAGCGAATCTTTTCAATTTTTTAACCCTTGCTGATAAAATTCGGAGCAATTTTTCTGCCACCCTTTCCTCATCTTGGCTTTTGATTAACACACCATACCAAGGAAAAATTCTAATCACTTTTCGCCACGATATCGATCCTTATTCGGGTCGACTTGCGACCTTGGAAGAAAAACGCGGAAACTCGTCGAGGGCCTGCGAGGAAAAAGGAAGCAAGGAGTGAGAAAGCGAGGCGAAATAAATGATGACTCGAGACGAGCTAGTTTTTGTTAATTCTCGTGTGTTGTGTACGCGACTTGGCGTGGCAAGGGTGCGAATTAAAGAAGTAATTACTAAAAGGAAAGCTCATTACTCAGGGAAGCTTTTTCCGTAAATAACGTTGTATGCATTGTACTTGCACGAGTACTATTATATTGCCATGCCACCCTTTTGAAGGTATAGAATAGGGCATCCCCCTTCCCCTACTCCTGTGCTGACTTCGTATTAATCGAGCGTCGAAACAATGAATCGACGAATTAGCTAATTTTAAGTATTACGTTGGTAACTTACGTACCTAAAGAAAGCTTTGAAGAAGGAAGAAAAATGTTTTTTTTTTTAATTGATTCAAAAGGAGGAGGGTTTTTTGAGCTTGAACCGAATTTCAACTCGAATCTTGAATGACCTAGAAAAATAGTAGGAATACGTAGTTTCAACCATATTTTAAATTACTGGTTAATTCTTTCTCGAAATCATGGGGGGGGGAGAAAAGCCCATTGAAATTTAAAATTTGGAAAATTTTCGGATCCACAATAGAAGTAGTCTACAGTCCAAGAGGCAAAAAGTGTTCATTGAGCGTGCATTTTTACTGGATAAAAAAAATCAGTTGGTTTACTGTAGGTGACCTATGAAAGTGGGGTAGAATTTCGCTAGAAATTCAACAAAACCATCCAATTTTTTTTGAGCAACTTTTGAGAATTTTAAGCCTTAAATTGAGTCAATTTTTGATTAATTTCAAAAAATTTACATGTGACCTATGAAACTTTGGTAGAATTTTGCCAGAAATTCAAAAATATCATCCAAAACTTTTTTTGAGCAACTTTTGAGAATTTTGAGCCTCAAATTGAATCAATTTTTGAGTATTTTCAAAGAATTGACATGCAACTTATGAAAGTAGAGTAGAATTTCGTCAGAAATTCAAAAATACCATCCAAATTTTTTTTGAGCATCCTTTGAGAATTTTAAGCCTTTAATTTAGTAGATTTTTAGATAGACCTTTCATGGATTAAAATTTCATAGAGAAACCAAAAAATCAAAATCGAATAATTTTCTGAATGAAATTAAACCCGCTTATTTTTTCAACTGAATGTACTTAATTGATTTGAATTTTCTATTTTCTTTTTTATTAGTTTAGATTGTTCATTTTTTGGAATTCCAATGAAATATTTTGCGCTTGAAATTACTCAAACATGAAAATTGTTTTGAAAAGTTTTGGATTACATTTCAAAACCTTGGGCGGAATTCTATCCCTTTTTCGTTGGTCACAAGTCAATTCTTTGAAAATACTCAAAAATTGATTCAATTTGAGGCTCAAAATTCTCAAAAGTTGCTCAAAAAAGTTTTGGATGATATTTTTGAATTTCTGGCAAAATTCTACCAAACTTTCATAGGTCACATGTAATTTTTTTGAAATGAATCAAAAATTGACTCAATTTAAGGCTTAAAATTCTCAAAAGTTGCTCAAAAAAATAGGATGGTTTTGTTGAATTTCTGGCGAAATTCTACCCCACTTTCATAGGTCACATGTCAATCCTTTGAAAATACTCAAAAATTGACCGATTTGGGGCTCAAAATGGGTTAAAATTGCTCAAATTTAATTTTCATCAATAATTTCGTTCTGCTCGTGAAATTTTAACCCATTTTGATACGTCGCAACCCAAGTTTCAGATTTTTTTCATGACTTATTTTTTTAACAAAGGGGGAGAAAATCGCGTGTTTTCAAAACTTTGAAATTCCACCACGGCCTATTGTGCTCACAGTTTTCCTCAAACTTTGGCTCATTGGACGCGGAATGAACCCAAGAATACATTTCGTTTGACTTTTTTTGTCCAGCATACCGCATAACGCCTACAGAGGCATTATTGTGCCAAAAATGATCGAATTTGGCAAAAAATCGCACATTGGGGGGCCCAGCATGCCATTGTGTCCGTGACCCAAGGGATGTGACATATATTTGGAGGCAGGGGATTGTCTGCTACCAGAATGTGAAAAATTTTTTGTCCAAAGTCAAATTTAAAAATTGAGAAAAAATGAGGGTTTTCAGGCCTCAGCTCCCTATTGTGCCGGGGCAAAAATCCAAAATTCGGTTTTTTGGGACTACGGGACCCATACCTACAATAAACAAACTGATTTTTTTGTCCAGCGAAAATGCACACTAATTTCGATTTCTAGAGCACTTTTTGCCTCTTGGACTGTAGACTAAAAGCAGTGAAAAGTTTTTCATGGTGGATTTTATTTGGTCCATGAAATCAGCTCTAAAAAAAGAACTCAAATTTAATTATCTTTTTCAGAAAGAAACATACAAATTGTAGAGCTAAACTTTTCTTTCCGTTCAGAGTGATCATTTTATTTTTCTAGAACAGAATGTCCACTATCTGGAAACCCTGGAAAATCTGAAAATTCAAGAAAAAATCATGCAAAAAGGTTTCGCTAAGTTGAGCTTTTTGGTGTTGAAACATCGTGTAATCGTAAAGACGATGTATAAAGTAATGGGAGAGGGTTCTGTCAGCATAAAATACATTCAAATTAAAACGAATGAATGACAAATAATTGAAATAATTTCCACTGGTTAATCTGCGTTTGACGTTTCTACACTGACGGCTCAATTGCTCTCGAAAGAGGGCATTTTCCATGGAGGATTCGTGAAAATGACGACATTGTGGTTTCCTCCTATACGAGAGTTGGTTTTGGAAAATTACACCTACACGCATAACCGAAAAAAAGGAACACGATGCAAAGAGGGGTGACGCACTGATGGAAAAATACAAAATCATTTTACAAATTTTGCTTATGAGACGGAAGTAGGTATTGGATGCTTTTGAAAACGTAGAATGTTATTATTTTTCGGATGACGTGTAATTATGCCAGCAGCAGTGGTGTAGGAGTTGAAGGGGGAATGGAAATTTCGTCAAAACGAATATCCTTTTTTCCAGCCCACCAAGCAGGAAAATTAACGTGTTTAACGGAATATAAAGCTCGTGTGTTGGTTTAGTTGGAAAATATTTACCTGAAATTAGAAAATTAATGGGCGAGGACGAGGAGAGTGCTTTCGTGATTCAGGCTGGTTCTGCGGATTATTTTTTGATAATTATCGAAACTGTTTGATGTATTTGTCAGAATCTAGGGTGCTCGTGGTCGAAGTGGTTTTGTTTCGTTTTGATGAGTTGATTTTTATGGCGGATTTACGAAACGATCTATTGAGAAAAAAATTTGTTTTTTTTTTAGGATGAGTTTTCGAAAAGAATTTTTTTATAGGGATTCGGAATTCAAGATGTCGAAAAAATTGATGAAAAATTTAGATCGATTGTAAAAATAAAGAGTATCGTTTTGATATAGATTGATGAAGATTTAAATTCGAGTTTGAGTTCGTTAGATATAAGCACTTCTCTTGAACAGTATGCCAAGACGAGTTCGTAATTTCATTCATCTTATTTTTTTAACCATTTCCAAAAAATTACCCAAAGATGTGAATAATTTTTTGAGATATTGGAAGGAGAATGTTTTAATTTTGGAATTTTTATGAATAATACAGGGTGTTCCATGAATCGTCTGCCAAACATATTTTTTTTGGATATAACCGGGTACCACTAAAAAAAAACTTGAGATGAACATGTTGCCTAACTTGAGGATTTAAGGGGCAAATGCTACTTCTAAAAAAATTACGTCAAAAATTTTTTTTAACCGTAGGAATGGATAGTACTTTAAAAACTGAACAAATTTTCACTATATGACTTGTTGCCTAACTTAAAAATTGAAGGGGCTACAAAATTTTTTTTTCAAATTTTTTTTTTCTGATAAACTAATTAAGGGAATGGATAGTACGTTGAAAACAGAAAAATTTTTGTTCTGTACACTTTTTGCCTAACATCATAAATGAAGGGGCCAAGGGTCATTTAAAATTGGAAAAATTCGAAAAAATTTTGAAGCCCACGTATTTTGCGCGAGCCGTAGCCCCTTCATTTTCGACGTTAGGCATAAAGTGCACAGAACAAAATTTCTTCAATTTTCAACGTACTATCCATTCCCTTGATTAGTTGATTTTTTTAAAATTGTTTTTGAAAAAAAAACTTTGTAGCCCCTTCAATTTTTGAGTTAGGCAAAAAGTCATTATAGTAAAAATTTGTTCGGTTTTCAAAATACTATCCATTCCCATGGTCAAAAAATTTTTTGACGTGATTTTTTTAGAAGCAGCATTTGTCCCTTAAATTTTTAAGATAGGCAACATGTTCATCTCAAGGTTTTTTTTAGTGGTACCCGGTTATATCCAAAAAAATATGTTTGGCAGACGATTCATGGAACACCCTGTATTTAACAAGTTCTGTATTTTTTTTCCTAAATTGAATGATGAAAGGTATGTATTGTAGTAGCAAAAAAGTTTATCTAGGCCTCAAAACAACTTTGTGAAAATATCACACACTTTCTTCCCCTCCCCCGACTCTTCTCTTATCCCTGCACAATGTCCATAAAATCCAACTACACACACATAAATATTTAAAAATTTGAAAAAAAAACTTGTAGAAGTTTTTGTCGAAAAATTTCATCTTTTATTTTTCAGGGATACTTTTTTAAAAAATCACGTCGCCATGTCTTTAATTTTTTTTTTTAAATCTAAAAAGATTATTATTTTGGAAAAAAGTTCCTGAAGTGGTCATACTCGAACCTACTTCAATCCAAAAAAAAATCACCAGTCATGCTCCGATTTTCGTCTATTTTTTTCTAAATGAAGAAAAACACCTTAATGTGTGTTTTTTTCTTTTAAAAATTGTGAAAATTGGAAACTCGCCCTCGATGATTTTTTTAGGTAAAGTAATCATAAATTGAAGTCATTTCAAGAAACAATTTTAAATGAATAATTTTTCTTGGATTTTTCATAAGTATCATCAGCTGTGTTGTAGATAAAAATATTTAACCTAGGCTCGTGTTTGGTTGAAAAATCGTGATTTTTTCAAAATTTGGACAATTTTCCAAAAATTGGGCTGTTTTTTAAAAATTAAAGAATTTTTCAGAAATGAGTTTCTTAAAATTTTGGCCTCCTACAACAATTGAAGGCCATGTGCTGGGTCATCCTCTCTTGATAAAATGTTAAAAACAAAAGTAAAAGATTGAAAAATTTCCAAAATTTCTAAAACATCTGAAAACATGACGCAACTTTGATTTTTTGGGATGAACTTTGGATTCGAGAAATCATTCTAGGAGGGTTCAGGAACCCCTCAAATTGGATAGAAATTGCTAAAATGTATTATTTGAGGCCCTCAGAAATTCCTATCGCATGATTCTTCAAGTCTAACGTCCATTTCGAAGAATTAAACTCAAAATCTATAATTTTCAGATTTTTCCGGAATATTAGAAATTTTCCATTATTAAAATTTTTTTTCTTTTTCGTTTTACCGACTTTTCCATTTATGGAAAAGTCGAGTACTAAATTGTTCATCATGGTTGAAATGGACGTCGGGACCAACTTTTCTTCACGTTTTAGGACCTTCTGAACACGATAGGACGTGTGAGAAAAAACGAGGTTTCCTTATATATAGGTAGTAATATCCGTACATGTGAGCCACTTTGTGGGTTAATTCTACATACAAAGTGAGCCACCGTACTTCTCAGCCATGGCTGAGATTGAATGGGTTAATTCTACATACAAAGTGAGCCACCTATTTTCAAAACTTCCACCAGAGTGCGCACCACTTAGAAATTGAGTCGTGAGGATGAACACAGGCCCATTTTTTAATTGGTGATGAGTAGAATGTGGTGCACTGGTCGGAATTTTTTTACCTGTATCAAATTTGGTTATGCACAGTGTTAAATTTAGCCCATATTTTTTTTGTCATTTTATCAACTTGAACAAAAATTTTTGACACCAAAAATTTTTATTTAACCTAGGCTTTTTTGTAACAGAAAAACTTTTCCAAAATTTGCAATAGTTTAGAAAATTTTGCAATTTTTTTTCAAAAATTTTGTTATAGGAGTCTCATTTTTTTTGCGGAGGTGGATTTTGTGTAGCTGAGAAAGAATCTACAATCAGAATTTTGATTGGTCAACTAGGAAAAAAATGAGAAAAGATTGAAAATTTTGAAAAATTTTAAAATTTTTCGAATATATATAGAATTTGGCTCACAACCTACGGTCGCGTGCAATTATATATATATATATATATATATGGATCATACTAACCTTGCGAGACCCGTTTTGCAAAAGGAGATAATACAGGCACTGTGAGGCCCGAAACTTTAAAAATCGGCATAAATGAAGGGTCAGGTAATACCGCCGATGTGTGGAGCGGAAAAAATAGTAAAAAATGAGACAAATTTCACTGAGCAAACGCCATCCCTTTAGCTTGATTCGTATTTGAATGGCGCATGGTTGAAATTTCCAAATGTTGCTGTGTGCAGAGAGGCGAGGTAATTCATATACAAAGATATACAAACGACCTTGCGAGACCCTCTGCCTACAGACTCCTGAGTATGCATACATCATGAAAAACCACTTTATATGGCATGACGTTGCGAGACCCGATTTCGGGTCTCGCAAGGTAAAAACGGGCCTAATAAGGATAGCGAGATATCCAAAACGGGTCTCGTAAGGCTGCAGCATGCCTGTATATATATATATATATATATACATATAGGCATGTCGCAGCGTTGCGAGACCCGTTTTGGATATCACGCTATCCTTATTAGGCCCGATTTTACCTTGCGAGGCCCGAAATCGGGTCTCGCAACGTCATGCCATATAAAGTGGTTTTTCATGATGTATGCATACTCAGGAGTCTGTAGGCAGAGGGTCTCGCAAGGTCGTTTGTATATCTTTATATACAAATTACCTCGCCTCTCTGCACACAGCAAAACTTAAAAACTTTAACCATGCGCCATTCTTAGGCATAAAGAGATAGAAAGATGACGCTAGCACCATTAGACTCGCCTCATTTTCTACTATTTTTTTGGTTACACACATTGGCATTTTTATCTGACCCTTTATTTATGCCTATTTTTAAAGTTTTGGGCCTCACAGTGTCTGTATGATCTCTTTTTGCAAAGTGGGTCTCGCAAGGTTAGTATGATCCATATATATATATATATACGTTTATGTACACTTTTGTCTTTGAGTAATCTCGAAAGTGGTGAACTTTCAGAAGAAAACACATATCCCAAAAATTGTAGAGGAAGGATCGAAATTTTGAGATTTTCAAATCCATTTGAAATCCATTCAGCCGTTTTCGAGATATTGAACTTTGAACTTTGAAAAATTTGACTGAAAAATGTACACTTTGCCCTTGAATAAACTCAAAAGCTGTGAACTTTCAGAAGAGGACACATATCACAAAAATTGTAGAGGAAAGCTTGAAATTTTCAGATTTTCAAACCGATTTGAAATCCATTCAACCGTTTTCGAGATATTGAACTTTGAAGTTTGAGAAATTTGCAAAAATGAATAAAAACGGTGAAAATGTGAGACATTTGAATGGAAAAGGTACAATTTTGTCCTCGATTAAACTCGAAAGCTGTGAACTTTCAGAAGAAAACACATATCACGAAAATTGTAGAGGAAGGATCGAAATTTTGAGATTTTCAAACCGATTTAAAATCCATTCAGCCGTTTTCGAGATATCTTACTTTGAACTTTGAGAAATTTGAATGAATGATGTACACTTTTGTCTTTGATTAAACTCGAAAGCGGCCAACTTTCAGAAGAAAACACATATCACAAAAATTGTAGAGGAAGAATCGAAATTTTGAGATTTTCAAACCGATTTAAAATCCATTCAGTCGTTTTCGAGATATCTAACTTTGAACTTTGAGAAATTTGACTGAAAAATGTACACTTTGTCCTTGAATAAACTCGAAAGCTGCGAACTTTCAGAAGAGGACACATATCACAAAAATTGTAGAGGAAAGCTTGAACTTTTCAGATTTTAAAACCGATTTGAAATCGATTCAACCATTTTCGAGATATTGAACTTTGAAGTTTGAGAAATTTGAATAAATGAATAAAAAAGGTGAAAATATGAGACATTTGAATGGAAAAGGTACAATTTTGTCCTCGATTAAACTCGAAAGCTGTGAACTTTCAGAAGAAAACACATATCACGAAAATTGTAGAGGAAGGATCGAAATTTTGAGATTTTCAAACCGATTAAAAATCCATTCAGCCGTTTTCGAGATATCTTACTTTGAACTTTGAGAAATTTGAATGAATGATGTACACTTTTGTCTTTGATTAAACTCGAAAGCGGCGAACTTTCAAAAGAAAACACATATCACAAAAATTGCTCAAAATTTCGATCCTTCTTCTACGATTTTTGTAATATCTGTCCCCTTATGAAAGTTCACAGCTTTCGTGTTTAATCAAAGACAAAAGTGTACCTTTTTCATTAAAATTTCACAATTTTTTTTTTATTCATTTATTCAAATTTCTCAAACTTTAAAGTTCAATATTTCGAAAACGGTTGAATGGATTTCAAATCGGTTTGAAAATCTCAAAATTTAAATCCTTCCTCTACAATTTTTGTAATTTGTGTTTTTTTCTGAAAGTTCGCCGCTTTCGAGTTTAATCAAAGACAAAAGTGTACATCATTCATTCAAATTTCTCAAAGTTCAAAGTTGTGATATGTGTTTTCTTCTGAAAGTTCACAGTTTTCGAGTTTAATCAAAGACAAAATTGGGAAACAATTCATGACAGGAAAATATTAATGACGTAGTACGCGTGTATACGTATGCGTACGCGTGTATACGTATGCGTACGCGTACGCGCGCATGGGGGGGTAGTTTTACGTAGTTTAGTGACATGTATATCGTTGTCAAACATATTTCAGCCAGCTGCTCTGGTAGCTGAATGGACAGAGCGATGGCTCACAGTGCGGCAGGTCCCGGGTTCGAATCCCGCTGGCGGAGTAATTTTTTGAAATTTTTTTTCATCGTAATTTTGGAATTTTCAAAACGACGATTTTTTTAGACCGACTGAATGTCAAGGTGAGGTGAGGTTTAGTCTTTAGGATTAACAATGCCGCTTTCGAGTTTAATCAAAGACAAAAGTGTACATCATTCATTCAAATTTCTCAAAGTTCAAAGTAAGATATCTCGGAAATCCATTCGGCCGTTTTCGAGATATTCAACTTTGAAGTTTGAGAAATTTGAATAAATGAATAAAAAAGGTGAAAATTTGAGAAATTTGAATGGAAAAGGTACAATTTTGTCTTTGATTAAACTCGAAAACTGTGAACTTTCAGAAGGAAACACATATCACAACTTTGAACTTTGATAAATTTGAATGAATGATGTACACTTTTGTGTTTGATTAAACTCGAAAGCGGCGAACTTTCAGAAAAAAACACAAATTACAAAAAAGTTGGTAAAAATTGTAGAGGAAGGATTTAAATTTTGAGATTTTCAAACCGATTTGAAATCCATTCACCGTTTTCGAAATATTGAACTTTAAAGTTTGAGAAATTTGAATAAATGAATAAAAAAAAATTTGTGAAATTTTAATGAAAAAGGTACACTTTTGTCTTTGATTAAACACGAAAGCTGTGAACTTTCATAAGGGGACAGATATTACAAAAATCGTAGAGGAAGGATCGAAATTTTGAGATTTTCAAACCGATTTAAAATCCAATCAGCCGTTTTCGAGATATCTTACTTTGAACTTTGAGAAATTTGAATAAAATAAAAAAGGTGGGAATTTTAGAAATTTCAATCAAATGAAGTAAAAGTTGCAGAACGCTTTAAATTTTTATTTTTCAAGAACCCCTGAACCAATTGAGCTGAAATTTTCAGAAGTGACAGAGGAAAGTTGGAAGGTGATACAGTAAAAATTTCAGTTCAATCGGTTCAGGTATGCCATCCACCAGGTAGCTGAAAATTGATTAACAGTTTTTTTGAAGCCCACTCAAAAAAATGTGATGACACACTGACGAAAGTAAATTTAATTCTCTACAACGTCCTTCACTAACTTTTTTGCGGGACGCCTCCTTTACTCAAAAAACGGTCACTAAAGGGCGTAATGAGAGGTTCAAAACTCACATTTTGCATTTTGGCATTCAAAATTCGGTAAAAGGGCACATTCTGACACATTGTGGGTCGCGGATTCCGAATTTGTCTTTGTTTTACCGATTCGAATCTCCTAGATGTCCCTAGGGACTTGAGGATGCCTGAGGGGATGGAGGAGGGAAAGGCTGAAATTTCAATTTCGGCAATTACTTTAAAATTATACATACAGCTTTTATGTAATTTGGGGTTATGTTTCAAATTAGGCTTTGGTTTTTCGATTTCAGCCCCCTAGGTTCCCCTATGTACATTAGACAGCTTAGAGGTCCAAAATTTTGGAATTGGGTACTGGGCAAAAATTTTAATTTCGAGTAATAACTTGAAACTGATTTCAAAGGCCTTAGTTTTTCGATTTGAATTTCCCTAGATGTCATAAGGGGTATCGAAGTTCAAAATTTTGAACTTAACTTGAAAAGAAGCAATATAAATTATGTAAAAAGGATTGTTGATTTCAAATTTGGCCTTAATTTTTCGAGTTGAATCATCCTTCGATGCTAATAAATTTACATTACGTTGTATGTGAAAACCGAAAAGTCGGTTACCTTACGCGACTGCGTAAGGTTTTTTTAGCATGTATTCTTATGTTAAATGTCATAAGAAAAAAACGGACCCAACCGATGACCTATAATAGATGTGGGGGGGGGGAGCTAAAATTTTGGAAATTCAATTTTTAGTGGAAAATGAACCACCTAAGGGGTGAGATTTCCAAAATTCGAAAATTTGATTCAAGACACACCCTAAAATGAGCACTTCTTAAGGTAGGTAACTGAAAAAAGAAATCTTGCCTAAAATTAGTTTATTTCTGTTTCTCTCAAAATTTGTTATCTACGGTTAGCAGAACGAAAATACAGAATTAAGCCAAGGGATATTTTTTTTTTACAATTTTGAATTAAAGGGCGGGGGTGCTCACCTACTCAGATGTGGGATTTGGTGGGGTATAACAAAATTATATAAGTGATGCTGGATATTAAAATAACTCCAGGAAGCAAAAACAAATTTTTGAGAAAAACACGTTTGAACTGAAACGTTTGAAACCAGAAACCCCAAACCTACAATCGACTACCTGCATCCTGAAATCTGAAACCTGAAACCTAAACCACGATTTTTTTGAGCTTTCGAACTGAATATCATTTTTATCAATCATCTCATGATTTTTCCGGATGTAAGATGGTCTTTGAGATGAAAATCATAATTTTCGCAAATCATTCCATGATTTTTCTGGGTATTAGATAACCTTTGAGGCGAAATTCATACAAATCTTTTCAGCCCTTAATATTTCGCTTGATTTTCAAGCTGCGATCAACCTATGATTTTCCTCACTTCAAACGTTGTCGGTAAAAGCATCACATACCAGAAAAAAATCGAAAATTTCTTTGGAAATTTGTAATTTTCATCAAAATACGTTAAGACTATTTCAACTTTCGGGGAATTTTAAACCCCAAATAGGGTTAATTTCTGAGTATTTTCATAAAATTGATGTGACTTATGAAATTGGGCTAGAATTTCACCAAAAAATCAGAAATGTCACCCAAAACCATTTTTGAGCAACTTTTGAGAATTTTGAGCCTCAAATAGGATCAATTTCTGAATATTTTCAAAAAACTGACCTGTAACTTATGAAAGAGGGGTAGAATTTCGCCAAAAATTCAAAAATGTCATCCGAAACTTTTTTGAGCAACTTTTGAGAATTTTGAGCCTTTTTTTTAATCTAAGAAAATATTTTGTGCTGAATAAGTCACATGGCAATTCTTTTTAAATACTCAAAAATTGACCCTATTTTGGGCTCATAATTCTCAAAAGTTGCTCAAAAATGGTTTTAGATGATATTTTCGAATTTTTGACGAAATTCTATCCCACTTTCATAGGTTACATGCCAATTTTTGGAAAATACTCAAAAATGGGGCTCAATTTGAGGCTCAAAAAGGGTCAAAATTGCTTAAATTCAATTTTAACTAATAATTTCGTTCTGCTTGTAAAATTTTAACCCATTTTGATAGGTCGCAACCCAAGTTTCAGAATTTTTTTTAATAACTTATTTTACGATGAAAAAGGGTGAAAATCACACATTTTCTCAACTTTGAAATTCCACCGCGGCGTATTTTGCAAATCGTTTTCCTTAAACTTTTCCTCATTGGATGAAGAATGAATCTGGGTATACATTGCGTTCGATTTTTTTTTGCGCCCCAGACCGTATGTCGCATTCAGAGGCATCCAAAAATGGTCAAATTTGGCAAAAAAATCGCACTTTGGGATGGCCTAGCGCCCTATTGCGCAAGGAGGATCGTATGTGTTTCGATATTTACCCTCTCATCGCCTTCCAACTTGAAGCTTTTGAAAGCCTATACGAATAGCAGGCACACGCAGCTTGACGACGAATTAACCAATGCGGTATAAATCTTGGCCTCTGCGGGTAAATATTTCGTGACGAACCGACGTATAATATTTTTAGACAATTTTCATTCTATTTAATGTATAAAAAATATACCGCATAATTCACGAAAGGAAAGAATAAGAGCGACAGAGAACCCCAACGTTGAAAAAAAATCCAAAACTCCGAATTCTTATAGTTCGCAAACACGATAAAAAAAAGCAACCCAGAAAAAAAAACACGAATGAGCATTCTCCGCAGGTAATTTACTTACGAAAGTAGGTAAAATCCGTTGTTCCCATACATACTCCAAATGGGCGATTTGTTTGTTGTTTTATTCTCATTCAGGGTAGAAAAAAAATTTATTACGTAAATCGTGGGTGGAGATAGGAAATCTTTCCATGCATTCGAAACCCATTCAAAATAAAGCTTTTGTGTGAGCCGAGTCGATAATGATGGCAATATGTTCATTCGTATTCGTATATGCCCATTTACGAAAAATTTGATTTTTCACACGAAATTACATATACTTATTCTTCTTTCTCGTCAATTTGGGCTCATTTCGGTGCTGCGTGTTTTTTCTCACCATCAGTCGTTTAGGAGGATGTCTCCTTCGCTGTATTCTCGTTGTCGTACGAACGTTTGTTTGAAAAAGCGAACCCATAAATAACCTAGACGTTTACTCGTGCTTTTCCTTTTTCTTTTTCCGAGTGTGGTAATGGTATGCGTCGCGACGCCTTTTCCTTTTGTGCACCATTGTGAATAAAAATGAGTCTAGGAGTGAAGAAAATTAGGTTTCGTGGTCTCCTTCGTCACGAGTATGGGGTTGAAGCTGCGCGTAGTGGAGTTGGATTAGATCGAATCAAACTGTGTACGTGTAGTGTACAATGAAAATTCAACGTGATAAATGGTTCAAACTAGGATTCGTTTTAGAAGATGAAATAATCTGGTTGATTTTTCTCGGCTGGGGTTCGGTGTTTTGCGAGGAATTGGGCTCGTGTTTTGTTGTTAGGGAACCGAGTTTTGGTGAGATGGTAGGAGGGAGGGGGTGGAAAAATTGGTGAAAGTTCTACGTGGTGTTTACTGGCAAGAAAAAACAGAAAAAGCAAGAAGTTTAAACATTTTCTTTTTTCCTTGAATTTTTTTATCGAAGAATAAGTAAAAAGGGGTTATTTTTAGGGCTTATTTAAAGCGAAAAAAAATTACATGAAAATGGCTAGAAAAATCCAGAAATTGGCAAGAATTTTCATTTTTCAGATCAATAAACTCCATGGTTTATTAGAGATATTTTGGCCAGTTGAAAAGTAGAATGTACATATAAATTGGAAATTCGATAAATTCCTAAATTCTTTCTGATGGGCTATTCCATATTAAAACAGACCAAAAATGAAGTCGGGTCTTCCGATTTTGCTCAAATTTTTTCTAAGAGTTCCCCTTGGTGGTCGATTCACAAAACCATGATCATTTCTTTTCAACCCTCAATGGGGCTGGGGGTGGGCCTTGTAATTTTTATACCAACAAATTTTCAAGATGGGATCTCCAGGCCCCAGGGGAGTACGGAGGTCCACAATTTTGACCAAAATTCAAAAAAATCAAAAAAGTGAATTAACACATCGATTACTATTAATTCGAAGGCGCAGATTTCGAATTTATGTACTCAGTTTTCTCATCCGACCGCGACCCCTCTGAACCCCCCTAGTAACCTCCTTGATAAGGCCAAAATTTTAAAAAATGAAAAATAACGTGTGACCTGTCGTTTGTTAGGTTTTTGAGGGTACTGAGTTCGATTATTTGCTTATTTTTTGGATTTGACCCATCAGTGCCCCTCTAGCCCACCAATTTTAGGAAAAAGTATGCTAAGAAATGAAAATATGTGTTGCATATCGATTCTAACTATGTACTTAATTTGAGGGCGTAGAATCGTTGATAATTTCTCTTATTGATTTTTTGAACCTTTGATTTTGGACTGCTTTCAAGGGCGCACCCAGGCCCCCCCCCCCTCCAGCTGGAAAATGAGATTTTTTCATCTTAAAAATGTCCAACAAGAGTATGATTTTTTGAAAAAATTTCGCACTCGCTTCGCTCAGGCAGTATTTTAGTAACTATTTCTTGAATAAACATCCCACTCTCTAAATTTGAATCAGTTGAATTTGCAAAAATTCTGTATTTTTTAATCTGTGAAATAATTTTCGTTGAAAATTAGTATGATTTTTTTCTGATTTTTCAGTCAAAAATTACTAATTTCTCAGTCAATGCCCCATTTATCAAAAAAAATTAGTAGTTCTGACTAAAAAAAAATCAGAATATCTCGTAATTTTTCAATTTTTCTTCTCTCAAATATGAAGTATATAATGTATTACCTGCCTACTGAAAATACCCTAACTACTTCAACCCCACTAAAATAACATGTTACTTCATTTTTTCATTGAATTTTGACCCCCCCCCCCCCCCAATTTTTTTCGAAATCTGAGCTCCTCCCTTACACAATTTCTGAGTGCGCTTATGACTGTTTTGATCCTTCGATTTTTTTTTTTAGGCGTAGGTCTTTGGAGTGAAGTGGATTTCTTCTGTCCTACTCTCACATTCTGAATCACTGAAAAGTCACTAATAAATGGTCAGAATTGCAGCACAGGAAAAATCAGCAAAATTCACTGATTTTCCAGTGATTTTTCTCACTGATTTGTTTTCAGTAAAAAAAATTTCACTGATTTTCTCCTGTGCTGCAATTCTGACTATTTCTCACAAGGGAGGTATCCCAACTCACAGTTGGCTCATTCCATGTCAACTCGACCAGGTTTTGACCTTGGGTCTTCCGATTTCGCTCAAAATTTTTTTACGAGTTCCCTTCGATGGTCTAATCAAGGATTCACCGTCATTTCGATTCTAATCCTTCAGGGGGCGGGGGGTGGCCCTTGTAATTTTCGTATAATTGGGATTTTTTGCGAAATGGCTCAACTTTGAAGGCGCATATCTCAAGTTCGGTCATGTCCAAGATGAATCTGTTCATGCGGTTTTGTAGAGAATTGAAAGCAGATTCAAAATTGATAATCATATTTCGAAAAGTTTAAAGTTGAACTTTTATGATGAAAGCTCAACTTTCATGATAAGTACAAAACATGAGGGCCCCCATTTAAAAATCTGAAAAAAATACTATGGAGAGAACTTTTTATGTACTTTTCAACTAACAACTTTTCAAGATGGGATCTCAATACCCCTGGGGGGCACAGGGGTCCTCAATTTTGGTCAAAATTCAAGAAAATGTAAAACGTGAAGTAATATATCGATTTCTACTAATTCGAAGGCGCTGAGTTCGAATATGAGCTCAGTTTTTTCATCCGACTCCTCTGAACCCCCCTATCAGCCCCCCTGATGGGGTTAGAATTCAAAAAAATGAAAAATAACGTGTGACGTGTCGTTTGTCAGGTTTTTGAGAGCGCTGAGTTCGAATATTTGCTTATTTTCCGGATTCGACCCTCGGGTGCACCCCTAGCCCCCAATTTTGAGAAAACACATGTTAAAAAAAAGAAATAGCATGTGTTATATCGAAAAAATTTAAAAATTCGCTTAATGCGCATACATCGAGGTAAAAAGTTGAAATTTGGGAGATACCCTATTTTTGACCTCCCGAATCAAATGGAAGCAGTTTCAAAACGTTTCGGAGTCATCAGAAAATTTTGAAATTTTCCAGCGCTGGAGAAAAGCCCATCAAAATGGCCCATATGCACTTCAGCACCTATAATCGCGGATTATCCATATTGGTGATCTATTTGATCGATTAAAACAGAATTTTCTAAAATTCGCAACTTTGAGTTCAAATTTATATTTTTTGGCAGAAAATTAATTTTTTTCCAGGAAAATTGTCAGCCAAAAAATATAAATTTGAACTCAAAGTTGCGGATTTCGAAAAATTCTACTTTATTCGATCAAATAGGTCACCAATATTGGTTATCCACGATTAAAGGTGCTGATGTTTATATGGACCATTTTTATGGGCTTTTATTCTCCAGAACTGGAAAATTCCAAAATTTTCTGATGGCTTCGAAACGTCTCGAAACCGCTTCCAATCGATTCAGGAGGTCGAAAATAGGGTATATACCAAATTTCAGTTGTTTTCGTTCATTAAATGAAATTTTCATATTTCGCAGGGCGCGCGGGGGTAATTTTAAAATTTCAAAAATTCGTCAAAAATTGAGAAATGAACTTCAGCACCTGAAATTTTAGGTACGGGGTCTTGTTATGATGTACTTTCGATTTTTTTTTGTTTGGGCTCGAAATTTTACTTTGAGTTGGGCTTAGACCATAGAGTACATGGACTGAGCTACTGTAGGTAATTTTCGGTGAAATCGCGGTCAAACATGAAATAATCCATTTCGGCTTAGAACGCGTCTGATTGGTTGTTTAGCCTCGGATTGATAACGAGATGAACGTGGAACGCGAAGGGGACGCATCAACGAAGATTTAATAACGAATCAGAAACGGGTGAGCTACGTAACAACCAATCAGACGCGTTCTAAGCCAAAATGGATTATTTATGTTCGACCGCGAGTTTTACATTACTAGCTCAGTCCACGTTAGTTATATAAAGTCAATGGAGTTGGGATACCTCCCTTATCAGTGATTTTCGATAATTTTCACTGATTTATAATTGAGAGAGAAGAGTTGCGTTTTGACTGCCTAAAATTATGACCGTTGACTCCTTCATACGTAGTTTTTCTTTGGAATATTGACGAATTTTGGCAGGTACTGTTGTTTGGAAAAATTTGCTGAACTTGTTTATCATTTTTTTTTGTTTTTTACAATTTTTAACCTACAGCCCTGAAAAAAATGTTTTCTATTTCTGATTTAAATCTTTTTCAAAATATTTCAAATTTTTTATTGAAAAAAGTATAAATTTTTAAATGCAGATTAATTATATGAATCATACGACCTTTTTTTTGAATATTTAAAGAGAATCATTGCTTTTATTGCTTCCATGGACGTTTCGCGTCTGCAATGATCGTTTTAGAGAGACTTTTCTTTTGCTGTCTCGCTTTACTTAGATCCTAGGTCATATTTCTCGATACTTACCCAAAAACTCATCTCATTTTGGTTCGTCGAACGAATAAATCCATTAAACAAATTTAGACAGGTACCTTTAGCGCAATTCAGATAGAAAGTCCAAAACTTCCGAGCAACTTTTCGTTTTCGCCATCTGCGCGCCTTTTATAAAAAGTTGCGGAAAATATGACTTAAAAACGGCCACAGTCGATCGTAAAGAAGAGACGAGTCTGAGGGGGGAGAACAAATCGCGTCGTCTTGCTAATGGTAAATAGTCTCCGGGCTTTTACCAAGCAGAAAGGCAAGTTTTGAAGGTTGGCAAAAGCTGCGCCACCAACTTCAGCAGCAGGGCTTCATATTGGTACTAAAATTCGCGACATCTGTACGTTTAGTTGGGATAATTTATCTTGAAACGAGCCTCGATGAACGAGCCGACATTTATTATCCGACATTAACTTCTCTCGCACCGGTATCCTAGCTGGAGCTACCTAAGTCGGTGGCAATTTATTAGAGGTTGCGTTATGCGAACGAAGATACACGTTTTACTACATCAATTTCTACATAGGTGTAGTATATGGCGTAGAAATATTCCGCGAATAATACCCGTCGTTTCACCTCTTCGTCTTCTCTTCAATAGGTACCTTATTGAATATCGAAATACCCGTATAGAATGTGTGGAAAATGGGGAAAAGCTAACTCGATCTGGTACCTGTCAAATGCTAAATACGAGGCGTTTAATTCCCCCATCTCCCTTTCCACTGATCGGCACCTTTCAATAGTTTCGCGTCGTGTTTGAGAATTGTGAAAATTTTTCCAACGAGAAAAAATGAAATAGAGTGAAACGATGAGAAAAAAAATTTCTATGGATGCGACGAATGGTTTTATTATGTACTTGTATACCTACTAAATCCAATAACATTTCCATTTTATTGAAAAAGCCAAAGTAGCCTTGATAGGAGGAAAACTGCAGGCACTGTGAAGATGAAATTTTACTTCCTTTACCCCCCTCCCCCAGTCTTTAATACCAGGGGAGTGTATTTTGCAATTGTCGTTGTCTTTGGCGTCGTGCCAAACTGCATCGGAATATTTTATTGTTTTAATTCGCATAAAATTAACGATAGGTATCGCGATTATAAAAGATTGAGAGAGATGGCAGATTCGTTGAAAAATTTCCACTCGAGGGTGACGTTTAATTAAACGATACGACGGGATAAAGGGTGCTCGACAGTGGAATGCACTTTGGTTGGCAAGGTTTCAAAAATTATCCAGGGTGACGATTCAATTCGATTCGATTGGAAAAATTAATTATTTTGACGAGATTGATGATGGAAGTGTTATAAAAAATATGAGAAATGAAAATTTTAAAATGGAAACTTCGTTGTGTAAGGTAAATGTCAATTCTAGCTCTTCAATCAGGGCAAACAATTACGGTGGTTTGAATTTTTTTGTGATATTCAAGCGACTTTGATGGTACTTCATCAAAAATCAACTTTCCTCTTTGTCGAACAATAAGAGGATTACAACCAGCAGTGAAATTTTGGACTGAAACAAAAATATATTAGCAAAAGTACATCATAAAAGAAGTCTATGTCCAAAATTTCAGGGGTTAAAATTAATTTTTCGAATTTTTAGTGAATTTTTCAAAATTCAAAATTAACTGCCCATGGTCGTGCAAAATATTAAAATTTTATGAAATCAACGAAAAAAGCTGAAATCTGGTGTAAACCCGATTTTTGACCTCCTGGATTGATCGGAAGTGATTTCAAGACGTTTCGGAGCCTTCAGAAAATTTTGGTATTTCATATTTTTCTCCAGCAGTTTTTTGTCAAAGCTGGAGAATTCCAAGATTTTATGGAGTCCCCAAAAAGTCTCGAAACTGCTTCCAATCGATTTGGAAGATTGAATATATAGAGTCTACTGAATTTTAGCTAATTTCTTTGATGTTTGCGCGCGCTGGAGGCGTATTTTTCAATCTCCGTCAAAAAAAATTTCTGTCAAAAAGTATGGATTTGAACTGGCACAAGTTACAAATCTTGGAAAACTGCTTTATTCGATCAAATAATACATCGATATGGGTATCCGTGTTTTCAGGTACCTATTCAAAATTGTAAGGACAATTTGAAAGAGCTTATTCTACTGTTCTGAAAAATTCAAAAATTTTGAGGCGGCTCCAAAACATTTTGAAACCACTTTCGATCGATTTGGGAGGTCGAAAATGGGGTATTACCAAATTTCAGTTTTTCTAGTTGAGCACAGGTCCGTAATTGAATAAAATACCTATAATTACAATTAGTTACTAGTAATTACCGCAAATTGTCAGCAATTATCTAAATTATCAATAGTTACTGTAAATTATCTGTAATTACCAGATATTATCATTAATTACCTGTAATCATCATAAATTACTAGTATTTACCGTAAATTACCAGTTAGTACCTTGAATTACTGGTATGCATCGTAAATTACTGGTATTTACCGTAAATTACTGGTATTTACCATAAATTACAAGCATTTATCGATAATTACTAGTATTTGCCGAGAGTTACTAATTACTTCCTACTGTAAATATGTAGTTACCAGTAATTACAGAAAATTACCTGTAATTACCAGTTATTACTGTAAATTACCAGTAATTGCCGTAAATTACCAGTAATTATCTATATTACCAATAAATACTTAAAGTTAAATTACCTGTAATCATCATAGTTTACTGGTATTTACTGTAAATTACTTATATTTACCTCGATAATTACGAGTAATTACAGAAAATTGCGAGTAATTATAGAAAATTACCAGTAATTATGGAAAATTACCAGTAATTACAGAAAATTTCCTGTAATTACCAGTAAGTATCGTAAATTACCAGTAATTGCCGTAAACACCAGTAATTATCCAAATTACCAATAATTACTGTAAATTACCTGTAATCATCATCGTTTACTGATATTTATCGTAAATTACTAGTTGATACCTACTGTAAATTACTGGCATCATAGGCGGAGATAGAACATAACTTTTTTTTGGGGGGGGGCTTGTGACCCAGTTAAAAAGGTATGAAAAACACGAAACAAAAATGTTCATTTTCGATGACCCCCCCCCCCCCCCTCCAAAAAACCTTCCTCTATTTTTAAGCAATTTTTTGCTGAATTCTTTTTTGAAGATGTTTATCAAGCCCGAACGAAGCGAGGGCGAAAATTTTTGGGAAAAAATCCAAAACTGAAATATTTTCATTTTTTAAATCAATATTTTAGTACTTATTGAAGAGGAAGTGAAATCTTCAACCTCCATTTCTTATTAAATATTTTAGACTTAATATGCCCGAGCGAAGCGAGTGCGAAGATTTGAAAAATTGTCAATTTTTAGAAAGAAAACAATTTCATTTTTAATGGTTGGTTGAGTGAATAAATCCATACTTAGGAGTAAAAATTTCGTCCTTTTCGAAGTTTTTAAACGAAATTTCGTGCTTTTTTTGTAGTTTTGAACAAGAATAAAAATTTGTATTTTTTTTTATTTTTTATATTTTCGTGCTAGTTTGCAATTCAATTTGCTGATTGCTCATAGCACCTAATTATTTTCGTTAGATATTAAAAAAACCATTTTCGTAGCTTGAAAAAAACAGGAAATTCGTCACATTGATAATTTATCCCTTGAAAAGTAAAGGTTCCACATGCCCGAGCGAAGCGAGGGCTAAGATTTGAAAAATTTCCGATTTCCAGAAAGAAAATAATTCCATTTTTAAAGATTTGTTGAATGAAAAATTCCATTACTTTGGAGTAAAAATTGCATCCTTTTCAAAGTTTTTCAACGAAATTTCGTGCTCATTTTATACACACGAAAATGATTTGGGGGGGGGGGGGCTAATTCAGCATTTGGGGGGTTTCAGCCCCCCATGCCCCCCCTATCTCCGCCTATGACTGGCAATTGCCGTAAATTACTTGTATTTACCGATAATTACTAGTATTTACCGTAAGTCACCAATTACTACTGTAAATTACCAGTAATTGCTGTAAATCACCAGTAATTAGTAATCACTGTGAACTACCAGTGATTGCTGTTGATTTTGCGTGGCTGTTGTAAATTTTGAGTAATTATGGTAAATTACGTGTAATTATGGTAAATTACGTGTAATTGTGGTAAATTGCGTGTAATTATGGTAAATTACGTGTGATTATGGTAAATTAGTGTGATTATGGTAAATTACGTGTAATTATGGTAAATTACGTGTAATTATGGTAAATTGCGTGTAATTATGGTAAATTACGTGTGATTATGGTAAATTACGTGTAATTATGGTAAATTAGTGTAATTATGGTAAATTACGTGTAATTATGGTAAATTACGTGTAATTATGGTAAATTACGTGTAATTATGGTAAATTACGAGTAATTGGAGTTGAATTTCCAAAAAATATGATAAATTACTCTTAATTATTGTAAAGTAAGTCGATATTGTGCAATAATTATCACAATGAATTGATTTTTCTGGTAATTTTCAAGTATTCGCCCTGTTTTCTGATAGTTGTAAAGTTTTTGTGTTTGCCATAGTACATATTCTGCAAACACCTATTTTAAAAAATTAACAGGTACCATAAATTTTTGGTATGTTTTTTCTTTTTTCACATTTTCTGTCACGAAGTGGAAAATATCACATTATTTTTTATCTCAGTCCTAGTGCATCGAAAAAATTAACCAACATTTACGATGGCAATTTATCCAACAACTATGCACTACAAACATTTTCTCGACTCGTACCACGCCAATCGATTCGTATCATCTTTACTTTCATAACTTTCATTAAAGCAACCAAATAAATCCCGAATATAAATCAATCGTCGTCGGTTATAATTTACGATACGTTTCGGTTAAATGGTTCGACTGTACCGAAGTAAATGATTTAATGTGGCCATAATGCCCATACACGTAAACAAATCTGCACGGTATCTCGTACCTATACGACGTGCATAGGTACAGCATACAGCACCATAACTAAGACTTGATTTGAAGCACGCGAAAGACGACTGCGACATCCGCCATTGGAATAAATTTTATTCGCGACGCACTCGGCAATAAATTATTACCGCGCGAGCAGAAGCGACTTTTGAATAAACCGCGTGTGCCCTCGCGCTTTCCTCGCCCTTCAGAGTCGAACAATTTATTGCGTGTGCATCGACCGAGAGAACGAAGCGAGAAAAAATGTCAATAATAAATAAGGACGACGCGACGTCAAAAAGCAAAAAAAAAAGGGCATCCAGGTGCGACACGCCGGAGATAAGAATATCTTCGTCTATCGTTCCATCTCGACTTGAGCCAACATCTCAACGAGCATCGAACCGTTTAATTCTATTTACCAACACGTCTAGTTTTATCGTCGAATATCTACATTAGGTACCTATCTGGTAGCTTTGCAATTTGAAAGATTAGCTATCTACATCTGCACGGTTGAAATATCGCTGGCATCGTTTTCGCGGCGTCGAAAGCTCGTCACGAGAGAGGGAAAAAAACTAAACCGATGAAAAAGCGAGGCGAGAATTTCAAAAGGGTGACGATTGATTCGCGACGTGTCGTGGTATTCGTATAATTAATGTGTCATAGTGGTAGAGATATCAATAGATGGAAATACCATCGAGAATTGATACCGCAGAATTCCCTCGGCCCCTTCTCCCCTTCCGCCTTTTGAATGGAGACAGGCTACGTTGATTTTTAATACAGATTTTATCCTTCCTCCATCCTCTCACCTTTATCTGTGGCCACAAAAGCTCCTCCGCGAACTTCGCCCGGCTATCGACGGTTCGCTTCCAGTACATCGATTGTCATTTTCGAACCGAGCATCCCCATCTCTGCATCTCTGGTTGTATGAATTATTAAACAACACGTTCGCGAAGCGACAAAAAAATAGTAATCTTTCGAGTAGGACTGTATATTTCGAAGGAAACCGTCGCTGCGTCGAGTAATTTCCACCTTTTTTATCCGATTTCCATCGCGTATTTTCTGCGGGACGTATTCGTATATTTTCGAACCGTCAGATATCAATGTCACGCGTCATTTTCTGAGCCATATTTGCATATCATCGCCATTGAAAATCGTTATCTATTATCGGAGTTGAATAATTAACGTTCGACGATCAATTACACCCGTACACTCGTGTAATTATAATTTCTATTCGATTTACTTTTTCACCTAATCGAGACAGTAGTGGAAAAAATCAATTGCCCTTCTCTTCTCCGGCCGATCTTTTTGCTCTCTGTAGGTTTCCTGATCTGTTTACGCCATCGTTTGTCACCGCACATTTATCGCAACTCGGCGATTTTTTCTTTTGCTCTGTCATTTTACCCTTTCTCTCTCCCTGTCTCATAGTCGAATTCAAAAGCAATGAATTACACTTCTCGCGGCTGAATGATGGCTCAAATTGCTTCCGTTACGCCTTCTCTATTAATACGTGTCGTCGTCGCAAAATGATACGAATTCGCTTTGGTAATCCTTTTTTACAACCAGGATGAGCGTAGCTCTTCTCGTTTCTGTTTACCAATTTTTTTCATCGTTCGTCTTTTTTCTTTCCAAATTCTAGATACGTAGGTAGATGCCTAAGTGTTTACGTTTGGTCATGAAAAGATTATTTCGAGTCGTTTGAAAAAAAAATTTTTCATACATTCGACCACTCAATAGATGTACATTTTTCAAAATAAATTACACGGAAACTTAATGTAAATGTCGAAGAATTACTTGGTCTGAATTTAATATTTGAACTTTAAAATTGAAAGTACATGAAATTACTTGAAACCAGGGTAATATTCAATGGGAAACTTCCAATATTATAGTAATTATCGGTAATTTACCGCAAGTTCAGGGTAATTACCGGTAATTTACCGCAAGGTCAGGGTAATTACCGGTAATTTACCGTAATTTTAGGATAATTAACGGTGATGTACCTTAAGTTCAGAGTAATTACCAACACTGTACCGTAAGTTCAGGGTAATTACCGGTAATTTACCGTGGCTTCAGGATAATTACCGGTGATTTACCGTAAGTTCGGGGTAATTACCGGTGATTTACCGTAAGTTCAGGGTAATATCTGGTAATTTACAGCAAGTTAAGGGTAATTACCAGTAATTTAATGTAAGTTCAGGGTATATACCGGTAATTTACCGTAACTTCAGGATAATTACCGGTGACTTACCGTAAGTTCGAGGTAATTACCGGTGATTTACCGTAAGTTCAGGGTAATTACCAACACTTTATCATAAGTTCAGGGTAATTGCCAGTAATTTACCATAAGTTCAAGGTAATATCTGGTAATTTACCGTAAGTTAAGGGTAATTACCAGTAATTTAATGTAAGTTCAGGGTAATTCCCGGTAATTTACCGTAAGTCGAGGTAAATTCCCGAGACTTCCGAGAAAATGACATTTTTACCGAATTATTATATTCTGTATTCTGAATTTTACGGTAAATTACTAGTAATTTTTGGATAATCCTGGTAAATTACGATTGAACCGCTATAATCATTGGTAATTTACGGTAATTACAAGTAAATTACGACATTTACCAATGTACTGTGGTATTTTTCTATGCTTTCATATGTTACACACTGTAATGGTTCAATTGAGGAGCTTGGTATCCAAGTGAGACAAACGCCATTTGGCAAATTGAGTAAACAACTGCATTTTCCGTCGCCTCTTCTTGAAAAAAGTCGGAGAGGAAGATGAATATTTATTTTTCATAGTTTTTGTTAGTTAGCATTACTACTAAATAAAATTCGCCAAATATCTCAATTTTTTTCATCCTTAGAAATTTTTGTAATGAAAAACATAGTTTTTTTTTGTGGCGTTTGTCTCACTTTGATACCAAGCTCCTCAATTTATCGGTAATTTGTTGAAAATGCTTACCTTATCGTGGTAGTTTTCTATGGATTTATGATGATTAAAAAACTAGACACACTGTGTCAAAAGAGCGGACTTCCTATTATATACAAACTGGAATTGAACTTGTGAAGCTCAACTTTCAATGCACGTATCAACTTCGAAATTTAATCATCTCTTCCTCTATACACATTCTAATTACTACGAAAATTTCAAGTCAATCGATCAACTCTGACTTGAGTTATGGTGTCACAAAAAAGAACTTTAAAACTTCAAAGCTCAGCTTTCCTTGCTCAAAATTCAACCTAAAAAATTAGGTCTTCTCCTGCACGATCTACACGTACCGTAAAAATTTCAAAACGATCGGTTCAGTTAAACGAGATAAATCAAGTCGGAAAAATTGACCAATTACAAGCTTTTGAACTTTGAGCTCATTTTACTCGAAAACGTGAGATTTTAAGAAAACATTATGAGAAATAGAGCTTGAAATAGCTAACCATTTTTTTGACCTCAATTTTTCTCTACAATGCACCGTTTCCGAGATATTTTTGAATAACTGAATAAATTTGAGCTTCAAAAGCTCAGCTTTCTATGCACAGATCGCCTTCTAAATTCAATCAAATTTTCTCCTAAACACATTCTTATCACCATAAAAATTTCAAATCAATCGGTCGATTTTATTTATCTTGTCAGAGGGAGGTTTCAGAAAAATGAGCTTTGGAGTTTCAAAGCTCAGCTTTCTATGCACAGAGTTACACCAAAACATAATCAGTTTTTCTCCTGTACGATGTAAACTTACTGTAAAAATTTCAAAACGATTGGTTCAGTTGAACGAGAGAAATTGAGTCAGAAATATTGACCAATCACAACCCTTCCAACTTTCTCGAAAATGGTGAGCTTTTAAGAAAAATTCATGAGAATCAAAGTTGTAGAGCTTAAAATTCCTAACCATGGTCACCGTTTTTCTCTACGATGCACCATTTTCAAGAATATTTTCAAAAACTAAATAAACTTTGAGCTTTAAAAGCTCGACTTTCACTGCACGGATCGACTTCGAAATTTATCAGCTCTTCTCCTGTACACGCTCTAACCACTGTAAAAATTTCAAGTCGATTGGCCAACTCTAACTTAAATTATAGGATCACAAAAATGAACTTGAAAGCTCCAAGCTCAGCTTTCTAATCACTGAATTGAACCAAAAAATGATCATTTTCTCTCCTGCACGATCTACACCTACTATAGAAATTTCGAAACGATTGGTTCAGTTAAATGAGAGAAATTGAGGTGGAAAAATTGACCAATCACAGGCCTTCCAACTTTGAGCTCAATTTTCTCAAAAACTGTGAGCTTTTAAGAAAAATTCATAAATTTAGATCACGTAGGGCAATAAAACTGTCAAAAATTGAAAAGACCTTCATATAAAAAATTTATGCAAGTAGGACAATAAAATTAACAAAGGTTGAATAAATAAATGTAACAATGGGGATCCGAATACAAAGCCGACCGCCTGCCTTGTAAGGAATTTTTGATAAAGATTTTATCTGCCGACCACTGCCTCGGTCAAAGGGGCCATAAAATGAGTCTTTGTGTTGGTCTAAAAATGCCGACCCAGCAGGTGGTATTGCAAGGGTTCAAAGAAAATATTTTATCTGCCGACCCATTGTTGAGAAAATATGATTAAATTGCATCAGAAAAGTTGACCAATCACAAGCCTCCAAACTTTGAGCTCAATTTTCTCGTAAATGGTGAGCTTTCAAGAAAAAGTCCTCAGAACCAAAGTTGTAGAGCGTGAAATTCCTGACTATCCTTTTGGCCTCCGTTTTCCTCTACGATGTGCCGTTCGCGAGATATTTTCGAAATACTGGATAAACTTTGAACTCGAAAAGCTCAACTTTCAAAGCACGGATCTACTTCAAAATTTAATCAGCTCTTCTCCCATGCACGTTCTAACAACTGTAAAAATTTCAGCCCGATCTGTTCAGTTTAGCGAGAGAAATCGCGTCAGAACCAAAAAGGCTTCAACAAATAAATAAATAAAAAAACCCTTATGAACGCAATAGCGGATTCCCGCTAGAGCGGGAAGTCCGCTAAAAAAAAGAATACCAGAAAACGCAGCCTGTTGCCACACAATTGCGACAAATTTAACGATATGAAGAAAAAAAATGGCAGAATTTCACCATAAAACAATTGATTTTTAATAATTAGGTATCCATAATTTACGGTTCATTACCGGTAATTGACGGAAATTACCTCAATATTCAGTAATTTCCCTAATAATTGGTAATTACCTGTAATTTATAAGAATTATCTGTAAATTACTGTAATTACCGGTAATTCGTCGTAATTACCCAGATTAATTGAAATTATTCTGATGTACATACAAATAACTTCCCATCGTTATCATAACTAATTTGTTGTTTGTTGGAATTATCAGTAAATTACAAAAATTACTTGGTAAATGATTAAAAAACCAAGTTACCATTAATATTATACAGTGAAAAAGAGTGAGAAAAATTCACCCATCTATCTTGTCAGTTATCACTTATCACTATTTTCCGGAGTCGGTTTTTGAAATTTTAGGTACCTTCAATGTATAGGAATTCCTTAAATGCACAATAATTATACTACGCCTATTTCATGGTAATTTCTCTGATTTGAAGTCGTTACTCTTGACTTGTAGTGATTATCTATAATTTACTGAAAATATCCATAGTTAATGGTAAATATTCGTAATTTACGATGAATTACTGTAAATTACGGTAATTATCCGTAATATATGGTAAATAACGGTAATTTTTGGTAATTAACCGTAATTTATGATAATTAACGGTAATTTATGGTAAATAACGGCAATTTATGGTAATTAACCGTAATTTATGGTAATTAACCATAATTTATGATAATTAATTGTAATTGATGATAAATTACGGTAATTGATGGTAAATTACGTTAATTGATGGTAAATTACGGTAATTCATGGTAAATTACGGTAATTCATGGTAATTAACCGTAATTTATGGTAAATATAATATGTAATTTGTGTTAAATATCCGTAATTTGTAGTGAATGTTCATAATTTTACGGTCAATGTCCATAATTTACTGTTGGTACTGGATAATCCATCAAAAAATCGGATTATTCTTGATAATTACCATATTTTACGAGTAATTTACCATAAAATGAATGAATAAACATTAATTTACTGAATAGCGTTCCCATTATTACTTGAAAATTACAAGCGAAAAATGAAATAAGTGAGTTCACTGTGGTAAAGATGGAGTGGGTGAAGAGAAGTTGGAAAGAAAAATATACCAACGTTTCCACTTCATTTTAAATTTTATTTCAAGGGCATACATAATATCTTCAATTTCCGAAAATTATCTCAATAATGTGGTAATTACCCTAATTACGGTAAATATCCACAATTTATAAAATCATTTATAAATTATGTTAATTATCCGTAATTAATTCTAAATACTCGGTAAATCATCTGGAAATTAGGTTAGTTTCGGTAATTACCGTACTGTAACATGTAATTTACCGTAATGAATTTTAAAAAATGACAATTTACCGAAAATTATTACTAATTTCTGAAAATTACGAGTAAATTACCGAGAAAACGTACTCTTTTTTGTTGAAATTACATAGAGAAACTGAAATTATAAACAAAAAATTTAATTTCCGTATCAATTCAATACTTGGTAAATTCTGGAAATAGTATTACTAATTCTGAAAATGGTAATTACGAGAAAACGACTCTTTTTGAATTCATGATGTGAGTAAAAGAGTTTGAAAGAAATAAATTCCTTTTCGGCTTTTCAAGTCTCGAAGTTGAAAAAAATCATATTGGTGGGCATTTTCTTTGATGACATCGACGATGGATCATACTCAAAAAAAAAAAATGCCCATAGATTTTTCCCCTTTAGCGTATGAATCGTATCCATAGACTTTTAATTAAGACGTCTTCGAGCAATGAAATTTAACAAGGGAGATGGTAATGAAGTGTTTGAGGGCTCGGGGCGTTGGAATGCCATTAATAATGGTAAATTCAAAGGGAAGGCGAAGGCGCGAATATTGAGCTATGAGGCGCGATACAACGATAATTAAAGTTGTATTCGTATTTTCGCTGGTTTGGTTTAATTATCGTAATTTAAGTATCGTGTTCATCGGTCGTAAATGCTCGTGTATTGAACTCGATAAAGGGGTAAAGGAGTGTACAGATTACCTGAGAATTGTTTCTGAAAAATGAAACATTCCATTCGTGATAATGACGGAGGAAAAATACGAGTAAGCTTGAAAAACGATGGAGTTCGAATACACATACTGTACGTAGATATTCGACGGTATTAGCATATTTCACGAACCTGGTAAAGACTTGAAGAGTAGGTACGTATGTGCAAATTCCAAGTAATCCGTCTGTTTTTCTCGATACGTCTTGGTAAGCTGAATGTGGCTGTCTAATTCTCGAATTTCACCGAGAAAAGTACCTAAAGCTGCACTATGAGTAAGATGTACTTCGAGTGTTTCGCTTTTAAAATGCCAAGTGGTTGATGAACTAAGACTAAGAGTACCTAACGCTAATGCAAGGAATTAGCATTTTAAAAGCTAATTTCTCGTCAGCGTAGATACGAGCTTTATTTTGAAGTGGGATGCATCGTGACATATGAAAAAGTAGTTCGTATACTTACTCTAAGGTTATTTTCATATTATGTAACTTGACTTGTTTTGCTAAATTTTTTATTCGGGTGATTTTTTAAGGTAAGCTCAATGAAGACATGATTTTTCATTAAAATTATCTCAGCTAAAAGAAAAGAAGGAAAGTTCTGAGTTTTATCTGTAAATGCCATCGGAATGTTAAAGTCGTATTTTATTTGTCTGGCTCGATCGTGCTGCGGAAAAATTAAACCTGCAATAAAAAGATGGGGAGGGATTGAACGCGAATTTGCATTGAAAGGAAATTTTCAACTGCACGTTATACAATGATACGATCTGGGTAATTTAAAAGTTGTAAATTTAGCTAATGACTTGGGATTGATGCTCGAAAGAAAATGTGCTGTTGTGTGAGCAGAGTCTAATCGACTTGTATAATGATTGGATACCTCGATGTGGTTGTAAATGTAGAAGTGTAGAGATAGACTGCTGAATGATTCGTGTTTTGGGTTCGTGAGTGATTTTTTTCGAACAATGGATTGGGATTTTTTTGAAATTTTGTTTGGAAAAAATCTGGTTTTGGAATATAGGACCACAAATGTTTAATGTTTGTTGTGTTATTTTACAGTATTTTTCTTGATTTCCCTTTGATTACTTTTGACGACTTTTTTTTAAAATGGTTAGATCCACAACTCGGTTTAATTTTCAAAGTAGGTACATTTTTCGCCTTTTAAAGCTCAAAAAATGGAAACTGAAAAAATTACAAAAGTTTTGCTGTACAGAGTAAAAGCTTATCAAATTGAATTTTTTTTGAGAATTTTCCTTCAATTTCTAAAAAAAAATACCTCATATATTTCAGTTGTTTTTTTTTCAATTTTGAAAATTGCCAAGGTTTTAGTTTGTCACACAATCCGATTACGTCGCCGAGAATTTTCATAGATTTGGGCATATGATAGGAGATGAAAATTTGACTTGCCATCTGTAAAAAAATTTACTATGGTTGAATATACCTATTTACGTAGTTTTTTTCAGCCTTATTATAGCGAAATAAAAACGAAAACTTCATCGGACTTGACAATGAAAAAAAAACACGCTGCCAGTTCTCATTTGAATAATAATAATTCAGAATATTTTTTTCTAAAAAATGAAGTAAGCAATCTTATTAAATTATGATCCCCCTCTTTTCCAATTCTCTTTTCAATATTACCACAAAATTGAATTAATGCCTTTTTTTTCTTTTTTAGAAGAATTGTACCTACGAGTATTTGAGTTGGTAAGATGGGCTTCAGTTTTGGGAATTTTCTTTTTATCACTTTTCAGCTTTCTCAATAATTTTTATTTTTCTATAGAACGAGTTTGAAAAATCTGAAAAGTCAGAAAATTTGAAAAATCAGTAAAATGTTGTTGGGGGGGGGGGGGGGGGGGGTATCAAAATGGGATTTTCGGAAGTCAATGAATTAGTACGAAAACAGCATTCAGGCTTATTTCGAAAGTTGTGATTCGACCGACTATATATGTACCTACTTCGAAGCATCTCATTAAAAATTTTAATTTAAACTATCTCAGTACGAAGAATCTGCATTTTTTTTAAATTGCAGAATGCAGGGTGCTTGGTTGCATTTTCAATTGAGTTCAGTTTTTTGGACAGAGTTTTGCGCTGAAGTGGTTTTCAAGCATATTTTATTTTTCTGTAATGCTGGAAAATGTTTGTAAATTGTTTATTTTCCTGAATTCGCTGACCTGTATGAAGAAGTTGAATACCTATATCGTAAAAAAAAGATACCTATATCTAAATCTAAAATAAAAATATGAGAATAATCCCACGTCTTCGTAATTCTGCAAAAATTTATCAATTTCAAAAAAGACTGCTTACTAATTGAATGTCAAGAGAAATATCTTAAGAAGTTGGCAATCCATGTTTTTTTTTTTTCAAAAAAAAACTTACATTTTGAGATTTATTGGTACAAAATTTTTTGCTGAACAGCCTCATCTTTATCACTTTTCATTTTCAACGAATGATTCATAATTTTGGAATAAAAAACATTTTTGAAGATCCACGACTAAAGTTACACGGAATATGCATCAGGTACAAAAATAAAAAATGATACGAACGACTGAATCTTTCCTGTTTGACTCATGCGAGTCTTCAGTTACCATGCAATCTCAATTTTTTTCCAAAAGTCTTTAATTATTTTCAAAAAAAATTTTCTTCTCAAAATTTTTTCAACTTCAGTATCTTTTCCTCGAGATATTTTTGAACTCAAAATATTTGTTCTCAAGATACTTTACAACTATAAAATTTTTTCGACTTCATTGAAACTTTTTCTCAGCTCTGAAAAGTGAAAATTCACCTTCAATTTTTTTCTCGAGTCTAAATTTTTTTCAACTTTGGGATTTTTTCCATGATGCATATTTTTCAACTCTGAATTTTTTTTCTCAATATGTTTTTCAGCCCTGATTTTTTTTCTCAAATCATTTTTCAACTCTTTTGAGATTTTTTCTCAAAAACTCTTAGGAACTTTTCCCCAGAATTTTTTTAATTTCTAGTCTTTCTGCTTTAACAATTTTCTTCTCATTATATTTTTCAAGTGTTATGAATTCATTTTCGACCATGAAATTTCTTCCTAAAAATTGTTTCTCGGGTAAAGTTTTTCTCAAAACTTTTCTCAATTCTGGCATTTTTTCTCAAGATTTTTCTCAACTCTTAAATTTCTTCAGCAAAAGTTTTTCTCATTTTTTTCAACACTGAAATTTTTTTCTTGAAATATTTTTCTATGCTATTGTAAAATTGTGTTTAAATTTTTTCAAAATTCAACTTCATCAGTTCCCATAAAGAATTTTCTCTGCTCTAAAATTTCTTCCCAGAGTGTTTTCCATTTTTGATATATTGTTATAGATTCTAGAATTTATTCTCAAATTATTTCCCAACTCAAAAATTTTCGGAATGAAAAAATGTTGAAAAAATTTAGGTTGGAAAAAAGTTTGAGAAACTCAAGATGTAAAACTTCAACAGAATTTCGAGTTTTTAAAAATTTAAAGACCAAAGATGGAATTTCAGGGTTGACAGTTCAGAAAAATATTAGTAAATGAAAACATTTTAGAATTAAAAAAAATTTAGCAAATGAAATTTGAAGAAGAAAAAAAATATGAAGCTGAAAAAAAATTTTGGAAGAAATTTTAGAGTTTGATAAAAATCATTAGGTTGAACAAATTTGAATTTTGAGAAGAAATCTTGTGAGCTAAAAAAAAAATTCGAGTAAAAATTTTAGTGTTGAAAAATATACTGAAAAAAGTTCTAGGGTTGAATAATATGTATTTTGAAAAAAATACCAAAGATAAAAAAATTTTAGGCTCGAGAAAAAAGTTTGAGGAAAGCATTTTCAGACTTGAGAAAAAATTTCATTGAAGTTGAAAAAAAAAAATTTAGGAAAAAAATTTTAAGAGTAAGTAAAAAATGTCTTAAAAAAAAGATGCCAAAGTTGAAAAAATTCTGAGGAAAGTGAAAAAATTTTGAAAATAACTATCTGAATAAAAGACTCGCATAAGTCAAAAAGGAAAGATTCAGTCGTTCGTACCATTCTTTATTTTCGCACCTGATGCATATTTCGTGTAAATTTAGTCGTGGGTTTTTCGAAAGAGGTCTTTTAAAGCACTACTCAATTTTTGAAAACATTGAATAAATTTGTTTAAATCCCCGAAAATAAATCTCGAAGAGAAAAACCAACATATCCGAAACGATTCGAATTCTCGAAAAGTTGAGGATTCTCGTCGTTTCGCAAAAAACGAGAACTCGAATCTCGTTATTTTTCAAACGTTCCAGGCGACAGGCGAGGTGGTAAAAAGTTGGATAATTTTTCAACAAATAATAGTCATTCGACGAAATTGGCTTTTTCGAGCGTTGTCGACTCGAGAATATGTAGTCGATTGGGAAAAAAATAGTATACTTGGCGACGTGTTCTGTTCTCATGCCTGCACTTTAACGATGAAAAATTCGTTCTCATTTCAATATCGAAGTGAGACTGCGAACACGGAGCAATTTTTGTATTGAAAAGCTCGTGTGCTTTTTTGCATACAAGAAACGAATAGTAATGGTATTTTGCTCCATATTCCTCCATATCCTCACCATTGAAATGTTAGCGACTAAAAATGTAATGCTGGTGGTATCACGGAACCCCCATACGACCAAATCGTACATTTGAGTGCTATACATTTGCAAACTTGCGTTATGTAATTGAATAAGTCGTATGAAAACCTGGCGAAAATTCGAGACGGTTTTATACACGTACGAATATATACTTAGGTCTTATTTTTATGTAGAATAATTTCTCCTTAGTCTGCAGTAAATATAAGAGGTTTTTTTTTCTCCTCAGCGGTGCCTTTTCCGAAGTACGCTTGGCGGAAAGCAAAGAAAATCCGGGCGAGATGTACGCCGTGAAGATAATCGACAAGAAGGCCTTAAAAGGAAAAGAAGATTCTTTAGAAAATGAAATTCGAGTATTACGCAGGTAACGTAGCCTTTTATATATTGGCAAATCCTTCCTTCTTTTTTCTCTCTAGACCTACGTTTAGAATTATCAGAGGAAGAAAGGGACCGAGGGGTGTGTGAGGATGTTCACATTTTCATCCTGTCCTCGGGTTTTCGGCAAAATTGTTTAGCATCGTTGAAAAAAATTATCGTGTAGAATTAACACGCTCCGGTGTGATGAAATTTACTCGACTGAATGCTTTTAAGTAGATTAGAGCGAGAAACAGGGGAAAGATTGCGCCTACTTGTAAGAAAATTCGCAGTTAGCTGACGACACAGCTGCGACGTCAGCGACGTTTTTAAATTACCTACTTAAGCTTTTTATAGAAACTCGAAAGCGAAAGCAAAACCAGCAGTCTAAATAATTTTTATTATCTTCAAATAGGTTCAGCAAATCTCCCGGAACAGGTGGTAAAGAAGAAGGCGATAGGTGAGTGGAGCTTTGTTGCCATTCATTTAAGGTGATTGAGAAATAATAATCATTTCGGTGGCAGTGTTGCCATTTCATCGCTTTTGACATTTTTTTTTCCTTTTGTAATTCATTTGTGTAAATTTTTCATCGGCTTGGGTGATGTTGGATATGACGAGCGGAGAACTCGAATTGTAAAAAATTTCGATTTGGTATTGTGTTTTGGCAACACTGTCACATGTCACGAGAATGCGAGAAGCACGATGCATGTTGGTTGAAATTGTTAATTTTTTAAGGCAATTTGCATGTGGCATGATGGCTTCGGAAATACATGTCAGTTGTGTAAATTATACGAGACGACTGCGAAACAAATTACGGTTGTGGTGTCCTTTTTTTTGTTCCTTGGAACGATATTGTAAATTGTATACTCAAATATTTGCACGATGTGTGAGGCTGCTCATTTTTCAAGCACTTAATTATAGTTTTGGTTATTCGAAGGTGAAAGTTTACTTACTTAGTTTTATTGAAAAGGGGTAAAGTATACATTCGAGGATTTATGGGGTTCTCTAGAATAGGTGTTGGTTGCACTGTTTTTTTTTTCTGGTGAATTGATGTGTTTCTGTTTGGAAACAGGGATGGTTGAATTTTTCTTTTTTTAGATGTATATAATTTTTTGATTTTTTATGGTGTTTTGTTGCTTTGTGTATCGGATCGTTGTAATTTGAATCGTTCGAGACCGATATATTTAATCCAATGGACTCGTAATATTTCTTACAGATTTGATTGTATAAAATTTTGCAAAAATTGTAGCAAATTGGTTGAAAGATGGAAATGAAGTCCAGGAAACCCCAAATCCAAATTTTTTTGGTAGCTGGATTTTTTTTTTTTTTTTGATTTTTTCAGAGTTTTTAAAATTTTATGAATTTGAAAATTTTACAAGTGGGACATTTCGTGAGGTCAAGAAAAGTCATAAAATCATTCGTGTTCAAATTTTTGCCTTTCTAATCGATTTACTTATTGAATTACTAAGATGAAAAAATGATTTTTTGGCAGAATTTTAGAAGTTGCCTAAAATATTTCTTATTTGATTTGAACATCTGAAATCTGTCAAATTCAGGTCGTAGAAAGTTATAAACGAGCCTTTGAATTTTTGAGACCAAATTTATTTTAATTTTTCCGATCGAGAAATTTTGGAAATTGTGGCAACGTTGGAAATGTGTTAAAAGTTTCAAAACAGTTGAAAAATAAATTTTATTGATTTTTTAAAGTTGGGATTGGGTTGTAACCAAATTTCCAAAACATTTTTAAATGTCAAAATTTCAATAATGAGAAAAGGTAATAAATTATTTGAAATTTTTTCCAAGGTTTTGAAAAATTGAGTGAAAATGTGAAAACAAATTTCAGCAGCTGAAATTTCCATCATTTTTTTCATCGCTGATCCATCACATTGATTAATTTGTTCATCGTTCTAATCAAAGTTTAACATTTACATGGGATACTGAAATCATTTGGGAATCGTTTACACACCAAAATAAAATAACTTTCATCAGTCTTTTTCCCATGTTAAAAAAATGAACATTGATCGATGAATTGTTCAAAATTGATGAATTGTACGTATTTCAGACAGACGATTCAGTCGCGAGCAAAATATTATTTTTTCGAGAATTCAGCAAGAAAAAGTATTTCATTGAACATTGAATTGTGTGTGATTGTGAACGATTTGATCGGAGTAGAGACGAATCAAAGCTGACATTTTTAAGGGTTAAACGATTTTTTTTTAATTAACTTTTTCGAATTTTAACTGCAAGTTTTTAAAACGTCATCATTTTTGTCGAATTTTCGATTCAATTGGGAGTTTTTTGATCGAAAATATAATTTTGTGAATTGGGGAGAGGGTTGTATGGTAATTTGCCCCTTTTCGGATCGACCTCGAGTCGGAATTGTGTGACTTTTCATGGATAGGTATTTCAGAATCAAAAATATATTTTTGATTCTGAAATCATTAATCGATTCGGTAAATTGAAATGTTCAATGAGGAGCCAAAAATGATTATAATGTAAGAAAAATTTATTTTTTTGACAGTACCACGATCTTCGTTCACAAACGATTTGTTTAAAATTAATAAATCGGTAATTTTGAAAGATTCTTAAAAATTGAATTATTTTTTTAAAATTCGAAGTCCATTTTTTTGGAAATAATTTGCGAACGATTGAACGTCATTTCATTGGCGAACAATTCATTAAATTTTTCTCTTTTGTGACAGATTTTTTTGGGATTTCTCAAATTCAACTCGTGAATGATTCATAGCATTGGTGTATCGTTTGTAAACGATTCCTTCGTAATTTTCAGTTCGAGATAGATTCACGAACGATTCATCTCATAGCATTGTACGACTCCATTTTTAAATGATTAAATCGTTTGAGAATGATTCTAGAACAATTAGTGATTTTCAAATGACTCTGGGAATGATTTTCATTCCAGATCGATTTATGAATGGTTAAAAATTATTCAGATAATTTGAAATTATTTTATGATCTCTGATCGATTCTGTTCGTGAAGAAAAAAAAACGGTTTTTCTGGGGTCATGAATGAAAGTCGTGAAAAAATATCAAAGTGTTGAAATCAGCTCGAAATTGACTTCTAAAAATCGAAATACATTTACCTACTAATCCATTCATTTTTTGAATAATTTTCAAATTTCATAAATCCTTAGAACTATTTTAATGTAAATTATTGATTTCTACCGATCAAATGAAATGATAATTTTCTTCAAATTCGTGATGAAGTTTTCTCCAATATTCAATTTTTTTTACATATTTGAAAAACAATTTTGAGAGATACCCACTTGTGCGAAAGATGAAAAAACTTCATGAAAAATCATAAATTCGCTAGAATAAAGTTTTAAGACACCCAAGTGGCTTATAAAACTGGCAGACTTTGTTCGAATCAAAAATTTCAAAAACTGGTGTTCTTCGATCAAAATTTCACATGTACAGCGTGTATTTAGAGCCGAAGACAGTGTTGCCAACCAAACTCAAAAACGGTTAAAAATTTAGCGGATATTTTTACAACTACTTCTCTCCATCGAATTACTTGCACAAATCAGCTTTGAAATCCAAATCAATATCTTATTGTAAATAATATGAAGTATCATTTTATTTATTTTTAGTTCAAAAATGTCCATAATGAAAATTCAAAATTAGCTTTGCATTGTTTTACAATTGCGAAAAAAATTTATATCAAAATTGTTGAAGTTTCTGATAGTTGATTTAAAAAAGTCATTATATGTCAATTTGACCAAAGTTTTGAAATCGAGTCTTTCCATTTCGCTTAATTCTTTTTTTTACAAAGTTGACCCGCCAAACAATCGAGAAACTCCCCATCGATTCATTCCAGGGCTCATTTGGGAATGTTAAGACTCTGAGATATGTATTAAAAGTCCAATCCGAAGAAAAGGTCAATTTGGTTTTTAACATTTCCAAAATGTGATATTCCATATAAATACAGGGTGTTCCATGAATCGCCTGCCAATCATTTTCTTTTTTAGATACAGGGTGTTCCATGAATCGTCTGCCAAACATTTTTTTTGGATATAACCGGGTACCACTGAAAAAAAACTTGAGATGAACATGTTGTCTATCTCAAGAATTTAAGGGGCAAATGCTGCTTCTAAAAAAATCACGTCAAAAAATTTTTTTGACCATGGGAATGGATAGTATTTTGAAAATTGAACAAATTTTCACTATATGACTTTTTGCCTAACTCAAAAATTGAAGGGGCTACAAAAAATTTTTTTCAAAAACAATTTTTAAAAAATCAACTAATCAAGGGAATGGATAGTACGTTGAAAGCAGAAAAAATTTTGTTCTGTACACTTTTTGCTTAACATCAAAAATGAAGGGGCCAAGGGTCATTTAAAATTGGGAAAATTCGAAAAAATTTTGAAGCCCACGTATTTTGCGCGAGCCGTAGCCCCTTCATTTTCGACGTTAGGCATAAAGTGCACAGAACAAAATTTCTTCAGTTTTCAATGTACTATCCATTCCCTTGATTAGTTGATTTTTTAAAAATTGTTTTTGAAAAAAAATTTTGTAGCCCCTTCAATTTTTGAGTTAGACAAAAAGTCATATAGTGAAAATTTGTTCAGTTTTCAAAATACTATCCATTCCCATGGTCAAAAAAAATTTTTGACGTGATTTTTTTAGAAGCAGCATTTGCCCCTTAAATTCTTGAGATAGGCAACATGTTCATCTCAATTTTTTTTTAGTGGTACCCGGTTATATCCAAAAAAATATGTTTGGCAGACGATTCATGGAACACCCTGTATAACCGAGTACCACTAAAAAAAACTCGAGATGAACATGTTGCCTATTTAAAAAAAATGAAAGGGCAAAATACTTCTTCTAAAAAAATCACGTCAAAAAAAATTTTTAACCATAAGAATGGATAATACTTTGAAAACTAAAGAAATTTCTCATCATGACTTTTTGCCTATCACTAAAATTGAAGGGCTATTGAAAAATTGTTCTAAAAAAATTCTAAAAAAACAAAACTAATCAAGGGAATAGATGATGCGTTGAAAACTGAAGAAATTTTGTTCTGTAGACTTGTTACAGGTCACTCAAAATAAATGGGCTTCAAAAAATTTTCAAAAATTTTTTAAATTTTTTAAATTTTCAATAACCTTTGGCCCGTTTATTTTTGATGTTGGGCAAAAAGTCTACAGAACAAAATTTCTTCAATTTTCAACGTATATCCATTCCCTTGATCAGTTCATTTCTTGAGAATTTTTTTTAAACTTTTTTTTGTAACCCCTTTTTTCCCATTTTTCTCAAAATTTCAAAAAATATTTTTATTTTAATTTTTTTTTTTGAAAATCAAAAAAAGAGCTCTTTCAGCCTATCAGAAATGCTATTTTATACCACATATCAAAATTTCATCAAATTTGATTCAATAGTCCCCGAAAAATCTTGCAAAAACCGTCATTAAATCGTGTGTTTCTTTCAAGTTTAATAGAAATAATTATAATGACAATTGAAACTTCCAAATGCTTTAATTTTCTTCTTTCTACGTTCTAAAATTATATTCGTTCGTTGTTTCATCATTTTATCACTTTATACTCCAAAAAAACGAAAATTCGGGGTTGCGCCTTGTAAGTTGCAGATAGGCCAGAATTATTTCCCGCAAAGCGTAGAGCACCCTCTTAAGATGGCGAGGTTAAATTATTTCTTTAGCGATTAAATATCATTTTGGTAACTCTGCATTATCTGCTGTTGCTGGCCTGATTTCTTTCATATTTTTCCCAGATGGAGAGGGGGAGGGGAAGTGAGAATTTCAAAATTTTTCGGAAGTCAGCCCCTCCAATCATAAGGAACTAAAAAATTTTGAATCATTCTAAATATGGTTTTCATTTTTTTGACCATACAAACATATTTTTTTTAAATCCAGCCATGTCACCCCATTTTTTTGAAATTTTCAAACTTCTCCAAAATGGAGAAAATATGAAAAAAAATTTTTAATTATCGTAAGTACACCCACGTGATACCTGAATTCTGTGAAAACTTCAAAATTTCTCCCTCACCTTCTGAAAATATTTCTAATTGAATTTTCAGTCTATTTTCAGCCTATAAAGTGCGATAATTTAGAGAGGGGAGGGGGTATAGGGGGTCAAAAATTTAGGTGGAATGTTTTTAGGTCCTCAAGTAACATTTGGCTTCACTTTCGACCAAATTCGGGTCAAGGACCGATTTCACCATATTATCGAGCAAAAACTACTTCAATGGTATTTCGGATAGGTAGACTTTTTTTTTTAAATTGAGCTAATAGTCCAGGCATTTTAGGAGTTGACCCCCAAAAATTAAAGCCTGATTTTTTTTTCGCGTGTTACGTTCGTAATGGTGCACTACACAACATACTAAAATGGACACCCCACAACCCTCCGCTACCCCCAAGGGAGGGGTAAACGTCCGCTGAAAACCGGTTTTTCGTGAATATCTCCTCAAATAAGCCTCAAAATTGAAAAGTAGTTATGAACAATCTTGTTCTACGCGTAATTTCCTATCGGAAGGGTTTTTTTCTTTTTCAAAAACACTCACTTCCTTGACCAAAAATTAATGGTAAAAAACACCTATTTTTCAACAATTTACAGCATTTTTGGAAAAAACCGAAACTTTTGGGAATATCTCTTCAAAAAAGCCTCAAAATGGAAAAATGGTTATGAACAATCGTGTTCTATGTGTAATTTCCTATCAGACAGGTTCGTTTTTTTTTTGAAAACATCCACTTCTTTGCCTAAAAATTAAGGGTGGAAAATGCCTATTTTTTCATTATTCACAGTATTTTTGGAAATTATGGAAATACGAAGCTGAAGATATCGTTTTTGAATCATTACGACACAAAGAAATGTTCGTATCACCAATAATCAGCATAACATCGCGTTTATAGTACTTTTTCTTTCCACAACTTCGATTTTTTAAATGCCGTATTCAATTTCAGTAACCTCTCTTATAATTAACGGTAGGGGTTGAAATTTTTGCGGTGACTTTTTTTTTGAAATACCCTACCAGCATGTATAAAAAAAGTACTCATTTTGGGTACTTTTAGCTTCGTATTTCCGTAATTTCCAAAAATACTGCGAATATTGGAAAAATAGGTGTTTTTCACCCTTAATTTTTGGGCAAAGAAGCGGATGTTTTAAAAAAAAACGAACCTGTCTGATAGGAAATTACACATAGAACACGATTGTTCATAACCATTTTTCCATTTTGAGGCTTTTTTGAAGAAATATTCCCAAAAGTTTCGGTTTTTTCCAAAAATGCTGTAAATTGTTGAAAAATAGGTGTTTTTTACCCTTAATTTTTGGTCAAGAAAGTGAGTGTTTTTGAAAAAGAAAAAACCCCTTCCGATAGGAAATTACTCGTAGAACAAGATTGTTCATAACTACTTTTCAATTTTGAGGCTTATTTGAGGAGATATTCACGAAAAACCGGTTTTCAGCGGACGTTTACCCCTCCCCTGGGGGTAGCGGAGGGTTGTGGGGTGTCCATTTTAGTATGTTGTGTAGTGGACCATTACGAACGTAAAACGCGAAAAAAAAAATCAGGCTTTAATTTTTGGGGGGTTTGGTACATTTTTTCTCTTATTTGCCTGGACTATAAATGAAACGACTTGAAGTCAAAAATTGTTTTTATTGGTCAAATATTGACTTAGAATGACCCAAAATGAATTGAAAAATAACGAGTCAATTTTTTTACCGAATTTAATCCGAAGCCTCGTCAAAAAAAGCTTTGTATATTGCCATTAAAATTAAAATTGACAATTTTAACCTACACTGAGAAGATTGTACAGTCACCTGAAGCCTTTTTCTAAACAGCTTTGGATACATAAACGCGTTGCCACCGAAACAATTTTCTTTTATACAATTTTACTTATACTATGTCATCGTACATATTACGTTATCTTTATTTTATTTATTTAATTCCATAATAAAATGTCAACCATACATGTATTATAATACGATACGATACAAAGTACATTATTTATCCTTCTATACTGAATTATCCTTTATAATCGTACACCACGAGCCTCCTAACCGCATTATTACGCCTATCCTTACGACTGCGACTACTGACTATGTACAATAAACGCATGAACGAATATATACCTATCTAACCATTATTATCCGCATGTCCTTTATACTATACAAGCCTGTTGCGCCTAACACACATAAATTATAATATTGAGAAGCACGACGATACGATTCTGTTTCAGGTTGACCCATCCAAACATCGTTCAACTTTTAGAAACGTACGAAGATAAAAATAAATATTACCTCGTGATGGAGTTGTAAGTATACCTTGAAATTTTCGCGCAACTCGTCGTTTTCAGTTTACGTATGCTGTAATAAATTACCCAAGTTGGGTTTATTTTTAAATTATCTATCTATCGAGTTCCTAAGTAGCTTTGTGGGATGTTTTCGAGAGCTAAAATGCGGAATGGGCTAAGGAAACATCGCGTGATGGCGAATATTTTCGCGTAGGACTGCGCAGGAATATTTCGAGAATGGTGGAAAAAAGTGAAAGTTTTGAGCTTCGATGCCTTTTTCCTTATTGATGTACGAGGATAAATGCGGTTTAATTAAGTTGATATATCCGCCGGGAACCGCGTTAGTGTGTGGGTTCTTTGTGAAATATGGTCAGCCGAATAAAGCTGAGAGATTTTCGTCGAGGTTGTAGAAATTATGAGGTAAGGGAGGAAGAGAGGGGATTGCGAAAGATGGATTTTAAATTTCGTGCATGGGTTTGAATGGTGGATTGAAATGTTTACCTAAATTAAAAGGTTGTGGTGATTGTAAGTTTTGATTGAGTGGATAGTGGGTCAAAGAGATATTTTTGTGTGGTTTGCGTCCAAGTTTTGTAAAAATTGACGCCAGGTCCCTTGGGATTTACAGTTTTACCCTGAATCAGTTCATATTCCTTTGGAGTGTCCATATTTCATGTAATCGACTCAAAATCTCGTTGAATTGGTGGAAAATTCTATCGAATGATCTTCGCCGGAGCTGGGTAGAAAAAAGAGGCAGAAGGAGCATTTTGATTCCAATTATAATAATCGCTATGGTAATTTTCAGTTTTCAGTTGGAAAAATTTTGTTCGAAAGAGAAAATTTTCAAAACTGATGGCCTTATATTTTGTTTTCGAGTCAAAAAACGAGGAAAATTTGAAAAAAATTTGAAAAATTCTATTTCAGTTGAGGACCGTTTTTCCAAACCGTGATAACTTCAAAAAAGTGATTTCGAGTAAATCAAAAAAAACTGTACCACGGAGAAAGTTTTGTTTTTTGAAATCTGTCACAAAAGTAAATATATTGCGGCTATCATTACAAAATATGTCGAACAAGTGGCATACCAAAATTTTCATCTCTGTCGCTGCAGGAATGGAACGAAAATGAAAAAAGTTGAAGTTATCACGGTTTGGAAAAACGATTTTTACTTATTTCTCTCTCAGAGCCATATAAACATCGGAAAAAAATTAATTTTTTCTGCCTTTGTTGCACATACACTACATAAACACATTACAACCATTAAAAAAATTTCATCACTCAACACTTCCTTATTATACTCAAAAAACAGATTTTGTTGTAATTTTTTTATTTTTTAAAAATATTCAAGTGGCACCCTGAGCGATACCATATAGTCTGTCGGAAAAATTGTTCGGCTCATTTTATAGGGTATTCTTTCACCTATCAAATGTTGAAAAAATCTCAGAAAAAGGTTGAAACCTCTTCCTAAAAATGATTTTAATGTTTGAGCTTTCACGTATCTAAAAAATTAAAAAGCTTCAAAGTTTTTTTGTACTATTCTTCGTTTTTATGTATAAATACTGAAGTTATCACGGTTTGGAAAAACGATTTACAACACTCAAAACGGTTTTTGTCACAGAACGTGGAAGGTAAGATAGTTAGCTAAATTCTACCAACGCGATTTGGTGGCGGACCACTTCAAGTACCCAAATCCGTCAAAAACGCCAAAAATGAAGTTATCACGGTTTGGAAAAACGGTCCTCAGTTGGAAATTTGTGATTTTTTGTCCCCTTCCCCTCCCAAACTCAAGTTTGGTTTGTTTTTGAACTCCAAATCCTCAAACCATTGATTCTATCAGCATGTCTGACGAGAGGGAGCGTAAAAATTTGTGATCCTCTCATCCCCTATTCTCCATCCAGGGTCACGCTAGTGACCCCCCCCCCCGCCCCACCCTTCAAAAATGTCAGAGTTTCCTCTCCCCTCGCCTGGTTTTGAGACATCAGACATCTCTATATTTCTGTATTTTCAAAATTTAGAATTTGTAGTGTGTTGAAGTTTTTAACTGAGTTGATCGAAGATTGAGTATTTGTATCTAATGTTGGCCAAAATGTCGAAAAATTGAAATTTTGATCTAAATTTTCACTTACATTTCTGACACATGTTTTCAAATTAAATGTAAAATTGAATTAAATTTATTGCTATCAAATTTGACACGTTTTCTATGTTTTGGGAATTTTAATTTTATCAAATTTGAAGCCAAAATTTTGAAAATATTTACCTATAAAAAATTTAGAATGTCGGTTCCAAAATCCAGACATTGATCGTTAAACGACATGATATTTAATTTGTTTTGTTGTAAATTTTGTAAAACTTCAATTATTATGCTAACCAATTTTTTCTGCAATTTTCCGATTTTTTGTGTAGAAATTATTCAGTTTTTTTCTTGGAGGGACCGGGGGGAGGGTGCCTTTTTTGGAAATCTATTCTGTTGGTTTTTCAAAAATTTACCAACTATATTCTTTTTATTTGCTTATTTTTTGTTGGGTTTATGGGTCTTTTGGTATTGTTTAGAGCAAAATTGAAGCAAAGCAAAGTTTTCAGGACATAAGTTGTTTTGCAGGCTCCTACAGTACAAGCCACTGGACAGTTCTTCAAAAAATTAACTTTTTCCACTCCTTCCCTTTTCATTCACCGTGACTGTTTTATCAGCTTAAGCTTCAGCCTCAATGGATTGCCCTTAATGTTCGATCTTCAGTTCTTCAGGTTGACTTTATATTCTACTGGATGTTTCTTCTACTGATCTATTAAAAATGATTCCTGTCTCATGTGAAGAATTTTATTTCCTTTCAACTCAAATTTCTGTCAAGTAATTACATTTAATTGATTTTTTTTCATCTATTAAGTCATTCGAGCGAACCAGGACGACCCAAAATCCTTTTGTATTAACGTTTCCACTGCACTGAATGAAATCCATGAATCTCAAATTGAATTAATTTTTCATGGATTGGCTCAGAATTACATTGAATTGAATTAAATTCCATTAAGTTGAATACTTGACGTGGAATTGGCTCAAAATTTCTTTGAATCGACCTTTCATCACATTGAAGAAAATCCATTCCCTGGAATTGACTTATTTTTCCATGATTAAGCTTGAAATTCCATACTTAGAATTAAGGCTTATCACCTGGAATAAAATCAAAGTTCCTCTGATTAAATTAAATTCCCGTGAATGGGCTGGAAATCCAATTAAAATCGATTTTTCATAGCATTTATTCTTCATCGAATTGGATCAAATTTACATTCCTCAAATTTACTCAATTTCCCATAAGTTGGCTCAAAATCTTTTTGAATTGAGGCTTTATGGCATGGAATGAAATCCATATTCTTAGAATTGAATCAACTCTCCCATGAAATGGCTTAAAATCACATTGTTTATTGCATTAAATTGAATCCATATCCTTATAAATCAACAACTTGATATGGGAAATTAAATTGACTCTACTATCCCTTTGATACAATGCTTCATAATTTAAAATGAAATCAACGTTCATTGAACTGGCTCGAATTTTTCTGGGAATCATACTTATAGCTGATAAAAATTCAAAACCCCATTGAATTGAGACGCCTTAAGATGTCAACTCTATATTGGTTGGCTCAAATCCCATTTATGTAGCATTTTCAGAGTTGTCATTTTACGTGTAGAATATCTTATTCTACATTTTACGTAAAAATGTAGAATAAGTTAAATTTTTACGTAGAATAAGTGTAAAATGTAAAATAAGCTGTACGGCTCTTCTGATTGGCTAATAAGACAATGATGGCTTGAAAAATCGACCAAGTACTAATACTAAAATGTATTTACTTTTATAATGTTTGATTTCGAGTTTCGACCTTGATGTTTTTACTTTTATAATTTCTGATTTCAAGTTTCAATAATATTTTTACTTTTATAATTTTTGATTTTGAATTTCAATCTTTCGATTTGATTGAAGTACTTACTCTTGTTATTTTTAATAATTCAATTTTTGAACTTTTCATTTTTTCAAATATATGTAAACAACTTTTTGTCTTAATGTTTGCCATTATTATTATTTCGTTAATCAGTCGTTAATCTGGATTTTCAATTTCTTTAGTAAACAAGATTTCCACTTTTCAGTCCAAAATTTCATGATATGATATCATCCTCATCAACTCTTTACTGTTTAGCTAATGAGATTTTCTGTCTTGAAATTAAATACAATTTTTCAAAAAAGAATTGAAAACGTATTAATAGGTCTCTAATTGGTAAAAAACTCATGAATTAAATATTACAGTCGAGATATTTGAACATAATTCAATGAAATTGATGTTTTTCCGGCTTATTTTACATATTCTACATATTCTACTTATTCTACATTTTACATTTTTTCCAAAACTTATTCTACTTTACTTATTCTACATCTTATTCTACATTTTATTCTACATTTTACATTCTACATGACAACTCTGAGCATTTTACATTTAATTTGACCCCAAAATTCAATTATTTGACCCCATAATCAATAATTTAGTAATTTGACTTCCCAATTCAATAATTTGAGTTCACAATTCAATAATTTGACCTCTACAATTCAATAATTCGACCTCACAATTCAATAATTTGACCTCAGAACTTAATAATTTGACCCACAATTTAATGATTTGACCTCACAATTCAATGGGTTGACCCCGCAATCAACAATTTGAACCCGAAATTCAATAAATTTACCCCACAATTCAAAAATTTGACTTCACAATCCAATAATTCAACCCTACAATTTCATTTGACCTCACAATTCAATAATTTGACCTCACAACTTAATAATTTGATCCACAATTTAATGGTTTGACCCCCGCAATTCAATGAGTTGACCCCACAAAATCCAATGATTTGACCCCGCAACCAACAATTTGAACCCGAAATTCAATAATTTTACCACACAATTCAATAATTTGACTACCCAATGTAATAATTTAACTTAACAATCCAATAATTCTACCCTGCAAATCAATAATTCGACCCTACAATTCAATCATTTGACCTCACAAAGCAATAATTTAACCTCACAATTCAATAATTTGACCTCACAACTTAATAATTTGACCCACAATTTAATGGTTTGACCCCCGCAATTCAATGAGTTGACCCCACAAAATCCAATGATTTGACCCCGCAACCAACAATTTGAACCCGAAATTCAATAATTTTACCACACAATTCAATAATTTGACTACCCAATGTAATAATTTGACTTAACAATCCAAGAATTCGACCCTACAATTGACCTCATAAAGCAATCATTTAACCTCGCAATTCAATTATTTGACCTCACAACTTAATAATTTGACCACCTCCCTCTCATTTAATAATTTGACCCCTCAAATCAATGATTTGACCCCTCAAATCAATGATTTGACCCCACAAATCAATGATTTGACCCCCACAAATCAATAATTTGACCCCCACAATTCAATAATTTGACTACCCCATTTAATAATTTGACCCCACATCTCATTAAATTAGTCTAAATCCCCATAAATTCCACGTGTTCTTGAATTGACTTTTCACCCAAGAATGACCCTGTCCCATCCTCTTGTTGAATTGACTCCGACCTCAAATCCCATAGAATCAACCTCTGTTTGTGTGACCTATCAAAATGTAGGTATTGAAAATTTTTGAAGAATTTAAAAATTTCCTTTGAATTGCCTTCAAGTTTACTCAATTTTAGTACGATCACAGAATTATGTCTGGGATGTGGTCTTGTAATCTAACAAAATTTCTAAAAATTCACCCAGAATATGAAACTCTTATTGAGTTCGACATTAAGGTTCCTTAAATTGAGTAGGCTGAGTCCAATTTGAGAATAATTTGAGTCAAGAGTGTTTCAAACTGAGTATTACCCATTGAAGATGAGGTATGATGTTTGTGACTTATCCATATATGATCTATCAAATTGTATCGAGTCTTTTTCTTTACTTGAGAATTATCCTTTAGAATTATTTCTAAGGACTTCCATTTGAGTTGAGTGACCCGTAACTATGAAGAATCGAATTCCCCAGAACCAAGCCATGTGACCTATCAAAATGTATTAAAATTTCACGCCGAATCTAAAAAAATCCTCAAAATTCACTTCAAGGCACCTCAAAACTGGGTAACCTCGTATCTCCGCCAACCTATCCTTGTGACCTATCAAAATACATTAAAATTCCACGCCGAATTCTACTATCCGATTGAAATCTATCTCACAAGTACCCGAGGTCATTTCGAAATCGATTATTTGCATTCGAGACTTCCAAGAGTATATTCCAAAGATCCAAACATTAAACGATACCGTCTTGACGTGACCTATCAAAATTCCTCGACGAGTTCAAAAATCAGCTTTACGCCTGTCCGTTTTACGCACCGTATGTCATCTCGAAATCTATAAAACTTCATTCGACTTGTTTTTATAACTCATTTTCCATCCAAAAATAGGTCATAATTTTATCCGAATTGCTGTATCACGATGACGAGAACCTACGTTGAAGAAATTATATTGCCGGGCGAAACACTCCCACACGAATGATAAGTTGGTTTTATCGTATATGCATGAAAAATGCGTAGTCTATACTCGAATACGACCGAATTCCTGCGGGAATTGTACCGAAAAGACCTTTAAATTTAATATAAACGTATAAATAAGGAAATATCTTATGGTCTCTGTATTTTTCGTCATCGCGGCGCGGTATCGTAAACATTATAGATTAATTTAAAAGATATGTACGCCCGATTACACGAAAATACGATGGTAATACGATATAAAATATAGCGTAGCGATGAAAATAGCAGGAAAGAAGTTCTCTCGTCGAATTTTAGGTATGCTAAGGAAAGGATTAAAGGAAAGCAAAAGCTTATACGTAACTTTACGCTACGAAGCTGTATATTATACACCGACGTAAGTTTTTGTGCATTCGATATTTTAAACCTTTGTACGTCTCGTTCGTCTCATCTGAAAAGTTTTTCATATGCATAAGCTCTCTTTTACTGCGAATAAGTTAGTTTGCGTTTCAACTCGATAAGCGCAAACGGTAAAACGTAAAGTAACCTATGTAACAACGTAAACTGCATACGTAGGAGTTGCTGTAGCCGTGTCGACGAAGAGGCAATATTTTAACCATGGCTTGGAAACTTTTTCACGTTACAGAGTAACCGGAGGTGAACTTTTCGATAGAATTGTTGCAAAAGGCTCGTATACCGAAAAAGATGCTTCAGATTTAATCCGTCAAGTTCTGGAGGCTGTGAATTATATGCACGAACAAGGAGTCGTTCATCGAGATTTAAAAGTAAGTTTTATAGAGTAAAAGTTGCATTATAATTTTTGTCTTTTTTTCCCTCGCGGTTTCGAAAAACTCGGAATTTCTAATTAAAACGACCGCCTGCGATGCCTCTTCGAAATTTTTTTTTACCAGTTAAAAATCCTTATTTATTACATTCGAAAGTTAACTAATTATAACTTTTTATTGTTGTATTAAAATATTTTTGTTTTAATACTTTTTCGTCGAGCTTTAAAGAAAGTTTTCGCGATTCGCCGGGAAAAACGAACGACCTACGCGATTCTCGTTCCATCGCGACGTTGAGAATTAAATATTTAACGATGCTATGGTTGTAAAGTTATACGGAGACAAAATGAACGGGGAGGAGGAGCAGGGATGGAAGGATTTTTCACAATGCGGCGCGTTTTTATCTGGAAATCGTGTCGAATCTGATTGCGAGGCTGGTACAATGGGGGTAGAAAAAATCGCCAGCGGTTTCAATAATGGAGTTTATCAGCGGTAGGAAGACGAGCGGAGGAGGAAAAAAGAATTTCCGCGAGCTGCGGCGATTTTTGAGCCGGATTTTCTGTGGGAGTTGGATTTATGTTGGGGTTTGTTACATGGAAAATGTATTAGGTGTAGTGGGTTGTGTAGTTTTGGCTTTGAAAGTGTAAAGAGGAGGGAGGGGGGATATGAGTTGAAAATTTGATTTTGAGTCATTTAGGAATCGTATTTCTCTTGAAAAATCCTCAATAACAGCCGAAGTAAATCAGTCATTTAGAAAAGATTCTCTTTTCAAGGGACAAGTTCTGTGAACCATTCGTCTCTAATTGGATCACTGGTGAACGATTTGTTTTCCATCGAGTCGTTCTTGCATAATTTATCCCTTATCAAATTGTTTTGTAAATGACTCTTGAATCGTTCACGAATGATTTCCTCGTTCCAGGAGAAAAATTGTGTGTGTACATCAAAAATTGCGAAAGATTTGTTGCTGATCACATCGTTTGTGTGAATGATTCGATTCGATTCCGAACAAATCGTTCGTGAACGATTCATTGTTCGGAATTCCTCGGCTAGGGCTAGGGTCGACAAATCAAATATTTTTTTAACCCTTACCGCTCATTGTATCTGAGTTAAAGTTGGAAAGGAATCCATTTTTGGATTCGAAAAAATCGATTCGAATCCACTATGTGAAATTCGGTTTCGTTTTTGTTTCGGTTAGAGGGGTTTCCCTGAGCCCGCGTCCTATTTTTTTTGCTTGTCAATTTTTTCCCAAATAATGAAATCGTGGATTCGTGGATTCGAATCCGAAAAAGAGCAATGATTCGTGGGTTCGGATTCGAATCCAATTTCAGGTGGATTCGTTTCAACCTTGGTCTGAGTCATAGACCCCCTGCTGAGCGACTGAGTCAGCGATTTCGGTATTCCTCGGCGGGGATCGGCTGGTTCCGGTTTAATAGGGGCTTGGTGGCAGAAATCAGTGGGTAAAGTTTCCCCTTCCCAAATTTGTGTTTAATTCGAGCTCGCTCGGAGTAGCGAAGGTCATTCCACTCCAGTTTTAAGGTAGCTGGAAGAAGGTTTATTTTGAGCTGATTTATAAATTTATACCTCGCAATAATGTTCGGTTCGGTTTATCGGTTCATTCATATTTGTTCGAATTGTTTATGAATGATTCGAATAATTTGATTCTGATCAGTTCATTCGTGAACGATTTGTCTGTAATCAGATTGTTGTAAAAGAATCTTTCTTTGATTAAATCGTTCGCGAATGATTCATATTTCTCCACAATTTCTGTGAACATTTAGATTCTTATCTAATTGTTTATGAACGGCTTTTCATCGATCAAATCGTTCATGAAAGATTCATTTGGTCGGATCATTTGTGAACGATTCGATTCGATTCGATTCTGATTAAATCGTTCATGCACAATTCATCCAACTTGTAAGTTTAAATCGTTCGTGAATAAACTTAATTTGATTCTGATCAATTCATTCGCGAACGACTCTTCTCTGATCAAATCGTTCTTGAACGATTCGTTTGTTTGAATCATTTGTCAAAATGGTTTGTTTGAATCATTTGTCAAAATGATGGTTCTGACGAAGTCGTTCTTGAACAATTAGATTCTGACCTTGTCGTTCGTGAACGATGTCGATTTGATTCGTTCATGAACGATTCTTTTTTGATTAAATAATTTGCAAACCATTAATTTATTTTGATCGTTCATGAATGAAAAATTGAAAATAATTCAATTTTGATCAAGTCGTTCGTGAACGATTTGATCGGTTCATGAACAACTCTTTTTCGATTAAATAATTCGCGAACGATTCATTTATTTTAATCGCTCATGAATGAAAATAATTCAGTTCTGATCAAGTCGTTCGTGAATGATTCATTTATTTGATTATAATGTATTCCATTTAATTTAATCAAGTCGTTCGTAAATTATTCAGTTGAAATTTGTTTGTTATGGACAAATCGATTCAGATCATTTCGTTAATAAACGATTCTTCCTCAATCAAATAGTTCGCGAACGATTCATTTATTTTAATCGTTTGTGAGTAAAAATGATTCAGTTCTGATCAAGTCGTTCGTGAACGGTAAAACGTTCGTCAAAGATTCATTTACCTGAATCATTTATGAATGAAAATTGAAAGTGATTCATTTTTGACTGAATTGTTCGTGAACGATTCTTCTGTGATCTAATTGTTGGTGAATGAATCTTTTCCCATGAAGGCGTGAAAAAATCTTCTTTGACCCATTCGTTTGGAAATGACTCTCCTATGATCATGATCAAATTGTTTGTAAACAACTCATTTTCAAGTAAATCGTTCATAAAAAATTCGGTTCTGATCAAATCGTTCTCATACAATTCGTCTGTGATAATTTTCTTCATTCGTAAACAATTCATCGTCAATTTAATTGTTTATAAAAAAAAACCAATTTGTTCAAATGGGACGAGAATGGTTCATTGTTGAGTGCAATCGAATCATTTGTTAAAAATTCGCTCATCAACGAGAAAAATTATTTCTGAAACAAATGTCTCTTTTTCTTAGACTCATAGATTTTCCAATAATGAAAACGGAATCAAAAAACTGCCCGAAATGTGTCGAAAAACAAATGGTCCTTTGTGGGGGGGGGGGGGTAATTGAAAATTTATGGAAACATTCTCAGACCTCCTCGCTTCACCTATATTCTCAAAGTGAGCCTGATTGGTCAATTTGAGTGAGCTCCAAAAATGGATTCAGAATGGTTCAAAAAACTGGAATATCTTTTTCGGAGGCTTTCGTCGTCGAATGCCTGAGATTGAGAAACCCCATGAATCCATGTGTCGAAAAATTGCTTCCAGAACAATTCGAGGTCAAAAATGATGGAAATTTCTCAGATTCACTTCTTGGAAATAGATGCATTTTGTACCATTCGTAGTCGTAGATCATTTTCAATTTTGACTTTTTTTACAATTTTTATTTCTCTCGGTCCTCTTTTTGAACCTTGGAACAAATCTGGGTCCATCCCTACTCATGTATTTTTATTTTGACCCCTAGATAAACTTTTTTTTCGTGATTTCGTTCTCTTTTTGTCAATATTGAATCACATAAAAAGCTCATTCAATTTTTTGGGGGGAAATATCAAACTAAAATATTATGGTATTAGATTCGTCTGAAAATGACCAAATTTTATTTGTGAAATTGGAGAAAAAAAATTCATATCTATTCTCTCCCCTTCTCTTCTTTTACAAATTGAATTAAACAACTGCAAAAGTCTGCCTTTTTCTCAGCCAAACTTCGTGAAAGAAAATTCGACCAAAACCGTACGGAAATCATTCCAAGCAAAGAAAAAGAAGAAAAAGATCATTTCTGGACGTGGCAAAATCTACCACTGCTCGTGTATCCTCATATAGCACAGTCTTTGATACAATACGTACGAAAAACCCCACATAGTGTTCAACGTTCGTGTTAAAAAAGGCGTGAAATTGTGGATTTTTTTGGCACGAGCGCTCAAAAGAACGTTACTTTTAAACGGCATCAAAATTAATCTTAATCTCGTCATTTGTTCGGCCTGGCTCGAATTTTCTCTTTCTCTCTTCGCTTTCGTTCTTTCTCCTTTTGATTCTCTCTCTTAGTCTGTCTACCGAGTCAAAACGGTCGCTCATCGTCTTGTTACTGTACGTATTTTTCTCGCAATAATAATCGCAGCGGATTTTTCTTTTATCGAGTCAGCCTTTACCGCGCGGTACATTAACGCCGTTAACCTTTGACTGGAAAAATAAGCTTTGTTATCCTTTTATACTTAAACCGAAGCTTTTCTGTAAAGAAATTCAACCGATAAGGCGAAATCGTATTTCGCAAATACGCTCACAGTCCGATTCGCAATTCGGCGCCAATTTCTGAAATCGCGGTAATGACTTTTGAATGGGTTTGTAGCCAAGACGAGCTTATAATCGACGGTTGTTTTGTACAGCGGAGGGGAAACGACCGCTGTGTAACTGAATTTTTCTCCCCACAGATGAAAAAAACACAGAGGAAAAAAGATGGGCTTATATTTTCATTTATCGTAATAAATCAAAGGCTGCTTTTGTGTCAGAAATACCGGATTTATATGGAAATTAAAAATTTCGTATTGTTGAAATGGGCTGGGAAGACGGTGGCGAGTGGAAATGGATTTTTTTAATGGGTCATTTACGAATGACGAAGCCGAAACGTGGATTTGGTGCGAGGGGGAGGAGAAGACGGAGGTCTTTTGTCGGAGTCGAATTGAAAATGGTGTTATTTTGGAAAGCCGCGGTGATGATGTTTTATTGTGTTTTGTAATGAAATTTTCAAAACGTGACGCGCGAAGGGCGTAAGCGTTTAGTTGGAGGGCTGAGAAATGAACGTGCAAAGATGAGAGGGGAAGAGGACGGGGTTGGAAATCTAGATTGATTTCTTACGTAATAAATTAATTCTTTTAATATTCTATCTTGGTAAATTTTTTCCATTAGATATTTTTTTTGAAAGGTCTTATTGAATTCTTGTAAGAAATTTTTCGGTATTTTTGAGTAAAAGTCGTAAAAATTGTAAAATTCTTGAAAATATTTCAGTATTGCAAATGTGGATAAAAATAAAGTATACAAATTATCAATAATTTTATGAATTTTGTTCAAAACTATCGTAAAAGTGATTTCGAAAATTGAAAGAATTGTCAATTGAAAATGACGCAAAAAAAAGTTTCTTTATCATCACAAAATTTTGCAGAAATGACCTCAAATTAATATATTCTAAAAATTACAAAAGTGGTTGAAACCCCTTTAAAATTTCACAGAATGTTGTGAAATTAATCAAAAACTTCACAATTAAAATACCCGACTCAAAAATTCGTTTGAAATTTGTCGAGTAAATTGTAAAAATTTTTGAAATTTCACAAAATTCATCAAAAATTTCGCAAAACTGACTGAAAAGATATTAAAATGCCTCAAAATACATACATTATTAAAATTTTTGAAAAATATTTTAACAGTCACGTGAAAGTGGGTGGAGAAGTCGTAAGTAAAATCGGATTGTTGAAAATTTTACCAATAGGTATCATAAAAAATGTCGAAAAACGTGACTACAAAAAATTGTAAAATTTATATTCGAATACTGCTCAAATTTTTCACCTTTCGATCAGTTTTTTTAAAAATTTAAGTAGTTTTCAATCGTTTTATAAAAATTTTTCAAAAATTTTAATACCCTTTCTTCTCACTTTGTTTCACCTTCATAAAACTTTTTATGATTTTTATTGTGCATATTTTCATTACTTTTTATCTCATTTTAATAAATTTTATTGATTTTTTGTGATTTTTCCTAAAATTTTGAACCCTTGTTTTCATTTTAAAACGATTTTTTCCAATATTCAGTGACCTTTTGATATTTCATTATTTTTTGCACTAATTTTGGCTAAGTTTCATTGGGGGGGGGGGAGGGTTGAGCTAATGAAAGATTCAGCATTTTTCATTTTGAAAAAGATTTTAATGTTATTTGACCTCTGTCCGAAACGACCTTTTTTTGAAGGCACGAAATTCCAGGAAAAAGGCCAGCGTATTTTCAAAATTTTCGGCCTACACATATTCATCGAAACTTTTGAAATCGAGTTTAATCAAACAGTGAACAATTGTGGCAAATTACAAGAATTTTGTACCAAAACCAAAAAAAGACTTATTTCTGGAAAAATTACAATTTTTGGTTAAAATTTCCAGTTTTAGTAAAAATTACAATTTTTGGTAAAGTCATCATTGCCTGAGATTTATTTATGAGGCTTTTTTTGTGCAAAAATTCCTGAAAGGTAACCAAAAGTAACCAAAAATTCTATTTTTTCGGGGGGGGGATTTTTTTACAATTAAAAGAGGGAAATTTGGTTTCAGACAATAACTGATCCTTTGATTACTCTCTCATTTCGAATCAGTGAAAAATCACTGATAAACAGTCAGAATTGCAGCACAGGAAAAATCAGCGAAATTTACTGATTTTCAGTGATTTTTCACTGATTATATCAGTAGGAGGGGGGGGACAAAAATTGAAAATTTTTATGTGTTTCGAACTTCTAATTCTATTTTTTTGGAAATTGCTCAAAAAATCAAAACATTTCAATTTTCGGTCAGAAATTATTTCTCATAGAAATAAAATTTCAAAGGTCAAAAAATATGCAGTTTGGTACCAATTGAAAATTTTCCAAAATTTTGAGTACAATCCTACACTCTCTTGGCTCCCTGTATCATATTTTCTCTTGCTTTTCTATTCGATTGATAAGTCAGATTGTGACTTAGGTATTTGTGTAATTTTCAAAATTCACGATTGATTTTTTTTTCAAAATTCATATGCCAAAATTTTAGGAAGTCCTGAAAATTCAGTTCTATTTATTTTCTTTGGAAGAGCTGATTGAAAAAACATAAATCACGTTTTCGGTTTCGGCTCAGATCCTCTTCTTCCCTCAGGACATAATGTACCTGAGCTCAATTTCATGGGGATTTTTTTTCGATTCTTGAAGTGAGTTTGAAAATTGAAATTGACGTAATTTGCGACTAATTTGGATCCGTTGAGCAGAAAGCCTATGTGCATTCCCCCTCCCTCCCTCCTTCTCCTCTCCTCAGGACACATTGTTTCTGAGCTCAATGAATATTTTTTTTGAAATTCCCATCATAATGGAAAAAGAAACACGTTTCAGGGCAAGTTCAACAAATTTTTATCATATAAATTCGTCGAAAAAATTTCTAAACTTTTTTATTTGACGTTTGACTTAGGGCTTCGCGTATGATTTTTTAATGTTTTCAAACTCAAAATGCCACGATTAAAGAGATTTTTCAATTTATTCAAGATTATCGACAATTTTAAAATTTTTTTAGATTTTTGTATGAAATTTTACTTTTGAGAATATCAATTCGATAGTTTAAACTATTTCTGGCCCAGGTTCCCTCCCTTTCCCCCTCTCCTCTCCTCCCCTTCTCTCCCATCTCCTCCATCCACTCCTCCCTCTGCTCCCTCCATCCTTCCCCTCAGGACTCATTGTTTCTGAGCTCAATGAATTTTTTTCAAATCAATTTTGACGTTTGACTTAGGACTTCGCGTGTGATTTTTTCATTCTTTTTCAAACTCAAAATACCACGTTTAAAGAGATTTTTGACATTTATTCGAGATTATCGACAATTAAAATTTTTTTAGATTTTTGTATGAAATTTTACTTTTGAGAATATTAATTGGATAATTTTAACTTTGCAGCCAGAAAATTTACTATACTACAGTCCAGACGACGATAGTAAAATAATGATTAGTGATTTCGGCCTATCTAAAATGGAAGAATCTGGGATCATGGCGACAGCTTGCGGAACGCCCGGATACGTGGGTAAGTTGAGGCATACGGGTATTTTATTATAGTAAATGTACTAATACATACTGGTATTTGGTATGGTACGCGCCTTAAAACCGAGCAGCGGTTTTCTCTCAGACGATACGAAATAGATAGATGAAAGGAATCGGCGAAATAAACTCGCGGTGAGAAAAGCGCACGAAACGTATGCCCGGTGGGGCTATGGGGGGAAGGGTTGTTAGGAAAGTGTAAATGAAGAAAACGATACGAGGGTGACTGAGGAAAAAGTTTCCACTGCGAAGGAAAGCGAGTAGAAAATGCTTCGCTAACGAAATTAATTCTCTGGATGGTATAAAGGAGAAAACGTATGTTTATTAATACTGTATAAGCATTTACCCGGGCTCTGCCTTCCTCCGTTTACATTTATGCGGTATGTTCAAACAGCTCCAGAAGTTTTAGCACAAAAACCGTACGGAAAAGCGGTAGACGTTTGGAGTATCGGAGTCATTTCTTATATTTTATTATGCGGATATCCACCTTTTTACGACGAAAACGATGCTAACCTATTTGCGCAAATATTAAAAGGTCGGGTATATTTGAATGTATGTTCGAAGTGCGATTTGAAAATGAGATATGGGATTAAGAACGGTTTTTTTATAGGTGATTTTGAATTCGATTCGCCATACTGGGACGATATCAGCGATTCCGCAAAGGAATTCATTTCGAAATTAATGTGCGTCGAAGTGGAAAAACGGTACACATGTCGTCAAGCTCTAGCACATCCGTGGTATGGTGTAATTTTTTTTATTCAATTATGTCGTACGTGTGTAATAATGTATTTTGAGATGGTGTGCAAAGTAAACACACGTACGAGTAGTGTATTAAATCGATCATGTTTACGAACTGGGTGTCTCTGTCTACTGTAATTCTATACTTTGTGCAGGATCTCCGGTAACACGGCCAGCAGTAAAGATATCCACAGTACTGTATCTGCTCAATTGAAAAAGAATTTCGCCAAGTCTAGATGGAAGGTAATATCGTTTTAATATCCGTACTATATTGTAGTTTATGTTTAATTTTTATGGTTCGATTGATTCGAGTAAAAGTGACGAAATTGAAAGAGAGACTTGCTGGTGAAATTTTCCATTGTATGGGAGAAAGTCTGAAAATATTTGGCCATTAGTGTAATTGATAGAAATTGAAACTATTTTTTGAAAAATTTCCTTACAAAATTCAATTTTGGGGGAAATGTTTTTGAATGATTCTTTTTGAATCGAACGAATCAGTCGCGAACGACTGAAAAAATCTAGTTTTCTATCGTAATTTTTTATCTAGCGCCAATTTTTGAGAAAATTCGTTATTTCGAGAACGATTGAGCTAGTAAAATTATGTTTTACGAAACGACTCTATCATATTTTAACTGAATCATTCGCGAACGACTAGTAAAAATCTTTTATAAACTGATCTACGTGTGTACAAATATGAAAATTGAAAATAATTATTTGAAAAAAGTGAAGATTTTCTCAAACGATTCAATATGAATCGAACGAATCATTCGCGAACGACTAAATAATTATTATTTTGCGATTAGCTTGGCTAAGACCCGATTTTAAATTCTTTTTTTTTGTAAATTTCTCATTTTGAGATAGTGAAATGTGTTTTTTGGAATCATTAAATCGTTCACGAACGATTCAAACGATTCGAACGACTTGAAGAATTGGTCAATGTGATGTAATTATTATTTTTGGAAAACAATTTCAAAGACTGTATTTCTGAAGACAACGATTCATTGATGTTGAAAAATTCGTTCGTGAATGACTCGAATTGTATATTTGTGAGTGAATCGTTCGCGAACGTTTCATGGAACTCCAAAGTTGAACGATTATTTAGGTATTTTAATGATGATTTTTGGAAAAAATTTTGAAAATTCAAATAATTTATTTTGGATGTGTCTTCATGAAACGATTCATTCGTTCGCGAATGACTTGAATCATTGTAATAAGGAATCGTTCTTGAACGATTTGATTTAGTTAATTCTGGTTTGTTGATAATCGTTTTCTGAAGACTACTCGAAAATGAATTTGTTGAAAATATTGTTGGAAATGAATGATAGGTGTATGAATAGTTCTCGATTTTTGGAATCAAATTGAACAGATTATTTCATGAATATTTAATGATATTTTGAAAAAATTTACAATTGCAAATATTTTTTTGAAGAATTTTTCTCGAACGATCATCGTTCGGAATGACTTGAATCATTAGAAAAACGTTAATGACGCTCGAATGTTTAATTTTTGATGTTGGAAAAGAAACGTTCTCTTATCCCTTTTTTGGCAATTTGTGAACAATTCAATTTAAGGAAATGTTTTCACTTGATTTTGAAGAATTCGTTGAAAATTATTCTTTATCCAAATTGACATAGCATTGTATTACATGCAGAATTCCAATCACTCTTATGAAAGTCTTGATCTTATTGCGAACGTTCATGCAACGATTCGTTGAATGTTTGATGATGTTGAAGATTTTGAAAGTATCTGAAGATATTGAAATGCGTTTGTGATTTGAAATATCTTTATTAAGAGTACGCAACGATTCGTGATTTTTTGATAGCAAATCTTCAGAACCTTATTTTTAAAACTTGACTTAGTGTACTACATGGTTAAATTCCCATCTTCAGTTTTGAAATCATTTTCTTAGATTCCATTTCCATGGTTATGATGAGTAAGTTTATTTTGAAAAATTCTTGAAAGTTTGAATAATTCTTTCTCCAGTTGGAAAAATAGCCTGTTTTTTATAAAATGAATCACTCGTTCTTGAACGATTCGAATCATTTTTTTTCTTTTTGAGAAACTAAATTCTCCCACACTGAATGACTGAATTCATTCTTCCGGCATCCGTTCGAAATCAATTAACAAACTATTAATTAATGATCACCTATCATTCAAAAAAGTCTTTAATTTCGGTTCAGAATGATCAACTCAATAAATTAATCAGTCGTTTGCTAATGATTCGTTCAAAAAAATCAATATCGTTCGCGAACGATTCATCTATTCTATAAGTCAGCTGTCTTGATCACACTTTTCATATAATTTTGAAAATTTTTGTTCAAAAGATTCGATTTGTTTCCGAATCTTTTTTGAAAGAAGGAACGATTCACGAGCAGTTGAAATTCTTCTGTTTGTTCGAAATTTCGCAGCAAGGGGTCGGCAGGTCAAATATTTCCTTTGACCTCTGTTATGCATTGTGTCTGAGTTTATACCACCTGCTGTATTGTCGTTTCATACCACGAGACCAGCAAGGAGACTGGTTTTATTGCCCCTGTAAGGCGCCTTATGCATTTTATTTTCCACCTGCCGGTTGGATTAAATTCTATTTGGCAACGGCGCGCCAGTATGGGTGGGGAAACAGGTTAGTGTGGTTCCTCCCACTTTTAACGTTTACCTCGGCGCTTCCGGAGCTGCTCAGCTCAGTCTAGTTTTGGCTCTCTTACTGGAAGGTTACTTGGAACACTGTTCTTGCATGATCAACTTGTCGAATGACTCCGCCGTTCGTGAATGATTCAGTTAATATAATGGAATCAAATCGTTCGTGTATGATTCAGTTGAAAGAATGAAATCGAATCGTCGTTCGTTCGTTCGTAAAGTTGAAAGAAACGAATCGTTCGTGAAGAATCGAATCGTTCGTGAATGATTCAGTTGAAAGAATCGAATCGTCGAATCGTTTGTGAATGATTCAGTTGAAAGAATCGAATCGTTCGTTCGTTCGTGAATGATTCAGTTGAAAGATTCAGTTGAATCCTTCGTTCGTTCGTGAATGATTCAGTTGAAAGAATCGAATCGTTCGTTCGTTCGTGAATGATTCAGTTGAAAGAATCGAATCGTTCGTTCGTTCGTGAATGATTCAGTTGAAAGAATCGAATCGTGACCATCGTGAGTGAGTGAGTGATTCAGTTGAAAGAATCGAATCGTTCGTTCGTGAATGATTCAGTTGAAAGAATCGAATCGTTCGTGAATGATTCTATTAGTACTTTTCATTTTGATCTAAAACAATCAATTTTTGAACGACTAGGTCGTAGGTCGTTCGCAAATGATTCGAACAGGAAAATTGAAATTGTTTGCAAACGATTCGGCTTGTCTTATTTTGAACAATTCGTTCGGGAATAATTGAACGAATCACTTGCTAAATGAATTCTTTCATTTCGTTCTCGAGTGATCAACTTCTAGAATGACCCAGTCGCCCACGAACTTATTCACGCGAACATTTTTTTGACCGCAAAATAATCGTTTTATGGTATTTTTCACTACCAAGTGCAATTTGTGCTCAATTTATCAACCTTTTTACTCGAATCAATTTATACCGTACTTAATACGCTCGTTTATGTAATGAACTGAGAATTTGGCTGGTTTATTTTTGGCTTGGTGAAAAAATGTGTGATACGATGAATTATGTCGAAGAAATGGCTCGCTTAATGCTGTTTTTCCTTATATGTATACAATTTACACGTTGACTATCGTCCATACCTTGGTACGAAAGTACATATCGTAATAAATTGGCGATCTACGATAGCCTCAGGCGCTTGTCAATGTTCTAAAATGTATTTTATACTATTACATGCTCTTATTAGTACCACTAATATACTATATGTATGGTAAAACACGTTCAATGTACTTACAAAGTGCATTACTGAGGCTATAAAAGCCAATTCCACCATGCCAGAGACTTTAACGTCGACGATATCGTTCGTATATTTCATAGAAAACTACTCGCATCAGATCACGAGTAATTTTCATCGAAATACTTCCCAAATATATGGACGAATATCGTGGTAGATTTTATTCGTATTAATGTATTCACATTTTCATTGAGAAAATTTTTTCGAGAACTTAGGTGTATTAATTTAGATAGGTAGAAATACGTAGGTACCTATTCTAGATTAATCTACCAGTGATTTTTTTTCATTAGCGGTAAATAATCTGTGAAAGGGATTCGCATCCATCTTTATCGGTATTTTTGTGTTTTTTTTTTCTTTTTTTGTTCTTTTTTATAGCAAATAATGAACGCCATTGCGATGGTACATAAGATGCAGAGATTAACAATGAATAATTCCAACGTGATAGCTAAGAAAGATCAAAGCTATCCGGCTATTTTAGAGGATTCGGAGGGTGGTGATGAGGGGGAAGGTACTATTCGATCCTTCTTAACCCTGGCCTATTAGCTAATGCCTGCCAAGTTTTATTATGATTTTCTTTCCAACTTTTGTTTTGTTTTTTGACGATTTTTTTTTCGCCGAGTTTTTTTTTCTTTCCTTGATGGCTTATCGTAATATTTTAATGCATGATCGTGCCCTTAAGACGATGATGAGACGCCTTATAAAGCATGTAAAGCGCCAATGCGATGGCTTTTAGTTTTAAGCACAGGTTTTTATGATTTTTTTTTTTTGAATAGTTGACGAACTATTTTATACGAAGGATTTAGAGAGTTTGAAAACGAAGGATTAAAGCTGCAAAGCTGCGAGTATTATAACTACTGGTAGGGGTGTGGGCAGCAGCCAACGGAGGTTTAAATGATTCAAGTTTTTAAAGTTGCCAACTTACCTTAGGAGTAAACGTAGAAGGAAATTCGGTGCGGTATTTCGGCATAAGTGGAGTATAATTGGAAAGCACCTCGTAAAGTTGCTCGGTTCATCCGAACTGTAAGATCGGTTTAAGCGAGCTTTAGACCACTTCAAAAGTAGTAATACCTTGGTACAAGAAGTTTATCGGCTTCAATAAACTGATAGCGGCGGGTTTATGTGGTCGTCGGTCGAGATTGCATGTACCTACACTTGTCTTATCGCGAATTTACGAGGTTTTAGGGTGTTACAAGAAAGTGGTGTAAGAGAAGTTAACACGTTCGGTGTGGAATTGCATAGAGGATAGAGATGAGGAGGAGATGGAAATTTTGATGATGTTTGAATTGGCCTTCGTGCTGAAGACTTTTGGTAAATTCGTGTCTGGATGTTACAATTTTTATTCTGTTTTGAGTGGAATTTTTCGAGATGATTTGTATCGAAGTATTATTTCAAATATATTCCTTCCGGAAACGTTCAGAATTTTTAGGAATTTCGACCTTTTTTTAGCATCAATTTTTCATGAAATTTCATTTTTTTCGGATTTTTATCTGAAAAAAAATTAGATGAAAATTTTTAGATTCATTGAATCTGAATCTGATAAGTTAATTTGGTGATTTTGACTATATTTGGTTATATGTACTTTGTTTTAATTTTTGTTGAAAACAACTTGACGTTTCAATATAAATCGTGATTTAAACATGATGTCTTAAGACATTTTCAATTTGGATATGATGTCCCGAAACACTTCAATTTGGACATTATGTCCCAAAATACTTCAATTTAGACACGGTGTCCCAAAACACCCTCAATTTGGACATGACGTCCCAAAAAACCCATCAATTTGGACACAATCTCCTGAAACACTTCATTTTAGACATGATGTCCCAATCAATTTGGACATTGTGTCCCAAAACACCCTCGATTTGGGCATAGAGTCCCGAAACACTTCAATTTGGACATCATGTCCCAAAACACCCTCGATTTGGGCGTGTCCCGAAATACTTCAATTTGGACGTAGTGTCCCAAAACACTTCAATTTAGACACGGTGTCTCAAAACACACTCAATTTGGTCATGATGTCCCAAAAAACCCATCAATTTGGACACAATCTCCTGAAACACTTCATTTTAGACATGATGTCCCAAAACACCTTCAATTTGGACATTGTGTTCCAAAACACCCTCGATTTGGGCATAGTGTCCTGAAACACTTCAATTTGGACATGATGTCCCAAAACACTTCAATTTAGACACGGTGTCCCAAAACACCCTCAATTTGGACATATGTGTCCCGAAATATGTACTTCAATTTGGACGTGATGTCCCAAAACACTTCAATTTAGACTAAGTGTCCCGAAACACCCTCAATTTGAACATAGTGTCCCGAAACACTTCAATTTGGACATCATGTCCCAAAACACCCTCGATTTGGGCGTGTCCCGAAATACTTCAATTTGGACGTAGTGTCCCAAAACACTTCAATTTAGACACGGTCTCCCGAAACACCTTCAATTTGGACAAGATGTCCCGAAACACCTTCAATTTGGACAAGGCGTCCCAAAACACCTTCAATTCGTTCATAGGGACTCAATTTGGACAAGTGTCTTAAAAACCTTTAATTTGGACGCAATATCTCAGAAAATCTTCATTCGGAAGTGGAATTTTTTATGAACATTCAAATCAAAAAGTTTCAATGATCAATCTTTTTACTTTCCCTCTCTCGTGCTATTATGAATTTCTCTTTCTGATTAGTAGATTTTTGTTTTGTTCTAAAATTAAATTTAAAGATGTTTATTTGAAAATTTTCAAAAGACGTATCGAAATGAAATTCCTTTTTTAAATTTTTTGAAAAATTTTACAACGGTTTCCGAACAAAAATTGTTCATTTGTTTTTTTCACTAAAATTTCGTCTTTTTATTATTTAAAAAAAATATTTGCAGAATTTTTCCAAAAGTACATGTTTTATTTTGATTTATTGAAATGTTTTACTTAGATATTACCTACTTATTTAATTTTCTGATTAGGTGTAGTTTTCCAGATTTGATGAATTTTGAACGTTTTTCGCTCATGTTTCTTCAGCTTGATTTTTTGAATGATTTTATTGTTTTTTTTTCAATACTATTCGTTGAGATTTTCTGTATTAAATTTGAACTTTTTGCAGTATTTCTGGATTTTTTCACATTTTTGGTTCTTCATTGATTTTTCTGCTCGAATTTTTCAAATATTTTGATTCTGATTTTTGAAAGGAATTCGTTTATTCTTTAAAAATATTTTGAAGTAGGTCGGTATTTTTATTGAAAAATTTCAACGATTCAAATTTTTTCCCCTTAATTTTACAATTTGAAAAAAATCAAATCTATTGCCGAGTCAATTTTTTTACAAATTTTCATTTTAGATAAATTTTGGTTGAAATTTTCCCGCTCCATCTTTTCCTTACAAAGGTCCATGAAATTTTGATTTCGAATGAATAAATCAATTTGAATTTAAACTTATGCTCTAATTTTCTCCTCTTTTAATTGCCTCTATTTGGAATTTCGCAGCAGGAGGTCCACAGGTCAAATATATTTCCTTTGACCCCTGCTGTGCATTGTATCTGAGTTTATGCCACCTGCTGTGTCGGCCTTTAAGACCGCCACACAGCCTGGTTTTATTGCTCCTATGAGGCCTTTTATGCCCTGTTAGTTACCACCTGCTAGTTAGATTTGTGTCTATTTGGCAACGTCGCGCTGGTATGGTGAAGTGGGGGAAACAGGTTAGTGGCGCCTCCCACTTTTAACGTTAACTTCGGCGCTTCCGGAGCTGCTTGGCTCAGTCTAGTTTTGGCTCTCTTACCGAAAGGTTGCTTGGAACAGCCTCCCTTCTCCCTCCCCTTCCCCTCCCTCCCTTCCTTTCTCCCTCCCCTTTTCAAGTTTATTCTTACGTTAAAATTCCCAAGTCAAGAAATTCATTTGTGCATTTTTTTTCTAATTTCAAATTTGTTAATACATAGGTAAAAATTTTTGTTTGGTAAATTTTGATTTTTTGATAGGTAATTTTAAACAATTTTCTGAATTTTTCTCGTTGAAAATTTTTAATAGTATTTTCCAAGGATTATTTGAAAAAAATTTAAAATACATTTGCAGGTTTTTGAAAAAAGTTCTTCTATGACTTTTTTAAAAAGAATTCGGTTGGTTGTTTTTTTTGAGTTATATTGGAATTTTTCCGAAATTCGAATATTTGCTATTTAAACGAAATTTATGAAGCCGTTTTGTTCCTTCACTTTTAAAAATTGAAAATTTTCACAATTTTTTTTGATTTTTCGATGCTTTTTTTGAACAAAATTTCACAATCTTATTTCTATGTTCTCAATTAGGTACATACTTAAACATTTTGAAAAAAATTCTTCAATACGTTCGTGTTGGGAGAGGGGGAGGGGGAAGTCACACTCCTGACCCTGGAAATAAAATTTATTCTCAAGAAAGTCTGCATTTTATCTTGATAAACGTTTGTCGTGAAATTTACTCTTTTTTTAATTTCTATGAAAATTCTATCGGAATTTTTCATCGATTCTCAAAATTTTCCTCCTCATTTTTGGACTTTGAAGGTATCTTTAAAAAATTTTCATTTGAATTTTCATCTTTCAAAGTTATTTTTAGCTTTTTGTGTAAATATTCTTATTTCATTTTCCATCCAATTTATCTCGTCTTTCCTCGTTTAGTTTTTTTTATCGAAATTTGTTACCTACGATTGGTACTTTTAATTTTCGGACCCATTACAAAAGGATCACTTCCACGTGAAGCTATAAACATCGCATCGAGGCCTTAAACAATACCTTTCTTTTTTATTTACAAAATCGAGCCCATAAAACGACGCAACAATAAACCATCATTTTAAACGCCGGACGCCGGATCTTCGTCGATATAAATTGCCGAGTAATAATACGAATGACCCATTATGACAACTTTTCCATCAAACAAAATGCGCCGAGAGCCTGAACCGAGGCAAAAAGGATACAAACAAATTAAAAATACGACGGGATCGTTTCGAAAGGTCATCTCGTATTAATGTTTTCAATAAGTAATCTGAGTGTTTCCCATCTCGTTTCCCTTTTGCACGCGGTTCGAGGAAATAAAAGAGACGACCTTGTGTTCGCCATATGTGTCCTCGGACTCAGTCGAGGGCGTAAGAAAAGGCCCGGAAAAGAAATACTCGACGATATTAGAAGGAAATTAAGCACGTCGTAGATTTTTATACGGTGCATTAAAGGGGTGAGTCGAGGGCGAGGGGGCCAGGGGGCGATTTAAAACTAGAAGACGACGTAACGTATATTGGTCACACGTCGGCGATCAATCTTCGATAGGTACGATAAATGTATAGGCATTTTACGACACCAGAACGCGGTTAAATAAAATTTTCATTAATACAACTTTCTCGTAGGTAGTTTTTAGGCGGCTTTTATGCCCCCACGTACGTGGCCAGATGGCAGCGGCGTAAAATTTTTATATTCCAACGATTCGGTAATTCGCGAGCCTCGATCGAAGCTTTTTAGTACGTCGTACTAGTTGAAAAAATAAGGAGACCATTTTACGCGCTATTTATCGTAGTCGTTCATATAATGTAGTTAAAAAAGATACACTCTTATTTGCAATATCTGATTCGCGTGTATTCCTAGAAACTTTCCAGGAAGGGGAAGGAATGGACGTGGCCTTGGGAGCTTTTTTGTTTTAGGTACTTTTTTAATGCCAAGTCGATAGTCTTTTCGCTAGAGAGAAAGTAGAAAGTTGATAAAAAAAAAGTTTACAGGAGTATTTATTTTTCTGCGACATTTTTGCCCAAAGTACGAGTATTTTGTTTGTACGGTGACGACGAAGGGCGGAGGGGTAAAAAGTTGAAAGTTTTATCGTCCTAGAAAGCTCATTAAAAGTGTTTTTTTCATGTACTTACGAAAATCGAGATACGAGGTAGATATTTTCGTCGAATTTGGTTTCAAATGCTGGCGAATTTATTTGTAATGTAGAAAAAAAGGCTCGATTATGTGTTTTCACTCTGCCTTCGTTCTCTTTTTAAATGGATACTCGTAAAAGCAAAGCTGATTGAGGCAATTAATAGGATTAAAAGTAGAGAAAAAATGCTGTGAAATGTTTGTGCTTTTGAATTAAGAATGGGGGGGGGGATTACAGTGAAATGTTTGTACTTTGGAATTGGGGAGAGGGAAAGGGAAGGAGGGACTTTGATAAAATATTCATTTGAAAAAATGCACAACTTGTGTCCATTTATTACCGGAGCCCTTTGATTTTTTTCCATTTAAAAATGAGGGTTCGCTGCGAAACAGATGTTGCAAATTTTTTTTAATTGTAGTTGTTTTTTGACGTTCTCGAGTGTTGTAGATTTGATGGTGTTTTATTTATTGGTGGATTTTGAGGTATTTTTTTCCTATAAAAATTTGCACTCGTATTTAGTGAATTGAAAGCACTTGTAGTTGATGAATTTTTGTCTACGTGTTGATTATGATCGTGTTCCTCATTCTGACCCTGATCCTTCGCTCGATTGAATATTGAAAGTCTTGTTTTACTGTGGATGTTCGTTTTGTGGAAAGTTGAAGCTTTTAAAGGCCGGGTATTGAGAAGTAAGGAGGGGATGGAAGGGGGAGGGGGTAAAATGGAATTTTTCCTGGAGTTCTTTTAGTTATGGGCTTTCCTCTCGTGCTGATTGTTTAGTGTTTTTTTTTCAAATTTATATTCGATTATTAAATTTTCTGAGAGGTGGTCACTCAAATTACTAATTTTTTATTTTTTTTTGAGAAATGATTCAATAAATTATTGCTTTTATTTTTAAAAGTTTTTCCAGTTTTTTAATGAAATTTTTCCATTTTTTTAATAAAATTTCAAGAGGCTCTAAAATTTTGGAATTAATTTTGTTTTTTATAGTTTCCTCAATTTTGGTATCCAGGAAAAATATAGAAAAATGATTTCGAAAAAGCATAAAATACCTCAATTAAAAGTCTGATTTTGTAAAATTTTCAAATTTTATACTTAGTTCCTTCAATTTTGAATTTACTTAGGCGAAATTCTCACAATATCGAATTCTTTGAACATTTTTTCTTCTGAAAAATTGATCGAATTAGTTTTATCTGCTTACCGTATGTGAAATGGTTTCAAAGGGGGGGGGGGGGTCGGCTGTAAAATCGACTTTTCTCGTAAAACTTGTTTGAAAAATTGCTTACTCTTTTATAAATATAAATATCTTTGAGAACAAAATGTTGATCGTGGTCTGATAAAGAATTCAGTCAGGAATTGAAAAAGGGTTGTTTATAGATCATATCATGACCCCAAGTGCCCCAACAAGAGCCTCAAATCCCAAAAATTCAAACATTTTGAAAGAGGTTAATTTAAATTTCCAAATTTTTGGGGCTGGGGCCCTCTTTTAGGCCTCTTTAGAGCATGAAACGGTCGTTTAACCAATTTTTTCGAATTTTTCGAAAAATTTTAAATTTGAATAAAAACCAAAAACAGAAATCAGTATTTTCAAATTTTGAGAGTTGGGGCCCTTTTTTGGGAATTTGAGGACTTGATGTAGCATTCGAACTTATCTTTTCGAATTTCTATTTTCTAGTAGAATTTCATATCAAAAACCGGTATTAAAAATATTTTCAATTTTTTTAGAAGCATTATTGGAGCTAATTTTGGGATACTTGAAGAAAGATATAAATTATGAATTTGCCTCCTTCATTTCTGAGGATATGGGAAAATTTTACATTTATTTAATTTGGATTGCATCCTTGCTTTCTTATTTGGTGTTCTTTTGGTATTTCGACGTCGAGTTCATTTGAGTAATTTTGAAAATATAGAAAAAATTTTTGAAAAGTGAATTTCATGAAGGGAAGGAGCTTCAACAATTGATTAATTTGAAAGTACTGATGGACTTAGTGAGTGGAAGAATTTTGTCAATTTTTTCTCAATATTTTGGCAGTGGACTACCCCTCCCCCTCCCTTCTTCCTTCCTTTCACTTCCTCCTTCCCCTCACTTCCTCCTTCCCTTCTGCTTCCTTTCACTTCCTCCTCCTCCCCCCATTCATCCTTCCTCTCCCTTCCTCCTTCCCCTCTCTTCCTCCCTTCCCTCCCTTCATATTTCCCCTCCCCTCCCTCCCCTCCCTTTCCATTTCAAATAAAGAAGCTTCCATCTAAAATTTCCTTTTATAGTTTTTTTTTTCTTTTCGTTTTTATTTCTCTTATCAAAACCAAGAAAAAGTCGAATTACATATTTTTGGTGATACTATGAGAAAGTTCCCGATGAAATTTCAATGTTCCTTTCTTTTTTCAGATCGACAAAATTTGCATAAAATTCAATTTTTTATGCTTAAAAAGTTCTATTCAAACTTTGCTCGAGATTTTTGATCATTTTTACTCAAGTTTTCCAATACTTTAGATCTATAGCTAATTTGTTTTCAATCCCTGAATCTTGGATAGGCAATTTTTGTTGTATCGAAAATTTCTTAAATTTTATTTAAACGGAGTAAATCATCAAGTAAAATTTAAAATTCTGAGGAAAAATTCAATTTTTGTGTTTTATTTTCTCCGTATAATGTGAAGAAGTCGATCTTTTTAATTATAAAAAAAAGTGTTTGAAATTTTGTTCCTGCAAATGAATTCAATCACATGACTTATTTTTTGATTGAAATTTGTTTTACCCCTTCCCTTTCTTCAGACTTTTTTCTTCCTAATAGACTCTCAATGCCAAAAAAACAGCTAAAATTTGAAAAAACACTTCATTTCGTTAAAAAAAACGTTTTACAGCGATAGAAATCCCAAAACACTCGATAACCCGAAACACTCGGAAAAAAGAAATTCGACTACGAACTCGGAAACTCAGCAGAAAAAGTAAATTAATCATAAAAACGATATCTTATTCCGAAGCCTTCGAGCGTCTTATTAAGCTACATCGTAGCGTCAGATAAGTCGAATCTTTAGGAAAACTACGACTAAAAATGGACGTGAATTTTTTTACGTCAACTCGTTCGTCGACAGAAAATAAGTTATCTGGAATGTGTTTTTCTCGTATTTTTTCCTCTTCTCGTACACGATCGAAGTATCTAAATTGTTCCACTAATCGACTATCTTGACGTCTTGAAGGAGAAATTTTGACTCGTATCCGCATCTCGCTCGTAGAAGGACGAAAGTGTCATTTGGCTGACGTGAGATCGGTGTCGATATTGGGCGATGTGAATTTTACGTATCCGAAGTGACAGTGAAAAAGGTGAAGAAAGAGGGACGAAAAATGATAAATTAACCTGCCTGCAAGGAAAGGATTCCTGTTCGGATTGTATTGTTTACAGGGATCATTTTTTAGGCGTTTTTTCTTCCTATTTGTTTATTTTTCTTCGAAGTAGGTATCGAAGTAGATGAATTGTTCAGATTGAGCATTTCGTATTGCTTTTTCTTATTTTTCTTGAATTTTTGATGGGCTGCGTTTTTTTTTTACTCTCATTTATTTTTACTGTTTAACACGTTAGCTAGTTTTATTTCGAGTTTCTCTCATAAACACCATTTTTACTCTTTTTTTTTTCTATCGTAGTTTAATTCTCGGCGGAGTTTTTCGAGGTATTAATTTGCTCGTGTTTGGTATTGTTTTTTCTTACAGCAAGCGTATCATGCAGCAGCAGTCATTCGCCAAATGCAAAAAATGGCATTAGAGACCAACCTAACAAGTAGCAACAACTTGGCTACCCTGGCAAAGCCTGAAGACGATAACTTGTCGGATTTCGCGTCCTCTCCGGCGTAACTGCTCTCTCCGTTCGTGCGAAAAAACGCTGTCGCTGTCGTCGTCGTTCAAACAACGAAAACAAATTTTTAATAATCTTTTTCCTTTTTTTTTTCTTATCGGATATGGATATGGTAAACTGTTTCTATAGGTACTACGATCGATGCTCTGGTCGAGGATAATTAGAATGTCGCGGCGATCACGTCTCGGGGGTTGTGGTTCGAGTCTTCGAAGGCGAAAGGACGAGTGGAAGGTGAATTTTGGTGGTGATCTTTTGGTAGGGATGATTGGAGAATTTTGATGATGAAAATAATTTTAATTTGTTGGGAAATTGTTCATGTTTTGTATTGGTCCTTGGGGGTTGATTTTTGGGTAGGTGGTGGGGTAAAGAAAGGGGGAGGGGTAATTTTAAATAATTTGGGTTCAAAATACAAGTTAGATGATTTTTTTGGAAAAAATTATGTGTAAAAGTTTCATTATTTCAACAAAACCGATTAAGCAGGAAGAAAATTGAATTTTTTAGATCAGTTCTCCTTTCCCTTCCTTTTATGAAGATCTTTTTCACCCTCAGATTTGCTCAGTTGGATTTCGTTATTTTCAAGAAAAAATTATAATTTCTAATTTTTAAATTTTGATATTTTTTCCCACCCGGAAAAAACACTTCGATGTTTTTTCGTTAACAAAATTTTTTTATAGAAATGAAAAAGAGAGAAAATTTTTGGTGGTTTCTGAATTTTGAGTGAGAAAAATTTTAATCTCTCAGCAAATTTTGCATGTTTCGTGTTTTGAATTTTTCATTTTTGGTCTTTGAGGGTTGATTTTTTTGGGTAGGAGGTTTGCTAAGGGGAAGGGGAGGGGGAATTTTAAATCATTTGGGTTTGAAATTTAAGTTCGATGATTTTTTTGGAAAAAATTATGTGTTGAAGATTTTATTAATTCAATAAAACCGATTGAGGAGGAAGAAAATTTGATTTTGGAGATCAACTTCCCTTTCCCTTCTTTTTTTGAAAATCCTTTTCCTCCTCAGATTTGATCAGTTGAATTTTGTTATTTTCAAGAAATTACGATTTCCTAATTTTTAAATTTTGATATTTTTTCCAAACTAGAAAATAAAAAAAAACACTGATGTTTTTTTCGCCTACAAAAAATCTTTTATGGAGATAAAAAAAGAGAAAATTTTTTTGGTGCTTTCCTTTTTCAGTTTAGCTTATTTTTACGAAAAATTTTCCTAAATATTCAAATTTTGTAATTTTTAAATCGAATGTTTTTTCAAGTTTGGAAAATCAAAAAATTACCAGTTTTGATATTTTTTTGGTCGATAAAGATACAATTTTTTTTAAATTGAGAAGAAAGCAGGCCTGGTACCTTTTTTCTTCAACTCTGCTTATTTTCATTTCAAATTTTTTCCCAAAATATTCTAATTTTTTCAAGTTGAAAGAAATTCCGAGATCAATTTTTTTTGTAATTCAAAAAGATTAATTCTTTGTTCTGTTTTACTTCTTTCTTTCCAAGAAGTTGAAATTTAGTCGTGTTTCATTTGATGAAATCAAAAACACCTCGACTTTTTTGAATTCTCTTTTTTTGGAGAATTTTTTTTTAAAAATGAAAAAAATGATTTGAGAAATTTTCGAATTTGAATTTTTCTTCAATTCCTTTCGCTGTATTTAAAGCAAGAAGTGAGGAGGGGGGATTCGTATTTTAATCTAATTCGGGGGGGGGGGGTCCACATAAATTCTTTTCTCCATTTTTTCATTTTTTAAGGATGGGTTATTGAAAACTTTCAAAATTTGAAAATTTGAGGATCAAGTTCTAATTTTTTTAGTTTCATAAAATTTTTTTCACCAGAGTGAATATTTTTGAAGGACTTCTGGAGGGGGGGAGTAGAAGTGAAATTAAAAATAATTTTAGTTGAAAATTTTACAAATGTTGTATTTTATTTTTCTAGTCGGTGCAATGTTTGAATATTTTCATTTTTATTTTATTTCCTCCCCTTTTTTTTGAAAAATATGATTTTGATTTGCAAATTTTTTTGTAGCCAATTTCAGACATTCAATTTTTTTATTTCATATTTTGAAACTTTTCCACTTTTTTTTTACTTAATACCAAAATTTCGTATTCTTTCAAATTCCTATTTTTTTTTTTGGTTTTCTGTAAGTTAAGATCGAAGAGTCCAGAAATGGGTGAAGACGAGGAGAATTATTATCGTAATGGGTACCTAGTTTTTTTCGCGTTACATTTTCGATGATGAATGTTTCCGTTTCAAAAGTCAGCAAAAAAGGTCGAAAAAGTGACTGATTGTCGCGAATAAATTGCCTATTTTCGTCATTGAAGGCAGTTTAAAAACTATTCGAGTTGAAAACTTAAAAGCGTGGGAAGTTTTTTCTTCTTGGTATGTTTTTTTCATCTTCGAGTAGTTACTTATCTTACAAGCGAAAAAAAATACGAATTTGACGTAGCCAAAGTGACATAAACTTGCGGTTTATTTGATGTTTTCAATTTTTCCTCGGCTTTTAAAGTTTCACTTACTGAGGCGGATCAATTGCGTCGAAAAATTCTCCTCGTGTTATCTAATTCGATATATTTCTTCGAAACAATGACGATATTGTTTTTTAAAATGTTATTTCTTTGAGGACGATGTTGTTTTTCGTTCGTTGAAAATTCAATATGACTCGTGGCTGAATTTCGAAATTTTAATAGGTACGTACGATTTTTAGGGAAAATTTCTTCGAGTTTTGCTCGTCTTTTGTTTATTTTGACGAGAGCATTTTTAATTTTCGACCGAGTTCGTCGAAGATACGTTTATGAAAAGCTTTTTGTCAATCGCCCTTCAGTTATTTTGGAAAATGAAAACTTTTTTTGATAAGTTTGGTTTTTTATCAGCTGCAGCCGTGTTGAATTTGGAATACGAGTTTTTTTTTTGTTTTTAAACGACGCTTTAGATTTTTTCTATCGGAATTTTCCATTTAGAAAGTTTCTTTTTAAACGAGTATCGCTAGGTAGGTTTAGAATAAAAGCTCTTTTTTTCAACGACGAGAGGGCGAAACTATTGATGCGTTTATGAAAGCGAAACGCAGGATGGGAAAAAGTTGTGAAATTTCGGTGCAAAAAAAAGTACATAGCTTGTATAAAAGCAGGTTAAAAGTTGAAGTATTCGCCAGGGATTCGGTTATGTATCGGAGAAAGGTTTTATAATGATTTATCTCAATTACATTGACATTTTTGCAGCCGAATGAGGGAAAAAATTAGAGTGAAAAGTTTGACACGTATATTCGCCAATAACGAGACTCGGTGCACAAATTTCGAGACGGATCGTTACTGAAATTTTTTTTGGTAAATTTGGGGTTATTTTTGAGTCCAAAAAAACGAATGTAAATGACGAATAGTTTACCCAAAGTCAGTTGTTTTTAATTACGTGATAATTTAGTTTACTTTTTTTGGTCGTAATGTTTTTTTTCTTCTTTTTGAGGCACAACGATGTATATAATAAGCCTATAATATGATTTTTTTTCCCTCTAAATATCGTATGCTTTAGCTCGGCAGGGGTTCTTTCGTCATGGGAGTATAAACGAATACAACAGCATTCGAGAGCACGTTTTTCGTAGCAGCTGAAATTCATTTGAGAATTTTTCTTTTTCGAATGTATATAGATGGCATTTTTATCGTTTCGCCACAATTTTACTTACTTAATTAGAGTACCTATAGTTACCTTTTTTTTCTTCTTATTTTTTTTCTCTTTCTTATGTAAATAATCGTTTAATAATGATCTTTTTAAATAGTTTATTTGTAACATTCCAATTTATCGTTTTATATTTCGTTTTTACTTTTTTTTCTTCTGTTATAATACGGCCATACCCCCTCTTTTTTTCATTATCTATTTAGACAACTGTTCAATTGAGTGTCATATTAATTTTTACGAGAAAAAAAAATTGTTACTTAAATACTACGTGATGCAATATGAAGCTGTGTATTAAATCAAAATAAAATTTAACCATTTTGATCGGAATTGTTTTTCGAGTTTTTGTGTTTTTAGTAATTTTAGAATTCGAGAAATGGGATTTTTCTGCGGAATTGCGAGTTGAAATGTTGAAAATGTATGGTGATGTTGATTTAATGATGAATATGCATCGAAGGTGTAATTTCGCTTCCAGGATGTGAAATATTTGCATAATTTTTCATTTGGTGATTTTCGATTGAGTGAATTGCTCGTGAGAATCGAAGGAGAAAATTTGTTAATTCGAATTATGATGAAATTTGTTCAAAAATAAATTTATAGCAAATTTAATCCCTAAATTTAGCTTTAAACTTGAAAAATATTGATTTCCGAACATTTGTGTAGTCGTAATGCCTTCAATTTCGAATTTAGGCAACTTTAGTGCCTTGAGTGATTTTTAAAAAAATTGAATGTGTAATTTTGCCATCAGGATGTGAAATATTTGCATAATTTTTCATTTAGTGACCTCCGATTAAGTGAATTGCTCTTGAGAATCGAAGAAGAAAATTTGTGAACTCGAATTTTGAAAAAATCTGATCAAAACAAATTTTTTAGCAAATTTAATCTTTAAATTAGCCTTAAAATTGAAAAAAATATTGATTTTCGAACATTTGAGCGGTCGTAATGCCTGCAATTTCAAATTTAGGCAATTTTTGTGCCTTGGGTAATTCGCGGCGAACATTGAATATTAGATTTAAACGTAATATGCAGCGCAACCTATCGGAATAAGGATGAACTAAATTGTAAATTAGCTGAACAAACGTGATATGCAGCGCCATCTGTCGAAAGAAAGATGAACTACGTTGAAAACTAGTCGAATGAAGCACTGCCAGTGGCACTGCCTGCGAAATTTGTGATATCAACTCAAACTACACTGGAATTTAAATCACAGCTGTTTGTTTACTTGTTCAGTTGTGTTTTGTCTATCGAAGAGGTAAGATGTAATTTTGATACCTATTTTGTAAATTCAAAGTATTATGAATATTTTTAGGTGAGTTTGTGGCCTGTTGAGTGTTAACATTTTATTTTCTGTCAGTTTGGTCTTCATTTTGGAACAGCTACCCCTCATTTGTTGTAGCAGGTAGATGTGTTTTTACTTGCTCAAGTTTTAGAAATTTTAATGAAAATGAAATTTTTCGAATTTGATTAAAATTATGAAGTGGGTGTGGCCTTTTGACCTGTTATTCTTCTGTCAGTCGCATGATGATCATTGTCTTAGTAACATGTGTTATCACTTGTCGCGATTTTATAGAATTGTAAACTGTGAGTCTGTGAACTGATAATTTTTTTAGGTGTTTTTTTTTTTTTGTTTCAGTGGATGTGGCCTGTTGACCTCTGTTGCTCCGTTACTGTTAGTAGTGTCTCAGCCGTCGTCATGGTAAGATGTGTTTTATTTGCTGGTGTTTTTAAAATTAATCATGGAATTTAGTAATTTTTTAAATTAGGGATAAAAATAAAAGTGTTATAGTGTTTTGCCAAAATCATAGTACACTGATCATTTTGGAACAGCTACCCCTTCTCCTCCTGCCACTCCCACTACCCTGCCTCAGGGGTGTGAACCCGAATCGTAAAAATGTAACCGTAACCTTAATCGTAACCCCTTAATAACCCTTATTTTTGGGTTGAAAAATAACCATAACCCATAACCAAAATAAAATTTAGCAGAAATAACCCGTAACCCTTTAAATATTTTTCTCCTGTTTCCCCCCTTTTCCCCTGGTTTCCTCTTTTTTTCAGTGTTTTCCTTGTTTTTCGGTGTTTTTTTACATTTTAATTTTCTTAAATAAAAAATCCAATTGCTTAATCCCCAAAAAATTTGGCTTTAAATTCTGACATCTTAGGGCCGGTTTATCAATCGTGCTCACGGATTTTTAACTGACGGTTAGCGGCTAACCGACGCTTCTGATTGGCGGTTAGCGCTTAACCGACTGTTATTTCCCCTACTTTTGCTTTAACTAGCGATTGAAAAACCGGCCCTTAATCAAGTACCTAACATACAATTCATGTATCAAAAAAATATATATTACAAAACTACAGTTTTTCTGATGGTATAACCCTAATAATCATAACCCGTAACCCGTAACTGTAACCCATAATTCAAATCTTCCAGGCAAACCATAATCAATAACCCGTAACCTTTATTTTTAAATTTGAGAAACCAAAATAACCCTAATATTTACTTTTACAAAAAAAACTGAAACCCTAACCCAAATGAAAAAATAAAGGTTTTGGACCCCTGCCCTGCCCCTCCCCCTCTTCTACCGGCTCCTCCCACCATTCGATCCCTTTCTTCCTATCCTCAGTATACTCTCCCTCCCCTCCTACAACTCTCACAACCCCCCTCCTCTCTAACCTAACATAGGTCCCAGTCTGCCTGTTGAGTTAGGTTAGGATGGGGTTCATCAGGTTAGGTGGGTGGAGCTTAGAAAAGAGGGATAAAAACGTTTGTGCGGAAGGTAATGTGAACCAAGGCGCAAAAAACCCGCCCAGTTTTTGGCTCTGCATGCGTTCCATAAGAGAACCGGGCTAGTAAAATGACGAGTGTGGTGGCAGAGATGTGGCTCTGTGTGGAGATCGGCACCGTGCTACAGAAGTGACCAGGCAAACGTATGAAAAATTGTTTTATTTGAATAAAGAGGCGTGTTGTGGCCATTCTTCTTCTTGTCGGTGGGTTTCATCCGTCCATCATGTAAAAAAAAAACGGTGTATTTTTGCTGGCTCAATGCTTTGCCATCAAGGACTGTGTTTTTGAACTTTTGTATTTTATTAGTTCTTTGTCCGATTTTATACAATATTTTTATTGGTGAAGTAAGTAAAATTGAATTGATGAATAAACCAATTTTGGTGAAAATTTTCAGATGCACTTTTCGAGGAGATGATGCCTGTGTTTGGGACAAAGTGGAAGATCATATCAGAAGTGTTTTTTGGTGAGTAATTTTTGAGTTTTTTCTTTCAACTTTTCTTTAATTTACAATTCAACTTGACAAATAGGTAAAGCTCGTTTAGGTATATGTATTTTTCTGATAATCCAGAAGTTTGAGTAATCATGAGACCAAGATGATTACTTACATTTACAAAAGGATACTTACCTGTGTTAGGATGAAGTGAAATATCTCAATTGTTTTTTGTAAGTTCCTAACTCAAGTTATTTTTGATTTCTGTGATTTATGTATTCGCTGTTTTTTTAAAGTATTCAACAAGTGATTTACTACAATGAACGTGGTAGTGCTTCCTTTTTTACGAAAGTGAAATTGAGTTTTTCCAGAAATTGATGCTTGATTATAGTGTTGTTTTGTTCTCTTTACATCCTTGTGAAATTTGATTAATTACCTATGTTTCATTTTTTCCAGATGTTAAATCCAGTCCCGATTGATGTGAACTCTTATTGGGCCCAGGGTCCCAGGGTCCAAGAATTTGGGCTAGGATGATCGCAATTAAATGAAATGGAAGATCGGTACAAAGTAATGGGGTAAGAAATTTAATGTACCTTCATGTTTCTTAATTATTTTTATGGGATGAAGATTTTTTTCGGACCCTTTTTAAAGTTATGCCTGCTTTTTGAAGTTCAGAATTTAAGATATTCGAAAAATGCCATGAAATTGAATATTGGACAACACAAGACAAACGAAGATAATTTGCTAAATGAAAAATTTATTGCAGAATTCAAAGGTATGATTTGAATACTCGCCTACTTAGTTAGGTACTTGGTTTAACCTTTTTGTTTTATTGAATCAAAATATATTACGTTTTGAGTAATTATAAGCCCATTTTCAAAAATTTTCAGTACATTTTAAGGGCATTTCAAAGCAATTTGAACAATTTTTCAATTTTTTCATTTTTTCAACGTTTGAACGATTTTTATAATGATTTTTGTAATGTTTTTACGCTTTCAAATTATTTTAACTACCTACCTATATTTCAACAAAATATGACATTTTGATTATGTTTTCCCAGTTTTATAAATTTTTTCGTGATTTAAAACACCTTTAAAAGCGATTTGAAGACACAATTTTTCAAAATATTTTAATTTTACTTTTTAAAAAATAAGAAAAACGAATGTTCAGTTTCGATGCATTTTTTGCAGATTTATTTGGCTGCTTTTGATGATGATCGACGTTCTACGTAGGTATTCGCTGGATGAAAAATGATTTCAGAATTCAAGGGTAAGCATTTGAATAATTACTTTGTTCGTGAAAATTTTTTTATTTTATTTTTACGTTTAGATATTTTAAACTGAAAAATTTATGGAAATTTAAAAAATTAACTGTTGTTTAAATAAAAAAAAAAGAAAAACGAATGTTTAATTTTGATATCATTTTTCTTTCAGATTTTGAACCCCTGGTTTCTGATAACTTCGTATGGCGATCCGTTAAGATGTTAATAATTTGTTTCGCAGATGAAAATTTGTAGCGGAATTTCAGGTAAGGAATTTGAAGAATTTTATTTACTAAAATCCAATATTGAGTAGAATTTTAAAAAATTGAAAAATAATGTTTGAAATTTGTAAAATTGAATTTAAGAAAAAAACAAACATAATTTTTTGATAAGAGCGAATTTTCTGACTTTCACTCGATATTTTTTCCCTACAAAGGTTCGTTTTCTCTTTTTAATTTATATTTTTTTCCAACAAATTCAATTTCTTAGATACTAAATTTTCAAATATCCACGTGTTTGATGACTTTTTTGTCATTTCCTTTCAGATTCGAGTTCCCTGTTGATGAAGAAAAGGCCAGAAACCTATCTACGAAATGAAAAAACATTTTGAGTGCAGATTCCAGGATTATTACTGTAAGCAATTAAATCACGTGATTTTTTTTTGTTATATAAAAATATTAACATTCAGCCACAGTTTTATTCCATTAACTACCATAATATGATTTTTATTTTTCAGGGAAATCGAAAGAACCAGTACAGATTCTCGAACAAATCAAGTTCAGACATTGGAATATTTTCCTCTTGTTTTTTATGGTTTCAAGATGTTTTCTATTGTCACGGTAAGAACTCGTCTTAATTCACGTCATTTTTAATTTTAATTTAATTTTATTTTTTCATGATTAAATTCATTGATTTAGGATTTTTTTTACGTAAAAAATAATTGACCCGATTGTACTCAGTATTCCCCAAATTTTTAATTCAATTTTTAGTATGTTTTTAAGCCCAGATTTCCAGAGTATTTGAAGAAGCAGCCAAGGTATTTTTTTCCAAGTTTTGTTTTCAATATGAAGATTGATTCAAATTATACCGACAGTTACTTTAGTAAGTGAGTAAGTACCCATCTAAATTTATTTATTTCATTTTAGGTATTATTTTTTAAGTTAATTTTATTTGATTTTCATTGAAAAATTTTTCTACCTGGTATTTGTTTGATGAACTAGATGTAATCGAGTCGGTTTGCTGCCTAAATGTCAAAGGCTCAGTCATACAATCATTATGGACGTACGTTTGGTTGCATACCATCGTTTTTGCAGTTGGATTTGAATTTGAAATTTTGTTTTCAAGATGTCAATTCTGGATAAGTTATTCTTATTTGATTTATCTATCGCTTATAAAATCCATAAAATCAGATGGTTATTTTTGAAGATATTTCTGGCTCATTCTTATTATCATTCCTTTGAATAATTCGTTCGCAGAAATTTAAAATTTTTATTTCAAATCCTATTTCGTTTTAGAGATTTTCAGAAATATTTTGAGTAATGGGTTTCAAAAACGGAAAATTTATCGGTTTTTAATTTCGTTTTCGTTTTTGATCTTCTTGTTTCTTATAAAATTAGGACGTTTTCATTTTTTAAAAACTTTTTTTTTCGTTTTTGATTTTTTTTTTGAAAATTAAAATGCGAAGACAAGTTCATTTTTCATTTTCATGTTTCTCCTTTCTTTATAAAACGAAAACCTCTTGTTTTTTAAATGATTGAAAAATCCAATTTTTTTCAAGATTTCGCCTCATAAGTGAATTATAACTACTATTCACTTGACTTTTGAAAGGTGGAATCCAGAAATCTCAAGATTTTTATACCTTAAATAGTGCGATTTTAAAAATTTATGTCCCATAATCCCACCACAGGTCTATATAGATTCGAAAATCAATTTAAATCACATTTTTGCAAACAAAATGCCAATACAAAAATCAAAAACGAAAAAAATTGTTTATTTTGCTTAACGTTATTTGTAAAATTTTGTTTTTGTTTTTTCGTTTTTGGAAAACGTTGAAAAAATAACGTTTTTTTTCGTTTTTGGTTTTGGTTTTCGTAACGTTTCTGAAACCCAAGCGAATAACAATTGCTTTCTCATTTTTTTATTTAATTGCGATAATTTTTTATAATTTTCGAAATTCCTAATAACTTAAATTTTTTTCTCATCGAGTAATTCGATAAATAACTATTTCTTAAATAATTATCTGTTTTTTTTTTTTCGATTTGCCAGTTTATTTTCTGTCGAGTGTTGGCGAATACTTTAAATAAAATTAGGCACATTTTTAACGAATTTTTTGGTTTTATTAGATAAGATTATTTAAACAATTATTTAATTATATATAGGTACCTAATTTTTAATGCCTTGTATTTAAATTAGGTATTGTTTTTCAAAAACATAATTATCATGTTATAAATTTTCATATTTTCTTTACAGGTGATTCATTTGCCTCGTGAATTCATCAAATCCTTCTGAAAGACGTAGTTCATCATCAGCTGATCAAAATTCTTTCTCCAGAAGATGGTTTGAAGCTGAAGCAGCTACAACGAAATCAGATTAAAAGGTGAGCAAGTGTACCTACTTTAAATACCTACATTTTCATGCTAGAATTTCTTTAAAATTTACAATCGAAGAAATATGAAATAAAATCGGTTATTTCGACTTTTTTTTGGATCATTTAAAAAAATGATTTACCTATTGTAATAATTTTTTAATGGGGTATTAAGTATTGCACATCAATTTTCTTAAATTTTTATTTCACTCATTGTTTTTCCATAAATTGAGATTTCTATTTGAATTGCTTTCGGTTTATTTTTATAATTTTTTAACTTTATCTTAAGGTACTTGGTGCATTTTTTTCGATTTTTATAACGTAAATTATTCTCGACTGAAAATCATCAATTGTCAAGTGTAATTTCAATTACTTACTTGTTTTTTCAAAATTTTTATAAAAATTATTGGTGGCGAATTTTAATTTAATATGCTTAACCTAAATTGTGTCTGGTATTTTCATTTAACCAGTTTTTTTTTTTTTTATAAAAATGTTTGTTTCATTTTAGAGGTGGATCCGAGAATTGATTTTTGGCTCAGCATTCAGCCACAGAAGATGGTCCCTAAATGGAATTTTTCATATATGACGACTGTGAGTATTTTAATATTCTTAAGGCCCCTGAACGGGAACTGGATCAGATCCAGCTCCAACTCCTAGTCGCACGTCCACGTCGTGGGGGCTGGGACCTCACCGTAGTCCGGTGTGCTAACGCGACAGGGGGGCGTGCCTGGTACGCTGCTTTTGGATTATGAAAAAATTATGAAAATTTCGGCCTCGATGGGACAAAATTTGGTAATTTTGGAATTGGGCAAAATTGGTGAAAGAGGTGAGTTTGTTAGGTGTCGCCTTATGCAGGGTCACCCTAATACTTGGTATCGTGTTACCCTGCATAAATTGGTCGCGGTGAGGGAATTATGTAACTTTATTGGTGCTCACTGCGAACGTAGCGTCGTTGTGAGGGCCTTTACCGGTGCATTTTTCTCTGGCCGGATCAGGGCATAGTCTTATAGTCGTAGGATGTCTTGTGACCTGCGTAATGCGCGAAATCTTGTGCCTTTGTCGAGGGTCATTGATCCCCATATCTACCTTTGCAAATCCGGGGTGGAGGGCATTACGTGGCTCGTTGCGCAATCAGGTGTCTGGTCTTTTTATCAGCGTTGAGCAAAACCTGAAGATGGTCGGACCCGGACGGTCTGTTTAGTATCTTAAAAAAACAACTTTCACTTTCTATTTGGACACTTTCAAATGAAAGTGAAAGTTCGAAAATAGAAAGTGAAAGTTATTTTTTTAAGATACTAAACAGACCGTCCGGGTCCCACCATCTTCAGGTTTTGCTCAACGCTGTAAAAAAGACCAGACACCTGATTGCGCAACGAGCCACGTAATGCCCTCCACCCCGGATTTGCAAAGGTAGATATGGGGATCAATGATCCTCAGCAAAGGCACAAGATTTCGCGCATTACGCAGGTCATAAGAAAGTCCTACAACTACATCACCAAACCGACTCGTGCAGGGTAACCCGATACCAAGTATTGGGGTGACCCTGCATCAGACGACACCTAACACAACTTACCTGTTTCACTAATTTTGCCCAAGTCCAAAATTACCCAATTTTGTCCCACCGAGGCCGAAATTACCATAATTTTTCCATGATCCAAAAGCAGCGTACCGAGCACGCCCCCCTGTCGCGTTAGCACGCCGGACTACGGCGAGGTCCCAGCCCCCACGACGTGGACGTGCGACTAGGAGTTGGAGCCGGATCAGATCCGGCTCCCTTTAGGGGGCCATAAAATACTTACGTCAGTAAAGTATCATCATATTGGATTAGATATTTGAATTATGCTGATTTCAAAAATAAATCGAACTCTTGTTTAAAAAAAAAAAATTTAAGAAATAAAAACATTAGAATTGAACTAAAACTTGGAATAAAAATTTTAAAACTTAATTGATTTAAAACAGCGCATGAAAAGAAAAAAGGTAAATATAACTGATGGGAAAAAAGAAATAGCGAAACGAAGACAGGCAAATCACTCAAAATAACATTCAATTTCGTTATTTAAATTGCAATGAAAAAAATTTGCTTTGCTTAATCTCAAAAAAATAATAGGTACATTAAAAAACGTAAAATAATATTTAAAAAAAACTAAAAAAATAAAGAATTAAAAAAAATATGCTGCAATATAATTGGAAAAGTGCAAGGATAATAAAAATTAAAAAACAACTCACCAAAATGTGATATTTGATTTAGGTACTTAAATTCTCTTCCAGAATCGAGCATCTGGGGAAAAACCGAAATAAGTATTGAAATTACCAAAATAGCTTAAACTCTTGAGCACAGAAAAAATAAATTAAACGAATTTTTCAACAGACAAAATACAACAGGGTCACCTATCAATATTAAATCACCAAAATTGAAAAAGCAAGAATGAAAAATGCTCGCAATTTATTTTTTTATAAAAAAATTAAAGTCGCATAAAAAGAAAACATTGCGAAAATAACAATTTTCATTCATATTAGTCATATCATAATAATCAAATTTCCAGTAGAAAATACCTTCAAGTGAAAAAGAATTACTTAGATGTGACCCGTGCAGGGACAGGGTACCTAAAGTCGGAAAACATAGTTTTGAGTTAGAGACTAAAATATGAAAAATGGGCAATTTTTTTCAAAAAATTTTTTTTCACTTTTTTAGGTAGTTCAGACCTCTACGCAGCTTTAAACGTGTTTTTTCGATTACTTTTTTTTTGAAAATCATGATTTTTTCTAATTTTCAAATGTCTCTATCTGACCGAAAAATTGACTTAGGATGCTCATCCAGGTCTTAAAATGTTCCGCATAGTCGCCCCTATCATTTAAGCCAAAAAACTCATTTTTGAAAAATCCGACTTTAGGTACCTTTTCCCTGCACGGGTCACAGATTAATTTTGAGGAAAAATGAAAATTATTGGAAAAACTATACAAGCGTCATTTACACTTTTCAAAGAGTTGAAATTAATTTTTTTAAAAAGATTCTAAAGCAATTCAGAATTGATAAATGATTTTGAAAAACAATTGAGGAGCTCTTTTCCAAAATGGGTCAAGTTCAAAAACCGTATATGAGAAAAGAGGCTTAAATGTAAATTTTTTTTACAGCTTTTGACAGTAAAAAAAATTCAGATGAAAGTCCCTTTTCTCATTCACGAATTTTGGATTTAACCCACTTTGGAAAAAAGTGCTCCTCAATTATAATGTTGAAAAAAATTACTACATTATGAATGGAGTATAACCATCGTATATAACTATCAATATTAACCAAATAAAAAATTGAAATGTTTGATTTCCCCCTCCCTTCCATTTCAAAAAACATAATTTTAAAAAACGACTTGAAAATGGAAAAAAAATCAAAGTGCGAAGTCTGCAAATTGAAAAAAATCCAAAATACCTAATTAAATTAAAATAACTCACCAACATGCGATATCCAATTGGAACTAATTTTGGTCCCGAATTAATTGTTCTCCTTCTTCATTTTTCACGAACATGAATAACAGCTGAAAAAAAAACAACGAAAAAAGTAAAGTTACCAAAACAGTTTCGAACATGGCTTCAAAAATAATATTATTAGAAATAATTCGAACAGACGAAATGCCTACTACACAGTAACATATGAAAATAAAACACCAAAATTGGTGGAGTGAAATCACCACGAGAAATGCTTGCAATTGATTTTGTAAAAAAATCAAAATTTAAAAAAAAAATTACGAAAAGCACAATTATTCATATTGGGTAGCGTTTTTAAAATGATCAAATATTTAAAAACCTTTAAAATAAATTTCAGAAAGGGGGAAGGTAGCTTTATATGAAAAATTTCGATAGGATAAAATACGAGTTTGTTAATAAAGTGAAAAATAATATAGGTATGTGCATCATCATCGAATTGATTGAAAAACAAGTAGGTAAGTACACAAAATTTTTCCAGATAAAAAAAACTTCAAAATGATTTGGAAATTAAAAAAAGTCATTAAAAAAACTACCGAATAAATGAATTAGAAATTAGTTGCAAAAAATTCAAAGTAACCTTATTTAATTTAAAAAATTAAATTCAACTCACCAAACTGTGATGCCCGGTTTGAACAATCTTTTTCCAGAATTCTGATGATGCATGAAACTGAAAAACGAAAATTCAAAAATTCAAAAGTGTCTCAAAAAAAGTTATTTTCGTTGGCCAAATGAAAAATGAAAATTTTTTAAGAAATGTAAAATCAGAAAGGAAAAAAACAAGTCCGAGAACGAGTTGAAATTAATTTTACAGTGAAAATTTCTAAGAGTTTATAGAAGAAGGAAAACTTATTAAAAAACAACTTGAATTTTGATAGTACATATATGTAATAGCATATATGTCCAAAAACACTTACTCATGGCTGGCATCCGACGGAAATCCAATAATATTTTAAACCGAACTGGCATTCATCGCTTGTCAAAAACACTGCAACAAATTAAAAATTTAAAATAAAATCACATCATAATTAAAATTTTGAAAAATTTTTGAAAAAATGTTTAGAATCATAGAAATTTTACAGACTTTAAAAAAACAAAAATGATGAAATGCTAATAAATAAATAAGTATTTTTCACATTAGCTGAATGAAATTATGAGAAATACAATTTAAAAAAAACAAATATGCACACATTATTTGAGTTTTTTTAAAAGGAGAAAATTGGTCATCATTTTACATTAAGAAAATTATTTTTTTTTAATTTTAATTATGAGTTAATAAACGTTCAAATAATTTACTCATGTCTGACTGAATTCAATTTTACAATTACGTCGACGAATCAAAAAATGAAATAAAATAAAACTAGGCTAAAAAAAATATAACGAAGAGTTGGAAACTTCGATTTTCTAAAAAAAATATAATAGCTCACATTTCGTCGATAATTAATCAGATGATTTTAATAGGTACACCTTCTGAAACCAACGTCAAAATATTTGCACTACAGAATAGAAGGTATGCAACTAAACGTACGTTTGTGCCACAATAATGGACTAATTGAGCTTCTGTCCAGGAATAAAAGGCAGAAAGCTTCCACTTCCATTCATCAACCAATCATTGGCAACTAACCTAGAAAACATCAAGAATTATAAATTTAGTAGGTACATTCAATAAAAGTAAATGTATTACAGATGCATAGTAAATAAAAATTATTAGAGACTGAAAATACTCACTGAAAATTTTCTTTCCGAAGTCGAACCATGTTATTTACTTTGCGCACTTTTCTTGATGGCCGAGCTGTTGCTGAATGATCCTGATACCGTTACAAACAGCACAACAACTTAATTTACCTATAAAAAAAGGTTCAAACTGTGATTGAAATAAACGATAACAAAATATAACCATATTTTTTGTAACAAAAAAATTCAGAAAAAAACATGCCAATTACATACAATACGATCCGAATAAAATTAAAAAATTTCTAAATAAAGGAATGTCAAACACAAAATCATTATCGAAATAAATTAAGTGCCTATTTGAAAAGAAATAGAATAAAAAATCGAAAATCAATAAAATTAGGTACCTATTTTATTCACAGGTCGACATTTTAAAACTTTTGAAATGCTGTTTGAAGTTTAATGGGTGATTTTTATAGTATTTTTCACGCTGATTACGAAAAAAGCAGTGAAAAAATTCCATCGCCTAAAGATTTTTCACAATTTGAAGTTTTTGTTAAATAGTTTTTCTACTTTTAATGATAACTTTTGATAGTTGAATGAAGTAGATTTTCTGAAAAAAAGGAAGAATTCTACGAAAAAAATGAATAGAACATAAATTGTAGAGCGTATAATTTCCTTTCTGTAGAGTCCGATTAGTTTTTTCTTAGAACTAGAAGGCTTAGCTTTCGAGATATTTTAGTTGAAAGTTGGAAGTTCAACTTATTTTTTTCAATTGAAAATATCTCAAAAACTAAGCCTCCTAAGAAAAAAATAATCGAACTTCACAGCAAGGAAATTTTACGCTCTACAATTTATGTTTCATTAATTTTTTTCGCAGGATCCTTTCTTTTGCTAGAAAAACGACTCCAAGTGTCAAAATTTAACAAAAAAAAAAAAGAATCAACAAAAATTCTAATCGTGGAAAATCTCTGGGTGGTGGAATTTTTTCATTATTTTTCTCGTGGTCAGCGCATAAAATACAATAAAAATCACCCCCTTAAATTTGAAACAGCATATTCCATGTCGACCTGTATTATCATTAACTACACGTATTTAAATAACTTACCCGGTTTTGGCATCTAATGTGAACATAATCTCCAGTATGCCTAGAAAATCGTGACGATACCTTCTTTGAAATACACCACTCAATGTGTGTTTGTATAGTACTGGATCTGAAACAAAACAAATAAACAAAGTATTAGGCACACTTACACAATCTTAAATTTGAAGAAAAATATTTAAGGTGAAAAAATTGTGAAAAAACGTACAGTAATTTTGATACTTGAGCAGGAGGAGGCGAAAAAATTGTAATTTGTCACAGCATAAAATTTTAAATAAACTTGCCCGCTATGCGTAAAGAACCTCTGTAAGAAACGAGAAAAACATTAATTTTGTAATGAGGAAAATGAATCAGTTGGAGAAAATCATATTGAAATCGAAAAAATCGTAAAAAATTCCATTTCGGCGGGAAATTTTCACCCCCCCTCCCATAATCCAATTTTGGTTCGTCTGGGAGAGTGTTTCCTTCTGTTTGGATTTTGAAGGGTGCAAAAATATTGAAGAAGTTTATGAAAATTTGAGCATGAAATTTAAATGGAAACATGATTGGATGATGAAGAAAAGTAAAGTTTCCACACGAGAAGCGAGGGGGTAACTCCTGGCCTGACAAAAATTGCATTTTTAGTCAAAATAATTAGATTTGAATTAAATTTTTTTTAAGGGGCGACTTTAGTGTGGAAAATTTTTGTTTTGAGATAAAAAAAAAAAGAGAAAATCGTCTGTACTTATTTTTGAATCAAAAACCATCAGAAAAAAATTCACTCCAGGCCGATAATTTTGATTTTTCTCCTTCTTCCTACCATTAGCGCTAAGTACGGTTCTTCCATAAGAATATATATTTTTTTGTTTTGAAGTAAATAGAGGAAAAAACATTAAAGAGCTGATTCGATATTTTGAATATGTAATTTTAATGGTCGTTAAATGATATCTGATTTTTTTTAGGGTTTCGATTGATTTTGACGAAATATTCAGAGGTAGATTGAGCGGAGGAGGGACAGAAGGATAGCTTGCCTCCCATTAATGGCAAAAATAAATGCCCAGGAAAAAAATAGATTTGAATCGGATAGTTTTTGAAAGCGGTGATCTTTTTTTGAAAAATATTTGTTTTAAGTTGGAGAAAAATTGAGAAAACTCATACTTTGAGTCGAAACTATCCATCTTGTTCTCATTATACTCACATGAGTCCGTATTTAAAAGCAAATGAGAGAAAAAAATACGAATTTTGGAGGGGGAAGGGGGGTTGATCAGAGCAGATCACAAAGAGTAAGTCGATATTCGAATTCTACGCTCTCAAATTGGTTAGAATCGATATGCCACACGATATTTTCATTTTTCAACATACTTTTTCCAAAAATTGAAGTGCTAGAGGGGCACTGAAGAGTCAAATCCAAAAAATAACCAAATATTCGAACTCAGTGCCCTCAAAAACCTAACAAACGACAGGTCACACGTTATTTTTCATTTTTTTGAATTTTGACCCTATCAAGGAGGCTAATAGGGGGGTTCAGAGGGGTCGGATGAAAAAACTGAGTACATATTCGAAATCAGCGCCTTCGAATTAGTAGTAATCAATGTGTTACTTTACTTTTTGGATTTTTTTGAATTTTGGTCAAAATTGTGGACCCCTCCCCCCCCGGGTCTAGAGATCCCATCTTGAAAATTTATTGGTTAAAAAAAAGGTGAAAAGAGCTCCTCACTGTAATTTTTTCAGATTTTTAAATGGTAGCTTTCATCTTTTGTTCTCATCATGAAAGTTGAGCTTTCACCACCAAAGTTAAACTTTGAATCCTCGAGACACAGCATGATTTCCGACAAACATTTCCGAAACGTGGGGATATTTTATGCAACAAAACATGGCAATGGTATCAGCACGAATAACCTTGAATAAAACCGTACTCGTAAATTTTGTTGAAAAGAGCAAAAGTGAAGTCAAAAACGACGTTTTTTACTATCAAAAAATTTTCATACGGAGATAACAGCGTAAAAATGGATAAAATTGGTCGGAAAATTGCAGTCGTTCGAGAACTGCTGTGTTGACTGAATTTTTAAAACTCATAAATACCTTATCATTGGATATGAAATTGGTCGGAAAATTGCAGTCGTTCGAGAACTGCTGTGTTGACTGAATTTTTAAAACTCATAAATACCTTATCATTGGATATGAAAAAACTGACACCTTGAAAATTACACATACGTGGCGATTGGAAAACTCAGAAAAATTTTCATATAAATACACAGTTCGGGCGAACAAAGTTATAGTTGTAATTTGATTCGCGTTGTTGAGCTACACAAATATAGCAGAATCATGAACAAGTTGGCAGTTTTTTCATTTTTGTTGGTGGCTGTTTTGATGGCTAATTCCGTTCAAGGAGGCATATTAGGCCTTATAACGCTATTCTTGTTACCAGGGGTGGTACTATTATTTACGCCTATGCTACCATTTTTGCCATTTCTGGTATTTATATCATTACCATTATTAGTTCCTGCGGTAAGTACTCTTGACACATTTACTTATGGTCAACCAGGCAACGTAAAAAAATGCAAAATTTCAACGTACATGAGTAAAATATTCAGCAGAAATCGAGATGCTACTCTACCGTTTCCATTCTTTTTGAATTTTGATCGAAATTGAAGACCCCCCTGTACACCCTACGCGTGTTGAGATCCCATTTCGAGTATCTAATGTTAAATTATGAATATTCCATGTTTCAGCTTCTAGCGCTTTGAAGTAGGAAGTAAACCATTTCGCAAAGTGATGGCTCCCGGATAACGCAAATTTTTCGAATTATTGTAATGCAAAATGGGTAATTTAAGTAGGTACCTTTTTATTCACCTAAGAAGTGTAGATTTACTACTTACGTTCATCTTAAGATGTTATTCGGGGGAAAAAAATTAAACAATAGATTTTTCGATTCTCGAGAATTACATAAATCAAATAAGGAACTAAAAATATAAATTTTTCGAAAGTTAATTCTCGGAAAAAATGATAAAATGGAACATTGCGAGTACCAAAAAAAACCTAATTTTCAACATGATACAAAAATGCGATGAGCTCCTGAAAAAAAGTACAATAAGCCACAAAAATTAATTTCTGAGATTTTAAAGTAATTATGCTGTGGATCACATTAAGACGAACATTTTGAGTAAAAAAAAGCAGCCGAATTTGTTGAAATTTCGCTGAGATATCCCTTTTTGTACTATTGATAGTGAAAAACTCATTTTCGAGAAAATAAACTTTAGTTTTTTTTCTTTTGAAATACGAAATGTTATTGGAATATTATTTACGTGGATTAATGGAAAATGTGAATTAAACCGACTAAATAATTGAAAAAATCAGGGTGCAAAATATGCAATTTAAAAAAAAAAAATACCTAACTCACCAACATGTGATATCTAATTCGAATCGATTCTCCTCCCGAATGGTCTGTATTATCTTCTCCTCCCAAATTGTCGGTCCCATTTTCATTTCTCGCGAACACAAATGGCACCTGAAAAAACGAAATAAGTAAGTACCAATATAAAATTACCATAACAGTTTCTCAAGCATGACTTCATAAAAAAAATGATTGAAAGAAATGTCAAAATTTTTCTAAGAAAATCAACAAATCGAGAAAAAAAACACTACGAAGGATATATGTAGTGACTTACTTACCTATTCACATTTGACCTTTTAAAATGATTAAATTTTCAAAAGAATACCTTCCAAATAAAAGGAAAAAAAGTAGTTCCATATGAAAAATTTCGAAGATTATGTGTTCCATGAGTAAGAAAATAAATAAGAAATTAGTTCCAAAAAACTCAAGTATCAAGTAATTAAATAAAGAAGTGAATAATGGCAAAACATTAAAGATAATTATGGGCTTAGTTCGCATAACTTTTGGCATATTCTCGCGCCTGCCAATTTACATTACGATTTTGGAAGTTTATAAAATATTACTTTACTCGTGGATTTTAGAGATCTCGAAAAATGTAGATTTCAAATTTGAGCCAATTTCATCACTCTCATTTCGAGTAAAGTAATATTTTATAAACTCCCATAAGCGTAATGTAAATTGCCAGGCGCGAGAATATGCCAAAAGTTATGCGAACTATGCCCTTAAAAAAAAGTCATAAAAATTGAATTAACTCACCTAACTGTGATGCCGACTTCAACCATCACCATCCTCTTTCAGAATTTACTGTTCATCCATTTGCATTTTTCAGGAACACTCAACTACAACAGAAAAAAAAACTGTAAAAAATAAGGACTTGAAATGAAAATGAAATCACAATATGAACCGTAATCAAAGCGATACTACCATTTTTCGTTCGTCAACTGAAAAATGGACAGTTTTTAAGAAAGGTAAACTCAGAAAAGAATCGCTAAAAGGAAAATATAGTGCAAAAACGAGTTGAGATTACATTCACAATGAAAATGTTTCGACACAGAAAGGCAATCTTCACTCGTCATAAACACTGCAACAATTGAAACCATAATTAAAATTTAGAAAATTTGAAAAGAGAATTTTATAAAAAAGAAACTTTACAGATCGTTTCAAAAAAAGAGCAAAATCAAAATATTAATAGATACCTAGGTAGGTACCTATTATTTACATCAGCTGAATGGAAAACATGAGAAATAAAATTTTAAAAACATGCGAAAATCATTTGATTTTTTCAAAAAGGAAAAAAATTGGCCCACATTTATGCTGTAAATTAAATTAGAACCCAAATCAAATAGGTACTTCATTAAAACAAAAAAAAGAGATCTAAACGAATTAAGTATTTGAATGAAAAACAGAAGAAAATTAAATCGAAAACAAATTGGAAAACTTCAAGCGATTAAAAAAATGAGAAAATTATTAAGTACAGGACATGAATTTTTTAAAAAAGGAACACCTACGTTACTTCAATTTTAATTGAGTTAGTATAATTATGTTCAAATAACTTACCCATGTCTGGTCTCCTATGTGAAATGTTCATTCATTAGGTCTTGCACGTTGCACTTCACTCCTTGAACACCATGCTTGCCATTTTGAAATAATGGAAATGTCTTCGAACTTTGAAGTTCAGAACAAATTAGAACTGAAAGAAAAAAACATCAATTAAATTATGTGATGAAGAAATAAGAAGGTAGGTATTCATACAATTGGAAAAATCTGATGATGAACACTACTTATGAAAAGATCCAAGGAATAGGTATGTAAATAACCAAAATGAAAAAATAACTTACTCGCATTTATTTTTGATGTTCATGTGAAATGAATTTGCTTTGAAATGCTTGCAGATACTTTATCTCCATGAATGGTTTTGGTAGTCTTCAATTAAGTAACATAGGTGGGCTACACCAACACTGATCCAGATGAGCACTATACAAACAAAATCGAAAAATCAATTAACCTAGAAAAATTCCAAAAAATAGCATTAGTAAATGACAATTTTTCCCATTAGCAACAAAATTTTTCATTACAATTTTTTCCATTGGTCCTGGTGAGCAGTAAAATATGCTTTATTTTGCATAAAATATCCTCATATTTTGGAAATGTTTGTGAAAATCATCCTATATCTAGAGTTTTCCTCACTTGAGCCTCGTTATTTTATTTTTTTGACATGGCCACTGTGGTTATCTTTAAGGCTTGTCTCCTCCATGAGAAAATCCTGGGTACACCTTACTAGTTAAGTTTTGAATGTAACAAACTTTGTACTTCAGAGAATGATAGTACATCATTTTTAGATTTATGGGTTGAACGGGTAAGTGGAATGACCATGTCACCAGATTCAAAATACAAATCTTGAAGAAAATTTTGTATTTAACAAGATAGTTTGGACCTCATGGGAGCAATTGGCCCCTTTGCCTTCTGAGAACGCCTCTGCCTCAAAATTAACCAAAACTGGTTTGCGAGGCTTGATAGAGAAACCACCCTTAGGCGTCAAAAATTGGTTTTTAAGTTGAAGTTCTTCACTGATTTTACAACTTTTGAAAGGCCACAAATCAGTGTCAATTCAAAAACCAATGTTTGACACCTAAGGGTGGTTTTTATATCCAGACTCACATATGTTCAAAATTTAGAAAAGTGACAAGAACTAAAGGATTAAAATGTGCTCAAAAAAATTAAGAATCCGAATCAATTAAAGAATTTGACAGATAAGAACTAAAAGATTAAAATGTTCTTAAACAGATTAAGAATCAGAATTGTAAAGAATTTGACAGACAAGAACTAAGAGATTAAAATCTGCTCAAAAAGATTAAAAATCAGAATCAAGTAAAGAATTTGACAGCAGTTCAAAAAGCAAAAAAAAAACTCAATGAAATCACATTTTAAAGCATATTAGGTCTAAATAACTTACTTTAGACGTCCAATGTGGAAAAGTAATGGTGCAACTACTCAGCATGACATCACATCTTCCCTTGATCGGCAATCACAGAAGTCTAAACAGCAGATTTCCCTGATGTAGTGGAAGTATTTGAATCAAATATCCATAGATCTATACTGATTAATTCACACTTTTTGAAGCATAGGCGCTTGTAGTGTCAATACTCACCAGTTACATTCACTGACAGCAATTTTACCTGGAATGGCACGCTTAATTAGTAGGTAGATATTAGCACATAAAACATTAAAGTACCTATAGATAAAATACCTATGATTGATATGTATTACTTGTTACTTACCTTGACCACACATTTTGTCATCTTGAGCCAAAAGGTCACCATCAATTGAAAAAAACTGATGCTGAAACTGTTGCATGTCGCTTATTTTATTTATTGATAGCAGTTTCACCTAAAAATCATCTATGAAATCAATAATATTATTACATTGATGCCATAGCCTGTTATTTTGGTTGATCATTAGTTCATCACTCATCCAAATGTCATCAAGAATTGAGAAAAATGTGAAGGAGCTAAATTGTATAAGCCACATTTCCCAGCCTTAAGTAAGTATACAAACTAAAAAAGTGGTATTTTGAAGGTGATAAGCGAGTCTAATCATAATTATTACAAACAGAATGAAAATTATCTCAAGTAGGAAAATTCCATATTTCTAACAAAAAAGATGGAAAGCCATTCTTATAATTACCGGTTAGTCTACGTTCACACACAAGGTAAAACATCTGACAATGGGTACCTATCTCAGGCATTCGTGTCAGGTGTCACAATAACATGAACTTGATACTTAGGTAATAGCTCTTGATATAGTATGTGCTACAACCAGGGTATGGAACCAGTTGGAACCACCACGAAGAAAAACAGTAGAACCACATTTTTACAAATTTTTAAATTAGAATCAGCACCAATTGGAACCATTTGAAAATTTTATGGAACCATTCCCAATAAAAACCACCAGAGAGGAGTAATTTTAAAACTAACCAGAACCACAAGCACAGGAGTATGGTCACGTATGGTGTTTTGAAGAAGTACCACCAATACAAGAACCATATCAAATGAATTTTCTGTCAAGAGCAGAACAACCAGTCAACCACGAACCACCACCATTTTGATGAATCAGTTCTTATTGGTTTTTCTTGGTTTTGCTTTCAGGCTTTCTAGATGTGAATTCAAATTTGTAGGTAAAAAAAATATATTTAATTTCGAAAGATTTCAACTTCAATTTTCAAGTTTAATGTTCAATAGAACAAAGAATGAGTCGAGTATTATGACAATTGAGGGGCTTAGTTCCAAAACTCACTTTTGCCAAAAAAAATCGATGTCGTTTTTTTTGCGGATTCTGGTTCAGTTTTTCATACTGAATCGAAATCTGCAAAAAAAACGACATCGATTTTTTTTGGCAAAAGTGAGTTTTGGAACTAAGCCCCTCAATTCTGGTCTTAACTCTAGGAACCACCACCACAAGAAGTGAAAAACATGAAACAATCCCAGAACCACAACCTGAAAAAAAACTCAATTATGGAACCATTTCAGAACCAGAACCGGTGAAAACGACAAATGAACCCATTTAAACCAAATGGAACCGTTTCAGACCATTATAAAAACCATTTCAAAAGGTACCATTTCATTTTTGAAGGTTGTAGTTGAATATTGAAAATATTAGTAGGTACTTAGATACAATTAACTGTTACTTACTTATTCTTCCTAGCTGAAGTTCATTTTCCTGTGTCCCGGATTGAAAGCATACAGCTTGAACATCACAAATCCTTAGGCAGCACTGCTTATCTCTCATCTCTATGACAATGCATATTTGAAGCATCTGTGACACAGCCATAGGTAATAGTTCTAGCCTAAATTTGGTAATGTAGTTTGTGCTACAACTATAATAATAAAACATTGAAAATATTAGTAGGTACTTACAAATAAAATTGACTGGTACTTACTTATTCTTCCTAGCTAAGCTGCCAAAGTTCAATTTCCTGTGTCATGGAGTGAAAGCATACAGCTTTAACATTCACAAATCCTTAGGAGGCTCTGCTTACCTCTCATCTCCATTTCTTGTTCCCCTTTAATTAATGGATGATAGACAGATATGAGATATGACATCAAGTACCAGGAGTTTGCCAAAGAAACACATTTTTCTATAAACAGGAGTTGGAATAATAACACCTATGTTAGTTAGCTAGAAAAGAAATACATTCTCTTGAAGTATCCAGCGTTAATTAATTTTAGTTCTCAAATCTCCACAATTGTATGTCCAAAAAATAATATTCACAATTGTATGTCCAAAAAATAATATTAGTATACTAACATTTGAAAATTACTCAGGCTGAATGAGCGGTATACCAGCAAATTCCATGCACAGGGACCCAATTACAAAATGTCCTTAACGCTAAAAAGTTCGTTATGATTCGTTATCTCCTTCGTTAACATCCAAAATGTTGCGTTAACTTAACGAGTGGTCCAGACCACTTGTTAAGGTTCCTTAAGTGTGGGAGTGACACTTTTTATATATTTTGAGATTTGTTTTTGATTTATTTGCATTTTTAGAAGTTATACATCAAATAATTGAACGTTTTCTGATGATAAATGAACCATACATAACATTTTCAGTTCTTATCATTTTTTTGATTTTGAACAAATATTAAAATTAACTGTTGAATATTCCATAAATATGTTCAATTATTACATTACAGTGCATAAAATCTGACAAAACGTGACCAAAACTCCAAAAATTGAAGATTTTTAAACGTTATCACAGAAAAAAAATGGAAACATTAACGATTGGTTCATAATACATCAAATTTAACGAAAACGGAGCTAACGAATTAGTTAACGCTAAGGACATTTTGTAATTGGGCCCCAGCATAGGTACATAAAAAACTCGCTATACATGTATAGGAAAATAAAAAATATAGTTTCCTATTTCACTTTCTTGATCTTACAACTTTTTTTCTTTGTCTCCTAAGTTAAAATTTGTACTAAACATGAGAGAAATCAAAAGTTGCCACCTGTGATGTTATACACACATTTTCAAAATTATTACCTAAAAAAATGATATTTATAAGGCTATTAATTAAAGTGAACTGACCTCCAAATTGTTTCACCTACCCAATTATTTGAGCTATTTAGTATCTTATATCCTGTTTCATCCTATACCCAATGGTGCGGTTCTGGACACCGCCCTGGTAAGTAGTTTTACTACTTACTAACTGGTAAACTGTATCAGAAATTAGTTCATAAGCTTTAGCCTCAAAGCTAACCTAGGTGAATAAACAATCTAAGTATTTTATCACATAGATGTGTTATTCTTTTGGCTACAGTCTTCTTCTCCAAAGCACAGTGTTGATGCCATGCTTAAGTGCACCTGTACATACATGGCAACTTCGCGAGGCAACTTTCCTTCAGTCATGGCATCAAAATCAACTAGATTTGATTTTGATGCCATTGTTCGAGTTGCCATGATGATGGCAACTTGCGAAGTTGCTTTGTATGTACAGGTGCACTTAAAAGGTATAGATGGACAGCCACACCTAACCTCCTCCTTCTCTGTCTAAGTAATTACAGTGGCATTGAAAATATCCAAAAGTAGAACCTAAAGTGTGGATGGCTTTCTACTTTAGTCTTCTTCTGATTCTCTCACCTATAGATAGGTATTGTCAATAAATTAAGTAATATGGTAATATTGTTTTTAATGTCAACCTTTTGAACCTTTACTACCCGTTATCAAAATTAATGCTCACTCTTTGAAAAGTAAACCACAATTGAGCTAAGAGGTTCCTAAAAGACTCATTTTATTTCTGAGTATTGTCTATGCTCTCACCTCTTCCTAAAAACATCACCTAAACATTCAATCATTTAAACTCTTTATGTATCTTATACCCTATTTAATATTCTATAGTGACATTGGGAATATCCAGATACAGAATTAAAACACTTTTCCCTCCAATTTCACTATCAAGTATTCTCGCCTGTGGGTACATAATATATAAAATAGAGAACTTGTTTTAGTGATTTTGCTTTCTTTAGGTGTCCTATTAAAATATTCCTCAACTCTCTTCTGAACTCAATTTTATAAAAATGATTTTATCACCAATAATTATGGAGTTATTGTCTTCAATTTTTCTATATCCTTTAGAGCCACTTCCACCATTCTTCTCCTTCTCATATAAGTATCTTGTTTCAGCTCTTATAATCCATATCCCATCAGATTTATTCTGTGCCTATGCACATACTTTACTGCTATATTCAGTATTGGTAGTGTGAATCCATTCTCATTTCTTTTTATCCAATGTGAGGTACCTACTTTTAATAATTATTAACAGAAGCATTATTGCTCTCAAGCAGAGGCATTCAGGCCCTGATATTTCTCATTAAATTACTATAATGTGCCTTATACTACTATGGGCTGTTGATGCAATATTAAATCGATGAATTTTTTGAATTTTTGAAACACAAAATATGGGAAGCATTAATTTTTTATAAGAAACATTCTAAGTGTGCACATTTTATTCATCCTGCTCTTCAACCATTTGTTGTGCATCCCATGTCATGCCATATCATTATTGTGAATATGAGTGAAGTTGTTTATAGGTAAATAATAAACGATGTAGTGGTGAAAATTTTTCTTGCATACACACAAGGTTCTTGCAAAGTATATCCCATACTTTGTGCTTCAAATCATGCAAATTATCTTAGAAGTCCATAGTAGTATAATGTTGGTGCTTACCAGATCAATCTACACAATCTTTCTCAATTTTAGGCTATTAAAGTACTATGGCACTACAAAAATGAGTATATTGGCCAGTTATATTATTCCTTTATATGATCTAAATAACAAAACTCACTCCATAACATTAGATGGTAGTTTGAATTTGACCAACTTACCCAAACTCTCTCATCACCATGAAAAAGTTTTAGCATTCAGGCAACTTGAAGGCACAGGTAAGACTGTCCACTTGTCCTGTCGGTGACTTTCCTTCACATAACCATTGTTTCCAAACTATTACCTTTAATTACATAGGTACCTAAAATACCTTACAATTCCAATGACTTTTAGAGATTACATTTTTTAATTATTTAAACTAAATTCCTTTCTTATGAGTTATGATTTCCAATATTCTGCGATCTTTTCATTTCATCTGCATTATCTTACAACTACATATATGTGGCACACTATCCAGGTGTAGTTTTCCTCATAATGTGTTCATTGTGTTCACCATTTTAGTTAAATAGGTATGAGGGAACAGTATTTATATCCTTCTCTTACTCCCTGATCAGTTTTAAAAAGCTACACATACATATCACTCAATTCTCAATCTAGATCAGTACTTTCCTACTTTCTTTTTATTTTACTTGCTGCTACTATTTTCTTAGTTTCAAAAGTTCCATATTGAAGAATAAGTATTAATATATAAAATTACTTACCCATTAAAGAAATGCTGGCATTTCACAGGAACAAAAATACAAAATATCACAAGTAATTTAATGTACTTACACCACAAAATTGAAAGTATTAGCTTCATCTACTAATGAAGGCAGCACGCACAAAAATATTAAAGGCTGGAACTTAGAAGGTAATAATTTATTAAAAGTAGGTAGTCACATGAATGCAAACTAAAACACTACAAAACTCAATCACAATGTAACATGTTATCTGCATAAGGAGCAAAGCAGCAAAGCCATACTAATAAGTTTTTAATCCGAAACAACACTATAAAAGTCTACTTGAAAAACATAATGTATTGAATAGAAATCTGAATACGATTTTGCTTGAAAAGAAAACTGATTCTAACATTTTAACAACAGTCATCACAGACATCCTACCAGCTTAACTGTTAAATGTATATTGATTTGGGTTCGATGTGTGGAACTGTGGATGGTGTGCGGAGTAAACAGGGGGCAATGTGAAAACTGTAGAAAATAATTTTTACACTGCGTTTATATGGAAGCGGTCTATTATTTTACAAATTTCTCAGAAACGATGGCAGATGCGTAATTTTTTATAATAACTGAATTTAAAGTAAATTAAATTATCTTTAAAACGTATTCAGACAAACAATTACACAAATGTTGTCGTTTTTTGAGAAATTTGTAAAAACAAAACGTTCCTGTATAAATGCTATGTAGACAATTTCTTCTACACCGTTTTCAAACGAGCACACACTAGTGCTACCTAGGTAAGTGTCGAACCTGAGTTAGTGGCGGAATAGTTTTTTTTACTAGTGGTAGTTCTCCGCTACCAAAACTGTCTGTACTAGTTTTTTTTGGCCGTCGGTAGTTGAAAACTACTGCTTTTTTTTCGAAAACTACCAGTAGGTAGTTTTATTTTGTTGCAATAAATCAAAAAAAAATAGTAAAAAAGGTGATGGTTTCTAAAAATAACAATGAAAATCAAGTCCAATATAGTACAAATAAAAGAAAACACATTCAAAGAATCAGTTTTCTTCATGGTGTCAACAATTTTGACCAAAGTTTGATTTACTAAATATTATTCCATTTTTGAGTGATTTTACCCCCTGAAAAACGACTGGTACAACTACCGAAAAACCCCCTCCAGATGATGAAAAAAAAACTACTGTTCCACCACTAATACAATGATTTAATGAAACATACAACAGAGGTAAATCCAGAAAATTGAGAGACAGAAACACCTTACCTACTTGAGACAAGAGATGGAACAATTATGACTTTAATTGATTATAATCGATTTTCATCCCCTGATTATAATAATCGGATCTACATCGATTAATCGGAGAATAGGTTTCAGTTTTCTGGTTTGTCAAATGTCAAATTATATGTGACGAAATTTTGTTTCTAAACAAAAAAAATCGAGTTTCTGATGTCATGTATCTCTGACCAATCAAGAATACTAAAATTTTGTGGGCCGATTAATTGATTATTAATCGATAATCGATGCTTCCCAATTATTTTTTAAAAACACAATCGATGCAGTATTGATTATAATCATTCCATCTCTGCTGGAGACATCCTTCCAGTTTGGCCACCAGAATTGTACTAATGATGATGACAAACTCCAGAGGGAAATGATGACCTATGATAACAGCCCAACCTCTCTCCCTCTCATCTGGAGGCTAAAAGTCTGTGAATTTAGACTACTTTCAGTATTTTTGATTCCAATTTACACAGGTTTCAGGTGGTTACACTATGGTTGTGGCCAATAGAACAAGTTGCATACTACTTTTATGGCAGGTATTTTTTAGGGTTTATGCATGGAGTCGCGAAACCCCCTATTTCTTTCCATTAATGCTTAGTACCATAACCTATGAAATTCACATTTTATAGCTGATCGTCCCACTAATGTTAAAACCGTCCTAGTGCACTTTCAGTTTGCCACAGAATTGTACTATATGATGACAAATCCAGAGGAAATGAGACATGATAACAGCCAACTTCTCCTCTCATCGGAGCTAAAAGTATGAATTAGACTACTTACAGTATTTTATTCCACTAACAGGTAAAGCGATGGTTTCAGGATTTCACATTGTAACTTCTAAATAATGTGCAATTTCAAAATTTTGTTTTAAAACATTTCGGCGAAATTGCATCTTTACAAAAAAATGACAGCACTTATGCAAACTCTTCTGACACTGACCAGGATAGCTGTGGCTTGTTTTATATTCCGGTGGTAGAAGTTGTATATCACGTTTTTTGAAGGCAGATTTGGATATAATTATACCTTGTTCAAATCAACAGATGAAATTGAAAACCTGTGCAATTAGATTAAAATTTTTATCATTACACAGGTTTCCGCCGACCATGTCCAGTTATTAGAGTTGCATATTGCATTCTTTGCAGGCGAACTTTTGGCTACAAGAATAATCTGAAGTCGCCATCGATTTTGATCTATGATGTCCGGTTATAAAGATACACAATTTTTTTTTTCAATCTTTGTTGAATAATTGCACTGGTTTAAGGCATAAAAACGAGTTTTGGAGTTGATGGAATGATTTTTTGTCGTTTTTGATGGTTTCGAGGCCGCTGATTGCGAATTTGATATTAATTTTCAGCGCTACCTCGTTGCCGATTTTCAACGATTTCTTAGCTGTGCAATAACTCGCCTGAACGAACAAATTTGTGCATTACGAAAACAGTAGGTTGGCACATCCTGTTCCATAATAATTTACGATCTTATTGTTTCACGCGGTAAATAGATTAGTCTATAAAAAATAACATCGAAGAGGAAAAAAAATTTACCATAAATGTTTATACAAATGTACTATAAAACATACACACACACAAGAAGACGATCTCGTTAAAAATGCGGTAATGAATATAAAACGTATTTCTATTTTCGACTGTCGCGCGCAAGCAAAATAAAAAAAATTACACACGCAGTCGAATAACGATGAATTTCGCGATAATAAAATCGTTTAAATAACGTTTCGAAACAGGTAAGTAATAATAGACGATAATACTGAAAATTTCTAAAGCCATTCGTTCGCAGGCACCAGGCAGTGGTCTGAAAAGTGATGTGATGAAGTACACGTAATTTTTTCACGTCACATCGCATCGCGCGCTCACATATGTAGATAGGTACAAGTCAATTATTTCTATGCATCGATTTTCTTTTATCCAATAATTTCCTTAGGCTTTGGATTGTACTTAGACTGACTCCGGGACCTGGTTTCATATTTTTACTGGATTGCATGTGCAGGGATGATGCGATATCGTCGTCCGATGTAGTGGGTTTCCAGAAGAAATTCTTATCCGGAGGAGGACTTGCAAAGGAACTCTGTAACATATTCAAAAAAAGAGAAAGAATTAAATGACTGAATTATTTTTTATATTTGAATAATATCAATATTTAATACTTAAAATACCTATTAATTTATGTTTGATGACTTCTTGTCAAAAAATATTGAAAGGCATATCGTATACGAGTTAAGTGTGACTTTTTCTCAAAATGTCATATAAATAGGTACTCTCTCATTTATAAATCAGTGACAATTATTGAAAATCACTGGAAAACAGTCAGAATTGCAGCACAGTAATAATTCAGTGAAAAAAAAGTTGGAAAATTCGTGAAAATTCACTGAAGTCAAAAAATTTTTTGGAATTCGCTGAAAAAATAAATCAGTGAAATTCTTTGAAAGATCAGAAAAATTTGCTGAAAAATCAGCAAAAATTCGCTGAAAATCAAAGAATTTCACTGATTTTTCCTATGCTGCAATTCTGACTATTTATCAATGACATTTCACTAATTCAAAATGAGAGAGTATCAAAATTTTGAAAAATAAATAATTATTGACTTTTAGTTAAAATGAGCAATTTTTTGATGATCAATTATTATTTTGAAAACTCAAGTCAATTCATCGTGAGAAAGTGAAAAACTTTCGGAAAAATCACATTTTTTGATATTTCGACGAAAAGTCATGAAGAGCATTTTCTGGTAAGATGGTGAAATCGGCCCCTCAACCGATCGGAACAAAAATCACCCAAAATGTTGGTATGGATGTAAAACCACTCCGAAAAATGTTCAACTCCCTGCCCCCACTCTCACTCGAGTTATGGACCCATATTTATGCTCGAAATTCGATATTTTCTATCTCTGAAAGCAGTGGTTCAAAAATTTTGAAATTTTAACAGATTATAGATACTATATAGATGTATATTGGAAAAAAAAATTTCCTGAAATTTTCAAGGTTTTTCGGGGTTTGAAAATTTCAAAAATTCACCGAAAATAGGGAGGGAAGGGACCACGAAATTTTTTCTTTCCAAAATTTCGCTACACCCTTGGATACAGCATATATTTTTTTGGAGGCTCAAAAAAAGGTGCAACACGGTAAAAAAAATCAAATATACATATATAAAAAACATGTTTTTTCGATTTGATTTTTTTGACCATGTTGCACCTTTTTTTGAGCCTCCAAAAAAATATATGCTGTATCCAAGGGTGTAGCGAAATTTTGGAAAGAAAAAATTTCGTGGTCTCTTCCCTCCCTATTTTCGGAGAATTTTTAAAATTTTCAATTCGCGAAAAACCTTGAAGAATTCAGGGAAAATTTTTTGAAAAAAATTCTCAGATACCATATACATCTACATGGTATTTATAATCTGTAGAAATTTCAAAATTTTTGAACCACCCCTTTCAGAGATATAAAATATTGAATTTCGAGCATATATCACCCCACAACTCGAGAGGAGGTGGGGACAGGGAATTGAAATTTTTTGAAGTGATTTTACATCCTTTCCTTACCAAAATGTTGGGTGATTTTTGTTCCGATCAGTTGAGGGGCCGATTTCACCATCTTACCAGGAAATGTTCTTATGACATTTTGCTCAATTTCAACACGAAAGCTATCAATCGTTTTAGTTATTTTTTGTTTAGGTACTTATTTGATTTACAATATCTAAGAAAACAAATTACTGATACAAAAATGAAAATTCACTAATTGAATCAGTAATTTTTCACTGATTGGCAGTCAAATTTCACAAATTAACAGTGGAATCAGTGGAATTTCACTGCCAATCCAGTGACTCAATTTTGTCGATTTCAATCAGTCAATCTTCAGTTTTTGCCTGATTCAAATTAAGAGAGCAAGTCATTTTCAGAATAGAATCAAAAAACTGAATTGCAGGGAACCTCCAAAAAAAAAACTGCAATCATTTTACGTATTATGAAACCAAGAAAAACCAAATCGTATCAATCAAAAGGAAACCAAAAAAAAATCTTTAAGCTATTTTTAGAATAAAACTGCAAGAATCCTAATTATTTTCAGAATAAAATCGTATCTAATGGTAATTTTTCGAGAACACTGAACGAGAATTTGACGTCATTTTTTCGATCAGACTTCACATGGACTTCACCGAGTCCTTCTCAGAGTGGCCGGCGAGAGAGAGGTGCAATTGATGCATTTGCAAAGGACCCAAATTTTTTGAAAACCCGACCTAAGACCTATATAGGGAGTCTATAAAGCATAGGAATTCCTTAAAAACTTGAAATGGTGATTCTAAATTTGCTTTGAGCCACGCCGAAAAAAAATCCATCACATTAACAAAAAAAATGAAAAATCCCAATTTTTAAAAAATGTGACCTCTAAAAAAAATCAACAAATCTACAGTATTTTACCGATTTTTTTTTTGAAAGATCACTAAGTATACTGTTTCACTAATTTTCAGAAATCGCTCGACTCGACGTCGACACCCCCTCCCCCCAAAAAATAAACGAGATCAAAGTTAATACAGAAAAAAATTTCATTGCCAGTCTTTTATCAAAAATGAACAATTTTAAACAATTTTTACATATTTCATGTCCTCGTTTTTTTTTCTTTTTTTCCTATTGGGGACCCACCACACCCCCTCCTCCTCCTCAGGGGAGTCTGGCATCCTTTGGGAACCAGGACGTTTTATCATATTGTCTGGTGTAGTGTCTTGAGTCAATTAAGCCAAAAAAACCTTGGATCGGAATTTTTTAGGTATAGTTGACCATTTTTTTGTCTAATTGCACTGGACTTACTTTCTCTTGAAATTTTCACTACTTTTACTACCTTTTAGATACCTTGAAATCGAAAAATTTGTAAATTTTCTACAAAAACCAAGACTTGAAAAACAAAAAATTCGTTGAAAAATTGAACACAACAATATTGATGTTTTGTAAAATTTTTAATTTTTTAGACATTACGATAAAGGCTAAAAACTTAAAAAAATTACTTCCTAAATTTAGAATTTTATAACCAGAAACTGAGTACGATCTTTGATATTTTGAATACGGTGGGGAGGGGGTAAGCGTTGAAAATTTTTATTGAATTTCCAAAGAAAAAAAAGGCTTGAAAATGTTTGCACTGGAACCCACATTCGATCTCGGTGACTCGATTATCTAGGAAAAAATGAGAATGTGTGTGATTCGCGGGGAATTTTAAAAATTGTAATTTTTAGCGAAGAAAAACCCAGATATTTTTGGCTTTTTTTAGTACATTTCCTCAAAATAAAATGTAAAATTAAATTTTTTGGGCCTCCTGCCAATTCTTCAGAAAATGCCCAAACTCGGTAAAAATCAGTCCTTTGTCCTCCCTCCTCTTGTAGTCAGGTCTCAATCGTACATCCGCGCACTATTCCTGTTAAAATTGATTCTATGATCTCCTTTCCCCAGGGCCCACCTCCCAACATTTCAAACGTGTGTATCGCCTTATCTATTTGTCGTGACAAAAAAATTTTCAAACAAAAGTTGTTTCTCAGCACTTAATGTACATTTTCATTTTTTATCAAAATCCATTTTGGAGCAACTCCTGTTCCCTAAATTTGGAAACAAAACATGTTTTTGAGCTCGAGAAAACTTCAAAATCACGTTTTCTTCAAATAGTTTTGGAGATACAACAAAATTTGTAATCAAAAAAAGTATTTAGAACTGAATTTCCTTTCCAATGAGCTCTATCACGACTATTTTCACCAACTTTTATCGACAGAGTGGACCTCTCCCCCTTTCTCGTTTTCACAAAAGTTGGACCCACGAACAAAATTTGCTCCAAAATGAATTCCGATAATCAATGAAATTATGCATTAGATATCGAAAAACAAAAATCGTTCAATTTTTTTCGTGGGTTCAACTTTTGGGATAAGGGGGAGGGGGAGAGATCCACCCTGTCGGGAAAAGTTGGTGAAAATGGTCGCGATAAAGCTCACTGGAAAGGAAATTCAATTCTGAATACTTTTGGTGGTTACAAATTTTGCCGTATCTCTGAAACTTTTCGCTTAAAATGAAGAAAACGTGATTATGAAGTTTTCTGAAAACTGTTTTATTTTCAAATTTGGGGAGCAGGAGTTGCTCCAAAATGGATTTTGATGAGAAATGAAAATGTACATTAGGTGCTGAGGAACAACTTTTGTTTGAAAATTTTTTCATTACGACCCATAGATAAGGCAATACACGCGTTTGAAATGTTGGCGGGTGGACCTTGAGGAGAGAGGGAGGGGAAAAAAGGGCATACGGGCTTAATTTCTTTGTTTTTTTGTCCAGAACAAGAATCAATCATAAAATCAATTTTAACAAGAATTTCGCGCGGAAGCCTTTTTTTGTACGATTGAGACCTGACAATTGCTGGTCCACCTCGATAGAAATATTAATGGGATCCAATTATTAAATTAGCAATTTTTTAGATCTACACTGATATATTGAGAACAATCAAAAAAATATCAAAAAATGATACCTGCATAAAAATTTAAAAATTGATGAAAAATGCACTTCTTTTCAGCAAAAAATTCGAAAATAATTCAAAAATTTATCCAGTTTTATGCAAATTTTCAAAAAACCAATTTAAAAAATCTCACAATAAGAAATCCATTCTCGAAAATTTCTCACACCACAATACGATAAAATAGAAAACAATTCCCCTAACGAAAGCCTACCACGAATTTCAATCCTTATCAATCCACTTCCTCCCCCTCTCTTCTCTCTCCCTGTCCAGAGACACCGGAAACTCCTAACTTATAGGGTCATTTGTCCAGCCTATCACTACCAGCCCTTCTACCAAACAATAAAAGTAAGTTAGGTAGTGTAAAAAATAAGAAATTAGCTTATTAGCTAGTTTCATCCGGTTATCAACCGGTAGTTTACATACAGCAACGTACAATCTACTCGAGTACGATAGTCATAAGTCATACGATACTTTAGAGTACTAATTTCGGAGGCGATACCGAATCAGGGGAACGGGACGGGTCTCCGACAATGTAATCGAAATGGAAATGGAAACACGCGGAGGCGATACACGAGTTTTATTAATTTCCTGTGAATTTTTTTCAAGATCCGTTATCCAATTAACATTTTTCATTTATCATCGCCGACGCGATGCGACCGGGCCGAAAGAGAGAAAAAAGAGAGCCGGGCAATTATGCACGGTTCATTAGTCGGTCGTGGTATTTTTAAAGAGAGTGTAAATGGTATAAAGAATATGTGTGCAGGCGACTTACATAATAATGATTTTTGCCACGTTGCCGACTCGGACTGGTCGAATTAGCGTAGTTATCTTCTAAAATAGGAACATTACGTAAAAAGAGTGAACGATGCACAGGAGAATCGGCGATTCCGGTCGCAGGAATCGAGCTTATTCTACTATCGCTGATGGACTTCAGTCTTGAGATTTTGGACGTTGAATTTTTCGATAAATGCGGTACGCTGCGAAACCGAGGCAACTCTTTGCGAATTTTCGATTGCTCTTTGAACTGGAAATCGGTGCTGGTTCGGCCGGGCCAACAGTGTAATAAATCATCGCCACCTCGACCGTATCCGCCGACGCCGACAGTGCTGTGGCTCTTGTCAGATATTCGTGGTTCTGGTGTTAAAGGTGAGCCGAGTACTGAAATCGGTATAAGGTCTGGTAACGGTCGTGATGCTGGTATTGATTTTGTATACGATGGCGACTCGTAGTAGCCGCATTTTCGGCTTAAATCTATAGGATGCTGGTTATCTGCTATTTCCATTTCATTTCATGCCTTTCTGTAACATACAAATATGTACGAAAATTAATAAACGAGGTGATAAATTATACCGAAGTTGGGAAGCGTATTTAACGTGGCGTGGAATTTCTACATACGTCTGTTATTATATTACACTAGTCGACAGAAAATTTTTTTGTATAGTGTTTCAGTTCTAATACCTACTCTCTCATTCCGAAACAGTGAAAAGTCATTGATAAACAGTCAGAATTGCAGCACAGGAAAAAATCAGTTTTCAAAAATTTTCGATGATTTTTCTGCTAATTTCATAAATTTTACTGTTTTTTCAGTGAATTTTCACTGATTTCAGGCATCGGACCGAAATTTCGAAAAAAATAGTAACTTTAGTAACTTTTTTTCTGAAAAAAGTAACCAATTTTTTGTGAAAAAGTAACCAATTTTTCGTGAAAAAGTAGACAATTTTTCAATTTTTCGTCTTTAAAAAATTATTAATACCCCCTCCTCCCCATTTTTTTTCAAACTTGTTTTTTTCTCTGTAATTTTACTACCGAAGAGAGAGAAAAAAATTTCATCTAAGAACGAGTTTTATCAGTGGCGTAGCCAGGAATTTCTCATGGGGTGAGTCAGAACTTTCATGGAACTTTCATAAATTTTTGGAAAGTTCTAAGTTTACTTCTATGCCAATTATTTTGGCCTCAAAACTCCAAAATAATGAGAAATCTAAGCAGTAAGCGTCAAAATCTGTCTTTGGAGAGTACAAAATTGCCATGTATAATTTATTTAATTGCAATTATGTTCATGCCCGAGCGAAGCGAGGGCGAAACTTCGAAAAAATTGGATTTTCAATGCCTAAAACAGGCATTGAAAACCATTTTTTTTCGTATAATTGTCTCAAATAATTCATGAAAGTGTGATTTTGTTCATTCCCGAGCGAAGCGAGGGCGAAGATTTGAAAAATTCAATTTTGTATGTCCAAAAAAGACATTTTGCATGTAAATTTTATGATTTCGTTTTGCCATTTTTTTTTTTGCGAGTTGAGCGAAAAAAGTAACTTTGGAGCCGAAAAAGTAACTAAAGTAACTTTTTAGCCAAAAAAGTAACCAAAAGTAACCGAGCTTGAAAAAAGTAACCAAGTTACTTTAAAGTAACCGCCGTCCGACGCCTGTGATTTGTTTTTATTGAAAATTTTTTCACTGATTTATAAATGACAGAGTAAATTCTGAATCTAGGCATTAAAATACACCAACATACTCATTCGTGACTTTCAAAGTTTGTTTGGAGGGGGGTCGAAAGATAGGTGTCTTAAAGAACAATAAACACGAGCTTAGGAAAAAAAAATCATTTTTTTAAATCTAGACTTATAGGAATTTCACTGCGAATTGAATGGAACAAATCGCAAACATCTATCTCTTTTAGAAAAAAAGTTATACTCTCTCATTCCGAATCAGTGAAAAATCACTGATAAACAGTCAGAATTGCAGCAGGAAAAATCAGTGAAATTCACTGATTTTCAGTGATTTTTCACTGATTATTCAAAGAATGTTACAGATTTTTCAGTAAATTTCATAAATATCACTGAGTTTTCAGGGAATTTTCACTGATTTCCAGTGATTTTCTTTCACTGATTTGTTTTCAGTGAAAAAATGTTCACTGATTTTCTCCTATGCTGCAATTCTGACTGTTTCTCAGTGATTTTCGGTAAATTTCACTGATTCATAATTGAGAGAGTAGCTTAAACTTTCCTAAATTCTGTGTGAAAAAATCTAATTTTTTTGTGCCTTGCCTACCAAAAAGTAACATTCTGAGCAAACTAAGCGTTCTACAACGAAAAACAAAAATGATGAGAACCAAAGTTGTAGAGAATAAAATTTCCTATCTGGTAGAAGCGGTTAGATTATTCTGGGAGTCATAGTTTTCAAGATATTTTCAAGTAAAGTTGAACATTAGTGGAGGAAGTTAAGAAAAAAAATGAAAAATTAATTTTTGGCTTCCAAAATTTACTAATGTTCAACTTTACTCGAAAATATCTTGAAAATTATGCCTCCCAGTAAAATCTAACCGCATCTACCGGATAGGAAATTTCATCCTCTACAACTTTGGTTCTCATTATTTTTGTCGCAGGACGCTTTGTTTGCTCAGAAATGCCAATTTTCGGTAGACAAGGCACAAAAAAATGAGATTTTTTCACAGAATTTGGGAAAGTTTAAGCTGTAACTTTTTTTCTAAATGAGGTCTGCGGTTCAGGGTGTCCTCAATATTTAAGAGATGACTTTCCCTGATTTCCCCAGGTTTTCCTGACCAATTTTTTTCGAAATTTTCCAGCTTTTTTAAGTGATTGTCATTAACCGGGGGGGGGGGGGGGGGGGGGGGGAATTTCCTGCGGGATGTACTTACATCCATAAATTTTGCAGAAGAATCTTTTTCGAACCAGAAAAAAGATTCAAATTCAATCTTGAAAATTTTTGATCCCCCAACACAAAATTTTGAAAATTTGAATCTATTACAGAATAAATCTCAAATAAAAAGGAAAAACTATTTTGAAGCAAAATTATAAGATTTTGAAAAATAAAACAAATTATGTCAGGGTGTCTATCAAATCAAGCGAATGAAAATTCAGATTTTCCAACCTGACAATTGAAAAAAAATTCACATTTGATTGCTCTACCCCCCCCCCCCCCTCTCAAAATAACATGCCTCAAATTTATAAATCCACGCAAGTCCCTGCAATGTTTTTAGCTTGTATCAATGAATAAAAAAAAATCAATGAGGGGGTAAAATAAATCGTTTTGTTGAGACATAAATATTAATGTGTTGATCCCGAGCGAAGCGAGGACGAAATTTTTTGGGAAAAAATACCTTTAAAAGATGAAAATTCGCCACTTTTCCCTCATTCAGGTTTTCCATAACATGGCCAATAATTTCGAATTCTGTTTCATTCCCACCCCTTTTTTTTCAACATCGTGGTCTAGGGGATCATGGTGTTTCCTTCTCATCACAGCTCAATAAAAAGTAGGTAAGTTTCCAAAAAGCTTAAATTTTAAATGAATTCTGCGGAACGAAAGCGTGTAAATTACCCCGAGCGTAGCGAGGGAAACTTTTTTTTGAATAATTCATAATTATTAATGAACAAAGACATGCATTTTTTAAACATCAATTTTTTTGTACCCACATTATGGTCAACAAAAAAATATGATAAATAAAAAATCCGTTAAAAGATATAATAATTTGGCCCGAGCGGAGCAAGGGCGACATTTTTTCGAAAATTTACAACAAAATTATCAAAGAAGCACTTTTTTAATGATTTATCCTTCTTTTGGATTTTTGAATAATTCCAGAGAAAATTTCAAAATTTCCTGACTTTTCCAGACTATAAAGATTCTCTAACTTTTCCAGGTTTTCCAGGTTCTCCAGGAAATGGACACCCTGGCGGGTTGTTCCATTCGGTTCGTCGTGAACTTTCCCAAAAGACTAGACCATAAACAAATTTTGAATTTTTTTTCTCTCAAGCTCGTGTTTATTGTTCTTAAAAAATCGTATCCCCCCCAAGCAAACTTTGGTCAAAAAAAATATTTTTCCCTTCATTAGTTAGGTACATAAAAACAACCAAAATTTGACAATCGGAACCCAGACACAAAAATTGTGCCGACCTGTGTAATTTATTAGTATCTACAAATACTATGAACGAAATATGTTGGTACGGTACACAAAGAAAAGAAGAAGTCATGATTATGGTGCAGAATTTCTCTCCTTATAGACGTCCCTGCCCTTATCTTGTACGATTATATTTTCATTCTGGCTCACACAGCAGTCCTAACTGCTTCTTTCCGCTGCTTATCGGTATGGTAACTTCAAATTCGCGCAAAGGGGCCGGGCCGGGTTAGCCTGTATTTTACGGTAAGTCTCTAGGTAGCTTGTCTAGTCGCTTTGTAGAATAATCTGGATACATCTCGTTGTACCCGACGCAATGGTGTATAAAAAGCGATCGAGTAATGTTTACTAAATAATTCGTCGTGTTGTTGGTATTATGTCAACTAATTCGCTTTAATAGAACGACAGAACCAAATATAGACCTAGGTTTTTACCACTATGAGCGGCTAAAATGGGAAATATTGCGAAATGCGGTGTTGCCAAGTGAATGTGAATGTTCGATAGCAATTTTCAGTCCGAATTTCGAAGAAAATGTGATAAAAAAAGAGAAAATTATGTGGGAAAATTCGAGAAAAAGAAATTGAATGATCGTGTTGATGAAATATTGCAAAAGTGATGCCTCAACGTTGATGAAACGGGTCTGCAGCGTTGTTAAAACATTTACAGACAAATTGATTTTTAATATTGATTCAATGTTGCCTCAAAATTGATCCGATGTTGCTTCAACATTAATCCAAAGTTGCTTCAACATCGATCAAATGTAGCTTCAACATAATTTACGGTCGATTTACACCAATCCAACACTACTGCCTCAAAATTGATTCATGTTGCTTCATAACTGATTCGGAACTGCTTCAAAATTGATTCGAAGCTACTTCCAAATTGGTTCGAAGCTTATTCAAAATTGATGTAAAATTGCTTTAATATTGATTCAACGTTGCTCCAACATCGATTCAACATTGATTCAAAGTTGCTTCAACATTGATTCAACGTGGTTTAAACGCTGCTTCAGCATTGATTCAAGGTTGTTTCAACACGATGTAACGTCATCACGACATAGATTTAGTGTTATCTCAACATCGATCCAATGTTGTCTCAAGATTAATCTGAAATTGCTTCAACATCGATCTAGAACGTTGTCTCACAATTGATTCGATGTTGCTTCAACACTGATTCAAAGCTGCTTCAAAATTGATTCAAAGTTGCTTCAACGTTGATTCAACATTAATTCAACTTTGCTTCAACATTAATTCAACGTTGTTTCAACATCGATGCAATGTCACCACAACATCGATTTAGTGTTATCTCAACATTGGTTCAATGTTGTCTTAAGATTGGTCTGAAATTGCTTCAACATCAATTCAATTTTGATTCAACATCGATCTAAAATGACGTCTCAAAATTGATATGCTGTTGATTCGAAACTGATTTTGAGTTGCTTCAACATCGATTTATTGTTGACTCAAAATTAATTCGAAATTGCTTCAATATTGATCCAAAGTTGCTTCAACATAGATTTAGATTTAGTGTTTTCTCAACATTGATCTCGTGTTACATAAAGTAAAGATTGGTTCAATATTGCTTCAACATTGATTCAACATAAATTTAGTGATGTTGCTTCAACACAACTTTTTATGTTGATTCAACATAGATTCAATGTTGTCTCAACATTGATACAAAATTGAATCAACATGGATTTGATGTTCGTCTCAATACTGATGCAATGTTGCTTCAACCCTAATAAAAATAATTATTCTATATCTATCCATTGTTGCTTCAACATCAACTTAATGTTGGTTTAACATTGATCCAATGTTGCTACAACATTGACCGAAACGAATTATCACTATTGTTTTGATGTTGTCTCAACATTTATTTAATGTTCTCTCAAAATTGATCTAATTTTTGTATAAACGCTATGCAATAATTCCCCTTCCTCTTCAAAAATGACAAAATTATGCAAAAGCTTTTTTTTTTTAGAATTTCGAAAAAAGTATTTTGGGGTCAAAATTTTCAATTTTAATCCTTTTTCACTAGCACTGTTATATAATTCGGTTCATTTCTGGATGTCATCACAGCGCACCCTCAAAATTTCTGCAAACATACATAATTTCTCCTCAACAACTGCAACTCTCAAATACTGGATGATCAATCCGTTCAACGTTGTCAGATCGACGGATTTTGTAGTATTTATTTCAGAATTGATCAGAAATTTACAATAAACAAAAAGTCGAAACAATTACGCATGGGAGGGGGAGGGGGAGGGGGAGGATGTCCGTACCGACGTCTCGATTCGTCATGTTTTACACAAAACAAAATTGAAAAATTAAATTTTATCGTTTTTTTTTTAAAAAAGTTACAGTACTGATATGATTATATACGTGCAGCTATAAGCCAAGGACTAACTTTATCAAAGATTTACACGACTCCCCCCCCCCCCTCAGACCAGTGCAGATGAGAAGGGAAAAGGGAGGTCTCTCCCGGTGCTCGTGTTTTTTCAAGGAGCTTATAAGGGCTCGGCAGAGCTCACTAGGGCTAAAAAAAACTAAAAAATTTGTATTTTTACAGCAAAGGCTCTCGAAACAAAAAATTTGGCTTAACCATTAGGGTGGAGTGAAAAAAAAAACATATCTTGGATTTCGACCAAATTTGGTGAGGTGGTTTACCTTGAGTGGGAGACCTCCCAAAAAAAAATTGAGCCCCCAGGGGGCAAGTGGAGGGGAGCTGGGGGGGCTCAAAATGCACCTCCTTTTGAAAAAAACGCTGTTTTTTGTGTTTTTTTAGTAGAAAAAAATTGTGCGAGAAGCTGTCGTAGCACTTAAAAGTTGCAATTTGAGTTTCTACGTCTCCCTAAACCATCGCCATCCTTCTCCGATCAAAACTCAGAGCGCTACCAGGGGGTTGAAAAGTTGCAGATTGTAAAATTCAAGTAACATTTCGAGCAAAAAATGGCGCATTTTCAGGGAAGAAATGGCCCAATGAAAAAAACAATTTGAAATTCGTGTTCAGCAGGTCAAAATACCCCGATAAACACACTTTTCGCGATAATTTTACTTCAAGTCTGAAAATTCATTTTTTCATAATGAAAAAGCAGTAAAAAAAAGTGAATTTTATCATGAAAAAATGAATTTTCAGACTTGAAGTAAAATTATTGCAAAAAGTGTGTTTATCGGGGTATTTTGACCTGCTGAACACGAATTTCAAATTGTTTTTTTCATTTGGCCATTTCTTCCCTGAAAATGCGCCATTTTTTGCTCGAAATTTTTCAAAAGGAGGTGCACTTTGAGCCCCCAGCTCCCCTCCACTTGCCCCCTGGGGGCTCAAATTTTTTTTGGGAGGTCTCCCACTCAAAGTAAACCACCTTACCAAATTTGGTCGAAATCCAAGATATGTTTTTTTTTCACTCCACCCTATTAACCATGTCGCGTCGTACTGTATATTGACGACCGACGTTCAAAAAGTTTTTTCGTTCGTACATTTTCCCCCTGGGCCACGATTTTCTCCACACAGCCCTGCCTCCTCTCCCATGGAAATATGCATTTTGAGAAAATTGAATTAAATTGAGTAAAAAAATTTGCAAAAGCGATTTTTTGGGGGGAGGGGGGATTTCTGTACCAAATTGGAAAAAGAGAAGAAATTTCATTTTGAGTCAGAATTCAGAAAGCTTGGATACAAAAAATTTTGAAAATCACTACAAATTCACCTTTGCAACGTTGCCAAACTTGAAATTTAAACCATAAATCAAATGAAGACTTTTCAGATTCCTCAAAAAAACTGATAAATATGGACTACGCACAAAAGTAATACACATCATTGAGACGTTGCCAAATCTAAAATTTGGAAGAAAAATGGAAACAAAGCAATAAATAAATCGCAAAATTCGATTTCAGAAAATTTGTCGAAACAAATAAAAAATATGCCAAATCCATAATTGCAACGTTGCCAAACATGTGATTCGAACAAGTCGAATAAAAACAATCGAAGCCCTTGAAAAAAAATTTTAAAAACATGAATTCCAAACATAACGATAAATAAATTGCAAAAATTGACAAAAATATGCGAAACAGATGGTTGCGATGTTGCCAAATATACAATTTGAGCTGTAACCAGACTTGGACCATTCAGTGTCTAAAAAAAAGTGTTACAAACACAAGTTCAAGCAAATAAATTAATCAAAAGATACAAAAAATTGTTAATCTGGACGCGATGTTGCCAAATATGGAATTAGAAGGGAAAATTGGATGTACCTAGGTATATTTTTCAGATTCTAGAAAAAATTCGGATTTTCACTCTCCAAAGTCCAAACTTCAAACAAAACTGACAAACAATTTCTTTTAAAAAAATCAACCAAAAATAGTGAAAAACAGAAACAGATCACTACAACGTTGCCAAATCATCGACCATTAACCAAACAATAAAATACAAGTCATAAAACGCCAAAAAAAAAACCACATAAATAGAACACCGCCAACAACCACATGCCATCTCGATTTACAGATTTACATATCGCCACCGCCTTCAGCGAGAATCTGCAAAAACAACCCATCAAATTGGCTTCAACGGCGCGACGTTGCCAAACATACGATTTCACATCGGGAACCGGACACACGCCAAGATTCCATTCGCGTTTCGCGAGATAACAATCGCAAATAGTACAAAAGGAGACCAAACGTGGCAAAAAAACAACACCAAAGGTGCTCGATAGCGACCCTATTATGCAAATGATTCCGCGAAGGCATCACGAAAGCTTGGCTCCCACAATGAGGCTACCTTTTTGAGGTCTAGTTCAATTTGCAAATCACTCAAGGCTGTACGGCGGCCGGTGCTGATGCGTAACCCACGTCGTCTTGGCGTTTGACGTATGCCGTATGCAGCAATCAAATCACGTATAGTACAATTACAGAGTGAAAGCAACTAACGGTAAGTGAAAATGGTAGGGGTACGGTTTGATAACTTTTACCGCACGATGTTGGTAGTAAATTTGCGAACAACCATCCAGCGAATAATATTAAATACACGGGTTGGTATTTAACCAAACGGCGAATAAATTCGAGCAGAGTTTTTTTTTTTCTAGGTCAACATACCAATAATTAGCTATTACGAATTTAGAACGTCGTCGTGCTCGACCGAATAATCGCGAAAATTCGCAACGCTCGTGAATTAAGTATGTTTCAATCTAAAACGCGATAGAGAACTTTGTGAAAATCCGCCTTAGCTGTACCATTTTTAATCGTCAAATTTCCCATGCTTTCGTTTTAACGATCGCGATTTTAATATTCTTGTTGTTGTAACTTGTTGCTTAGAAGGTTGGAATTGAACAAACAAACGTAAGAGTAAAGCAACTTGGTCGATGATCTTGTTGGGTATAATGAGTCGACGTATGAGCCGGATCCGGATTTTCGCCCGATGAAGGTAGTTTTCTCGAGTTTTTGAAACTAGATCTAGACGTTGGAGAATTTACACGACCCTGGGTTCGTGGTACGTTTCCCTGAATGGAGGGGTTCCTTTTTTGGAAAGTGTTCGTTTGAATGGCATTTGTTGAGGGGTAAAAAAGACTGAAAAATGATGATACAGGTTCTTGGGAGCCATTTTTCGAGGGCTTTTGACTTTTGGGTTTCTGAGCCTTTTGCCAGTTTTTCGACAAATTTCTTTTTTTTTCAGAAATGATTCCTTCGAATTTTCAACTCCCCAAAATGGTTTTGGAGCCCCAAAATTGAGTCATTTATCAATCAATATGAATTTCAGAAGTTTGGGAGTGTTTTTCAAAACCTTTCAATTTTTGAGCTCTTGGTCCCCACCAATTTCTCGACAAGATTAAGAGATTCCCTTATTTTTTTCAAAAAAGTGATCCTTTTGAATCTTCAGTCCTTCAAAATAGTTAAAAGCCCTTTAATCAAGGCCCAAAATTGGGTTATTTATCTATCAAAACGAATTTTATGGGTTTAGGGGTATTTTTCAGAAGTTTCTCAATTTTTGGGCTCTTTAGACCACCAATTTCTAGATGAAAATGAGCGATTTTTTCTTTTTTTTTTTCGAAAAAATGATCCCTTTGATTAAAGCCCAAAATTGGGTTATTTTTTTATCAATGAAATTTTAGGGGTTTGGGGGTATTTTTCAAACGCCTCTCAATTTTTGAACTCCTTAGACCACCAATTTCTTGATAAAAATGAGAGATTTTCTCTTTTTTTTTCTCGAAAAAATGATCCCTTTGAATCTCCAGTCCTTCAAAATAGTTGAGAGCTCTTTGATTAAAACCCAAAATTGGGTTATTTTTTTATCAATACGAATTTTAGGGGTTTAGGGGTATTTTTCAGAAGCCTCTCAATTTTTGAACTCCTTAGACCACCAATTTCTTGATAAAAATGAGAGATTTTCTCCTTTTTTTTTTTTCGAAAAAATGATCCTTTTGAATCTCCAGTCCTTCAAAATAGTTGAGAGCCCTTTGATTAGCGCCCAAAATTTGTTTTTTTTTTTATCAATACAAATTTTAGGGGTTTAAGGGTATTTTTCAAAAGTCTCTCAATTTTTGGACTCCTTAAACCACCAATTTCTTGATGAAAATAAGAGATTTTCTCTTTTTTAACGAAAAAATGATCCCTTTGAATCTCCAGTCATTCAAAATAGTTAGGGAGTCCTTTGATTACAGCCCAAAATTGGGTCATTTACCATCAATACGAATTTTAAGGGTTTGGAGGTATTTTTCAGAAGCTTCTCAATTTTTGGACTTCTTATCCCCTCCAATTTTTCGATGGGATTGAAGGATCCTCTTTTTTTCAAAAAAATGATCCCAAAATAGATAGGAGCCCTTTGATATTAGAGCCCAAAATTGGATCATTTATCTATCAATAATATGAATTTCTGGGGTTTGGGAGCATTTTTCAGAAGTCTCTCAATTTTTGGGGCTCCTGAGACCCAAAAAGTTCTCGACGAGATCAAGAAATTCACTTTTTTTCCAAAAAATTATCCCTTAGAATCTTCAGTACCCCAAAATACTTGGGAGCTTTTTCATTAGAGCCCAAAATTGGGTAATTTACTTATCAATATGAATTTCAGGGGTTGGGGGTATTTTTCAGAAGCTTCTCAATTTTTGGACTCCTTAGTCCCACCAATTTTTCGACGGGATTGAGAAATTTTCTTTTTTTTTTCAAAAAAATGATCCCAAAATAGATAGGAGCAGTTTGATTAGAGCCCAAAATTGGGCCATTTATTTATCAGTATAAATTTCTGGGGGTTGGGAGTATTTTTTCAGAAGTCTCTTAATTTTTGGGGCTCTTGAGACCCAAAAATTTCTCGACGAGATTAAGAAATTTACCTTCTTTTTTTTCAAAAAAATTATCCCTTCGAATCTTTAGTACCCCAAAGTACTTGGAAGCTTTTTAATTAGAGCCCAAAATTGGGTCATTTATTCATCAATATGAATTTCAAGACCTCAAAATAATATTACGGGCCACAAAATGAGTCAATGATCATCCAATTCCAAGATTTGACCACGACCTTAATTTTCAAATCCAAGGATGACAAATTGATATAGAATAGAAAAGATGCCGACGTCATCATTTTTTCTCCCGAAATCTCAAAAAGGAAAGTTCTAGACCTTTTAAACCTCAAAATTATCATTTTTCAATTTCATTCCCAAAACTGAAAAAAATTACAAATTTCATTCAAAAACACTCCTCACGACGATAAAAAAAATTACACAATTTTTCCACTTGAAAAACACACTTTAACGCGAGGCAACTTTACCACCCACTAACCGACTCTCGTAATCCGATACGAAACCGCAATAAAAATTATAACACAATATAATTCACCTCCATAACCACATTTATTCGCGCCATACTTGAAAAAAAAAACGCCACTTTTCGAAATCTCGTCGATCTGCGTATTCGTCTAAAAATTAATCGTTCTCAATAAACAAATTTTTAAATTTAGAAATTCGCGTTACAAATCAAGTTTCGCCGCGTCCCAAGGACAAGAATTAGCCATTTTTAAGCCGAAAAAAAGTGACGCATTTCAGAATCAAAATACGCAAAGAGCTGAAATAAATAAATAACCAGATGTAAATAATTCCAAATAAGTCACGAATGTTTGTCTGAGTTTCTCTCTTTTCCTCTTCTTTCTCTCGGTGTCTCGGTTACGTGGTTTTCATTTTATACTTAAATGGAGTACCCAATGTCGAAAAATACAACCCGATATGGTAATTCCATTGGAAAAATGGATGGAAATTTGGACGGCCGGGGGGAAAGAGAGAGTGGTATTTTTCTTGAGAAATGAATCGTATGTGTGGAATGAATGGTAAATGGTAAGAGCAGGATATGGAGGTGGAAAGGAGGGAGAGACTGGTTTACATAAAAGAATTATACCAATGTACGTAGTTGTTGAGCTGCGACGAAGTGAAGTCTCGAAGAGGATGATTTTTACGATCGAATGGGTAAGAAGAAGGGCGAAGTGATGGTTTTCTAAGTAAAAGGGAGAAAATAACGGTGGATTTGTGGTCTAACAATAAGTTCTGAAGGCCATGACAGGCTCGAAAAGACCAAGATTATTTCTTTGTAACCAAAAAAAAAGAAAAAATCTAACATCGTTCCAGATGGCAAAAGGATCTTATCACATGGTTTAGAATTAAGGAGCAGTGAGGGAAGAAAGATAAGATTAAAAAAATACAAGAAGGTTGAACTGGAAAAAGAAAAAGGTGTACTTAATTTTTTGTTCTGGGACAGATGATTTGAGCACTTTCAGATCAATTTATCAAGTTTTGACCTCGTTATTCAATTTTTCACACAAAAAGTTTCTCTTGTTCAAAATTAATGTTCAGGGTATCGAATGAATCGAGAGATTTATGTCCTGTTCAGAGAAGGAGGAAGAGAGAATTTTTTCACGATGATTTATCTGCATGGCACCTAATTCTGAATAGATACTCTTACAATCATATGTATATCGATACTAAAATGTGAAAAACACATGGGAAATCAAGAACAACGATATTGAATCAATTCACCTAAAAATCTCGTGATTTCAAATTTTTCAAATCTGAAGGAAGAGCAAAAAGGAGTTGAACCTAATTTTCCAAAATTTAGCATACTTAAAACTTGGGAAAAAATTACATTTCAGAACTCAGAAGGGATTATTTGTAAATTAAATCCACCGATTTTTCAAATTCAGTTTTTTTGTAAAATATTCGATGTTCAAATTTGAGCCAATTTCACCCCTCTGATTTCGAGTAACGTAATATTTTATTGGCAGGCGCGAGAATATGCAAAAAGTTATGCGAACTATGCCCTTAAACTACAATATCACAAGCTCAAAATGTTTTTTAAAAACAAAAAAATGTCAATTTTTTGAGCTCAAAGCTCAAATATTGAGGTTTATTCATCTGATTCATCCCCTACCCCTCTGCAAAGTCTCCTAATCCAACAATGATCTGTATGAAAAAAAATGTTTATGGTATTTTTTCTTATTAAAAAACTCAAAACCAACTCAATTTATTGCAATTTTTGAAATATCTCTATTTCGTCCTTTTCCCCTTCCATATCTTTCGCTTTAAGAGAATAATTTCCAACTGTGGTTTATACAAATTCAACGCCTTTCAAATTAATATGGAATAACCACAATTCTTTTTTGAGTTCTTTCGCCAACTTGCCAAATATCAAGAAGTTATATTATTTATCTCTCAAACTAATTAAACTCAGTTTTTACAATTCTAAAGTTATCAAGAAGTTTTTAATATTTTACTGAAATTTCAAATGTTTCCAGAAAGATAAAATTTAGCTACCTGTATTCTTCAAAATGAATCCTGAAATTATAGGAAAATTAGAAAAAATCTGTTGGTGGATCCAAAACGACTAAAAAATAACAGAAATGGGACCAGAATATTTAAATTCAGAAAATACTGAAATTCCAACGTTTGAAATTAATTCATCGTCTTCTAGAGAAAATCAAAATCACTGGAGAAAATTTAAAATCTCTGTTTGAGGCTCCAGACGAGGAGAAAAATTATAACTGAATTTATTAAGAAAATCGAGCTTTGAAAAGGAGCAAATTTTCAATATTAAAAAATTACTGGAGATGAAAAAATTTCATTGAAGTCCCAGACCAGCAAGAAAAATACAGTGAATTTATTTTAAAAGTTGAGATTCAGAAATGAGTAAATTTTCGACTCTTGAAATTAATTTATGACGTTCTAGAGAAAATTGGAAAATCACTGGATGTTTTAAAAAATTACCATGAATTTATTCAGAAAGTCTAGATTTAAAAAAAAAGCAATGCTTAATATTTGAAATTGATTTGTACTCGTTGTAAGCATGATCAACATTATTGGAGTTGGGGAAAACGAAAATTTACTGAAGGCTCCAAATGAGTTGAAAAAAAAACAATGAATTGATTGAGAAGGCCAAAATTGAAAAGAGCAAATTTTCATGACTTAAAAATAAATTACGTTACATTCGTTTTAGATGTGTTCAATATTACTGGAGAAAATTAAAACTTTACTAGAGTTCCTAGGGAGTTAAAAAAGCACGATGAATCGATTAGAACGGTTCAAGCTTAAAAATTACCAAATTCTTACTATTTGAAGTTCATCTTAGTTCGTTCTAAAGAAAAAGAACTCAAAACTACTGGAGAAATTCAGAATTTCGCTGGAGGCTCCAAAACAAACAGAAAATATTGACGATCAATTTGAAAATCTAGACTGAACGGTCATCAAATTTCTTACGCCAAAAATAGTAAGTAATTTATATTTGTTTTGGGGATGCCTTGAAGTACTGGAAAAAATCAAAGTTTACTGGAGACTACAGAAGGGTTAGAAAATGAAGCAAATAAAATTATGAAATAAATACTACACTGTAATCAAATTTTCAGCATCAAAAATTGATCTATATTTGTTCGAGGAAAGTTTTAAATAATACTAGAGATAGGTAATCAAAAGTCAACTGGAGGCTCCAGAAGGACCAGATGACCCAAAAATTATGGAAATGAAGTTATTAGGTAATTCAGAATTTGGCTGAAATTAAATTTTGATCCCAAAAAATCAATTTTCGCCCGAGGGGAAGGGGAAAGAATAAAATTCAAAGTTATTGGAGAAAGTTGTTATTTTACTGGAGACTCCAAAATTGTAAATTGGTTAAAAAATGATGGAAATCGAATCAGTGAACCTAAATTCGAAAATTATTAAATCTTCAATATTTGAAATTTAATTCATGCTCATTTGTGATAGAGCAGGGGGAATTACTAGGAAAAATTGGAATCTTCCAAAAATTTCAAAATGACCAGAAAATGACGTAAATTAAATTGAAATGTACTCATTCAAATCTAAATTTCACAGAAATCAAATTGACATTTAATTTATGTTCATTCTGGGGAAGGGAGGACAATTAAAAATTAAAACTACTGGGGAAATTTGTTTACTGATGGCACCAGAATTTCTAGAAAATGATGCAAATTGAACCAGTAAGTAAATCTAAAATTTGACGATATGATATTTTTTGAACTTACAATTTCAGCTTATTTTGGAAAAGTTGAAAATTTTTAAAGAAAATTGGGTTATCAACTTACTAAATTCAACAGTTTGAAAATTTTAAAATCATTTTAAACTTAATTTTACTCGTTTGCAACTGGAAGGGAAGAATTTTTACGAACTGGAAAAATCTGAATTTTACTGGAGACTTCAAAACGAACAGAAAATATTTCATGGAAAACTAATCAATAAATTTAAATTTTCCGGTAAAAAATGTCTAAAATCGAAAATTTAATTAATACTCATTCGTGGTGAGAGGGAAAGGAGGGGTGAGTATAAGTTCGAAATTATAGTTGAAAATTATTAACTGAAGTTTGGACGTCTGGAGATTCCAGAATTGCCAGAAAATTAAGGAAATTGGCCTAATGAATCTAAAACTCAGAATTCATCGTTTTTCCAATACTTGTAATCGATTCGAGCTCATTCTGAGAAAATCCAAAACGACTGGAGAAAATTAAAAATTTACCGGAGACTCCAGAATTATAAAAAAAATTGAGTACGAAACTCGATCGAATAAATCTAGATCCAATCCTTTGTCAAATTTCCAATATAGATATTCAAAATTAATTCGTGCTCATTCGGAGACAGTTCAAAACCACTGATGAAATTGAAAATTTCGATGGAAACTCTTGATTAGCTAAAAAAAATCCAACGAGTCGACTCATAAAGTTAAAATTAAACCAGGAGCAGATAAAGTTATAAATTTTCAAACACGTCAACCTCGAGCATTACTAATTTCTAAAATTACAAATACTGATTAAGTTATTAGTCATCGCCAAGAATTCTTGAAAATTTTCAAAAAAAAAAATTCAAATCAGAAAATCAACTTTAGCATGGAAAATTTCATTTCGATAAATTTTCTTCTGACATTTTCTACATTCGATATAAATATTCAAAGCTCATACCAAAAAATCCAGACAATTCGAGAAGTTCTTCCGCGTTTTCTTCAATGACAGACCATTTCAAAAAACCATTTACACGTGCCACAAATTTTTTCATTAAAAATGCCCCATCAGTAGCGTAACTCGACAACCCCTTGGGGGGGGGGGGTGTCAGAAGTACATAGGCGTCGGAAGCTTTTTTTGGGAAAGTGCAATTACTAATGAGTCAACTACATACAATGAGGGTATTGGAGTAAGAAGAAATACTTACAGGCTCGAGCAGAAATATTTCTAAAAAATGGAGGTAATTTTACAGAACCGCGTTAATTTTCAGGGGTACATTAAAAGGTGGTTTTGGAAGGAAAAATTCAAATTTAGATATCTCAACTACGACTCAATTCCTCATTCCTGCCCAATTGCCCTTAACGTTTTTTACTTACAAGGGAGATATCTCAACTCAAAGTAAAATTTTGAGCCCAAACAAAAAAAAATCGAAAGTACATCATAAGAGAACACCGTATCCAAAATTTCAGGTGCTGAAGTTCATTTTTAGATTTTTGGCGAATTTTTGAAATTTCAAAATTACCTCCGCCCTGCGAAGTATGAAAATTTTATCCAATCAACGGAAAAAGCTGAAATTTGGTATTGCCCTATTTTCGACCCCCCGAATCGATTGGAAGCGGTTTCGAAAGGTTTTGGAGCCACCAGAAATTTTTGGAATTTTCCAGCGCTGGAGAAAAGCCCATAAAAATGGCCCATATGCACTTCAGCACCTATAATCACAGATTATCCATATTGGTAACCTATTTGATCGATTGAAACATAATTTTTCAAAATTCGTAACTTTGAGTTCAAGTTCGCATTTTTGGGGAATAAATTTTCTGGAAAAAATCAAAAAATTTTCTGATTGCTCTGAAACGTCTCGAAACCGCTTCCATTCGATTCGGGAGGTCAAAAATAGGATATCTACCAAGTTTCAACTTTTTACCTCGATGTATGCGCATTAGGCGAATTTTTAAATTTTTCCCAGGAAAATTTCTTGCCCAAAAATGGGAATTTGATCTCAAAGTTACGAATTTTGAAAAATTGTGTTTCAATCGATCAAATAGGTTACCAATATGGATAATCTGTAATTATAGGTGCTGAAGTGCATATGGGCCATTTTTATGGACTTTTCTCCAGCGCTGGAAAATTCCAAAAATTTCTGGTGGCTCCAAAACCTTTCGAAACCGCTTCCAATCGATTCGGGTGGTCGAAAATAGGGTAATACCAAATTTCAGCTTTTTCCATTGATTGGATAAAATTTTCATATTTTGCAGGGCGGAGGTAATTTTGAAATTTCAAAAATTCGCCAAAAATCGAGAAATGAACTTCAGCACCTGAAATTTTGGATACGGTGTTCTGTTATGATGTACTTTCGATTTTATTTTGTTTGGGCTCAAAATTTTACTTTGAGTTTAGATACCTCCCTTGTTAGAAATAGCAGGGGTTCGTTAAAAATCACTTTTTTTGAATTTCTCCAAATTTTCTCTGAAAAATCAAAGCAAATGTGATTTTTACAAAAAAAATTCTCAAAATGATCTTGGTATAGGCAATGAGACACTTTTACTCAGAAAAATCATCGACGAAGATTTTCCATCATTTTCCCTTAAATTAACCATTTTAAAATAGAAGAAATTAAGGAGGGTCCTTCTCAATGATTTTTTACAAAAAATTTAAAAACACAAAAAATAAGCACCTACTCGTACTCCTGAAATATCGCAGAAAGAAAAAAAAAAGAACTGTTTAGCAGGCTCCAATAATAATGTATCTAGTAGAAACATGAGTACTTGATTCTTTCAAATGAATTTTTAAAAAATCGTAAGGTATAAGTAAATTACATGACTTTTTTCGACCCCCTTACTTCTTCCCTTTGGAGTAATCAACACAAAAAAATTATTAGGTAAAGAAAAAAGGTTGAATTTTCAGAATCAGGTATCAGTTGGTCGTTAAGAGGTTGTGAAGATGTACAAGAGGCCAATTGGCCGCAGTTTTAGAAAATTCTTGGTAAGTACAAGTATTTAAAATTTTAATTCAATTTGACTCGTCTTTTCTTTTCCATTACGTCGAAAAACGAACGGAAATTTTTGGGAAGTTAATTTGAATCGAATGATATATACAGGGTGTCTGGTATGTCACCTTAAACAAAAAGACCACGTATTCTATACATAAATACAAGAAGAAATGTTATGTACAAAAAAATTCGCAGGACCTTATAGTTCACGAGTTATTCGACATTTTAGGGGGCATGATATTTTCTTGAATTTCGCCATTTCAGTGATTTTAACGAAAACTACTGAGGGGTAAGTGGTGGTAAATGTGCTATGGGATCCTTAGAAGCATATGACGGTTTTGTGTGGGGAGGGGGTCATGAATAAGGGGGTTAAAGCGAAAAAATTGATTCTAGGCGAGAAAAACTGGTTTAAAAAAAATTAGAAATCGTTTTCGACTATTAACTTACTAATTAAGGATTGTACTGCCATTTGGCATATAACAAGCCTATTTTTATTTTTTTTGGTACGTTAGATGCTGAGTCATCAATTTCTGAAATTTTGATCACGTGAGTAAATTCATAAAGGGTGATATTGGGTGATATTTTTTCGGGCATTTCGTTACTTTTGAACACTTTTATTAAAAAAAATCGCGATTATTTACCAAAATTCACAATTTTTTCCTTTTTTCTAATCCATGTGGCAACCTCGCAAATTTTACCCCGATAAATCGTAAATATTCCTATTCAAAGTAGTAGAAATAATTGGCTGCTAAATAAAATGACTCTACGTTATTTTGTGGATAAATCTTTCAAAAATTGTTTAGTGTACGGGCGACGTTGCAACATCTACGTAACTTTTAATTGCTGATATCTCGGTAAGGATGGGTTTGGGAAAATTTTGTGAGAGGAATTTTTGATTTATTATGACGAGTAGAATACGTGTTTTTTTTTTTTTTAAGGTGACATACCGGACACCCTGTAGATACTTTATAAAAAGTATTCTTCCTCACAAAAATTCAAAATCAATATCAAATTACGTCAATCGCGGGAAATTATTAACACTAGATTGTTTGTGAACAACAAGTAAAGACGTAAAAGAATAATTTTTTGTTTTCAATCGCAGAAAAGTAAAAAGGTGGAAAATGAAGCTTGTTATTTCAATAAATCTAAAAAAATATTCCACAGGTATTCTGATGGAAATGTACTTTTTAAATGTGATGATTAGGGAACGGATTTTTATGAAACTGCATGTTTTTCTAACAGTACAGACATTTTAGCTAAAATAAGGCCCTAACCCAAAAAAAATTAGCAGGAAGGGGAAGTTTCGTATGTACGCTCAGTAGGGTATGTCTTTTAATATTCCCGAACTTCCCTAAAATCGGTGAATATTTTGACCCCCTTTTGGGGGGTGAGGGGGTTCAAATTTTTGTTTTTCGACTATAACTTTCAAAATTACGTATTTACGAAAAAAAAATTGAAAAAAAATTGTAGAACATAAAAAAACGAACAATTTTGTTATTTACAATTTTTTCCTAGGACGTCATGGGAGGGAGCTAGGGTCCTCGAAAAAAAATCAATTTTAAAAATTTCCCGTTACCAGAAAAAATTAGAAAAAATCGGGTTAATCGACTTTTAGGAGCGGTTCTTTTGCATAGTACATCCGATTACTATGCAGAATAAGAAAAATGTATAACCGACCCCTTATCTCAAAGTAGGGGGGTGGACCCTCCGAAGGAAAAGTCGCATTTTCCCCTAACCGTAGCTCAGCTGCAGTGCAAAATTCGAAAAATTGGTTCAAACAAACGTTGTAGAGCATTAAAAGACGAACATTTTACTTTTTTTACTTTTTTTCTACGTGGTCTTGGAAGCGAGCTATCGCAAAAAGAAAAAAAAAATCGGCGTTCGAAATTTTTTCATTACCTCAGTAGAGTACGAGTGTGTAAGCCTGGTAAATTTAAAATCTAGCGAACCAATGGTCGAACAAGTGTGGTTCTGAGGTTTTCGTGGGCGCTGAACTCAATTTTTATGATAATTTGACCCCTTGACCCAAATTGAGTCTCAAAAGGAGAGTTTATCGAGTTGATGAAAAATTTTCCAACGCCGCGCTGCTTTTTTTCTTTTTGCAATAGCTCGCCCCCAAGACTACGTAGAAAAAAAGTAAAAAAAGTAAAATGTTCGTCTTTTAATGCTCTACAACGTTTGTTTGAACCAATTTTTCGAATTTTGCACTGCAGCTGAGCTACGCTTAGGGGAAAATGCGACTTTTCCTTCGGAGGGTCCACCCCCCTACTTTGAGATAAGGGGTCGGTTATACATTTTTCTTATTCTACATAGTAATAGGTTGTACTATGCAAAAGAACCGCTCCTAAAAGTCGATTAACCCGATTTTTACTAATTTTTTCTGGTAATGGGAAATTTTTAAAATTGATTTTTTTTCGAGAACCCTAGCTCCCTCCCATGACGTCCTAGGAAAAAATTGTAAATAACAAAATTGTTCGTTTTTTTTATGTTCTACAATTTTTGTTTCAACTTTTTTTTCGTAAATACGTAATTTTGAATTTGATTCAAGTGTTTTTGACCAAATTAAACGATTTTCGATGATTTTAAGTGTTACCATGTAGTTAAGCTCGAGAAAATCCTTTCCAGGGATACCCATCTCGATATTGCATATTTTGCATATTTCAAGATTTTAAGGGTATATATTTGCATATGTATTTTGAACCTCATAAATGCATATTTCAACTTTTTTAGGGCATAAAATTCCGTTCCCTAGCAATTAGGCATAGAGACTTGGAATACCAGAAGGATTTTAAGGGAATGGAGTAAAAGGGAGCCTTTTTTCACTCTGTAGTCTTAGAATCGTGATTTTGAAGCTCTGAAGAAATTGGATTTTTAATGTACAAAAAAAACATTTTTTCATGTTTTAATGCTTTCAAAATGCCCTTCTGATGTAATTTGAGGGTACATTTGATACTTTGTACCTCAGCTGTCAATTTAGGGCACAGTGTACTCCTTGAAGCCCAATTTTTCGACACCACCGACAGAATACAAAGGATAAGTATATTTTACAATGTTCAATTATCAGTTTTCAATAAAGGTATGCATAAACTCGAGCGAAGTGAAAGCAAAAATAACTGAAAAAATTCTTGTCAGAAATACTTTGAGATCTGGGTGAAATGAAACCTTGATTTTGAGAAAATATTCTCAACTTTCTAGTGTAAAAATATTCGGATCCGCGTGAAGCCAGAAAAAAAACTCAAAAAAATTCTCAAAAGCTGAAAATTACTCAAGTTGAATTAGAAAAATTTTTGTGAGAAAATCTTTTAAAAGTAGGTAAATTGAGATGATTTTGATTTTTGATAGTAGTTTCGATTTAAAAAAAAAAAAAGAACAGTAAAAAATTCAGCCCAAGCGAAGCGAGGGATTTTTTTTTTGCAGAATGTAGGTTATTGTTGTACAAAAAAAAATTAATTTTTGAAGGGTTTCTGAGGGGGGTGTCCCCTCCCCCCGTATTTACGCCACTGTGCCCCATTTTCTTCAATGACAGACCATTTCAAAAAATCATTTCCACGTGCCAGAAATTTTTCCATCAAAAATGCCCCATTTTCCTCAATGCCAGACCATTCAAAAAAATCATTTCCACGTGCCATAATTTTTTCCATCAAAAATGTCCCATTTTCCTCAATGCCAGACCATTCAAAAAAATCATTTCCACGTACCATAATTTTTTCCATTAAAAATATCCCATTTTCAGAGATTTCCTCCCATTCTAAATTTCTAATTCCCCCACTCACTCGAAATACGCAGATATTTCAATTAATTCGACGAGTTTTCCTACTTTTCCAAGCCCATTAAACGCCGCTCAATCCGCATTATCATAATTTCCTTAATCTGAAAATTCATTTTACGACTTTTTCGTATCGCGTTACGACCTTCTATTTATTTTCAACACGTACTTAGACCATTTTCGACACGTGTGAAAATTTTTTTCTCTAATCAGTCCACGTTTGAGGGAAAACATTACCGCTGATAATTTGAAATTTCCACCTTCGATAACTTTCTCTTCACCCATGCTGGTTATTTTCCAAATTTATTTAATTTTCTACAAAAAAAAAATCCAAGCCAATACAAATCCTCAATCATTATCTTTTGTCCTCCTTACACTTTCTCCTACATCACCGTTGTAAAATCCGCTCCAGCAGCCAAATTTACCACACACAATCGATCCGACAATACCCACAGACCTCCTGCGAACACGGAACAATATGGCACCAGTAATCCGCGATTAATACCATTTCGAGCTCTATAGTCTGCAGAGCGAGAGAACCAAGGCAATGTCAAAGCTTATCGTGAGAATGGTATTTTTTCAAGCCGATCAACAATACGATTCGACCTCGGTGCACAAAACTGCACAATTTGGGGCCGATCAGTCGACGAGAGCAAGTAGTGCACGAGTTTTTTTTCCTCTCTGACACGTACACGAGGCCACGATCACGTCCTCTCTGTAGATAATCGAATTAACACAGGAAAGTCGAAGTCGAACCCCGGTGACAGTCGGGTTTGATTCATCGATTTCATTATTCACCTTAACACAATAACACTGAACCTATTTTTAATTCAAGGTTCATCGATGACTGCATACGACGAAACTGGTTCAATTCTTGGCGAAAAAAATTCCCCAACGTTCCACATACTACGTGAAAACAGCTCCTCTTACGCAATATGGAAATCTCAGCTCGTAATAAACTATCGATCACGTACCTCTCAATGGGGTTCTTCAATGTGGCACTATTTTCAATTATATTCAACAAAACTGGCGAAAATTTCGCATAATTAGCACGACGAAGACGAATTCGAACTGAAAAATACACGGTTCACCTTCGACTCGAACGTTAAAACTGTATCGACCAAAGATCACTGGCTGGCCTCAGCGAAGAAGGCAGAAAACACCGACTCGGCCGCAAAAATTAGACTATTTTCGCGAAAAAAAAAAAAAATTCATGAAACCAGTTCGAGCAACGAAACGCGATCGCAACGAGATCCAGACCGGGTTTACCTAACGAAACCACGAATACATTGTCGAACCGCGGCTCACCGAAAAGAGGTTAATGGAGGGGGTAGGCGGTGCGGCGTGACCAGCCAATGAATAATAAAAATGGTAAACTGGATAATTGTTCTCGTTCGTCTGCCGGTGCCGGGAGATGAACGAACTTGGGCACATGCAGCTTTCAAAACAAACAGAAGGAAGGCAGGGATGAAGGGATGGCACCTCAATGGCATAGGCGAATCACCTACGAGAAAATTGTCCAATTTTAACCATTTGGAGAGCAACGAGTTGGAAATTTCGGGCGCACGACGGTGACGTATTCGGGTATCTAATTTATTACGATCCCGGAGGGCCTTCGGCCAACGCAGAGGTGAAAATTTTCTACATTTGAATATTTATAGGTATACTTTGTGATGGAGTTATTACCGTATAAAGCTCGCCGATTCGATGACGAAATTCGCAACGTTATTCTCGTGTTATCGATCTCATTGCTCGATACGATGGTAAGTCGTAAGTGGATAATTCCGAGAAATGACGCGACCCGAATCGTCCAACGGTATAATTTTTATAATTATTCGATACACAGCCACCTTCGATGGCCAACTTACGTACGGTGTTTCTTAATACGAAATTATTCGCCAAAGGTGTCATCATTTTAGGCGCTTATACGCTTATTAAATATACGAGCCATATATCCAACGTGTACTAAATTTACCGCGTTTATGACGCCAATGAGGATTTACCCAGGTATTTATAAATGCGTATGTTTTTATACCTAAACCTGCGGATAATTTGGTCGACGAGGTGTACAATCGCGAACGTATATCGACATTACGGTTCTCAGAGATTGTTGAATTGTTTAATTTGTGTACTTGGACGTGCATGCGTGCACGATTTACTGAAAAATTAAAATTACGATTCGTAGAAATTCGCGAAAATTATGCTAATTTGAGATGTTCCTAAAAGCGTATAGCGAAGTAAATACCTATGGGAAGTGTTAATGTTTCGTAACAGTGTGTAATTTTTGCTCGCTTATTGCGTTTATCTTTTTGGAATTCGAGAATAAGTCGAGATTCGAGGAAGAAATAGTATAAATTGTAGGAAAATAATGGTATGTGAAGAGAAAAAGAGAGGTCATTGAACTCGTGAAATTGGGCTGGAAAATTCTTAAAGTTTCAGAGTGATGAAAAATTCATCCGAGAATGTCAAAATTAATCGAAATGCGATTGATTGAATTTGGGGAAATTTAAATTTGTGTGAAAAATCGTACATTATTTTATGAATAAATTGTGTAAAAATTTTTCCAGTTTGACTGACAAGAGAGGTATCCCAGCTCAAAGTAAAATTTTGAGCCCAAACAAAAAAATTCGAAAGTACATCATAACAGGACCTCGTATCCAAAATTTCAGGTGCTGAAGTTCATTTTTCGATTTTTGGCGAATTTTTGAAATTTCAAAATTACCTCCGCCCTGCGAAATATGAAAATTTGATCTTATCAACGAAAAAAGCTGAAATTTGGTATATACCCTATTTTTGACCTTCCGAATCGATTGGAAGCGGTTTCGAGAAGTTTCGGAGCCACCAGAAAATTTTGGAATTTTCCAGCGCTGAAGAAAAGCCCATAAAAATGGCCCATATGGACTTCAGCACCTATAATCGCGGATTATCCATATTGGTGACCTATTTGATCGATTAAAACACAATTTTCCAAATTTCGTGATTTTGAGTTCAAATTCGCATTTTTGGGCAAGAAATTTTCCTGGAAGAATTTTAAAAATTTGCCTAATGCGCATACATCGAGGTAAAAAGTTGAAATTTGGTAGATACCCTATTTTCGAACTCCCAAATCGATTGGAAACTGTTTCGAGACGTTTCGGGACCACCAGAAAATTTTGGAATTTTCCAGCGCTGGAGAAAAGCCCATAAAAATGGCCCATATGCACTTCAGCACCTATAATTGTGGATTATCTATATTTGTGACTTATTTGATCAATTAAAACACAATTTTCCAAAATTTGTAATTTTGAATTTAAATTCGCATTTTATGGTAAGAAATTCTCCTGGAAAAATTTAAAAATTCGCCTAAGCGCATACATCGAGGTAAAAAGTTGAAACTTGGTAGATACCCTATTTTCGACCTACCGAATCGATTGGAAGCTGTTTCGAGACGTTTCAGCGCAATCAGAAAATTTTGAAATTTTCCAGCGTTGGAGAAAAGTCCATAAAAATGGCACATATGCATTTCAGCACCTATAATCGTGGATTATCCATATTGGTGACCTATTTGATCTATTAAAACTGAATTTTCTGAAATTCGCAACTTTGAATTCAAATTTATATTTTTTTGGCAGAAAATCAATTTTTTTCCAGTAAAATTGTCAGCCAAAAAATATAAATTTGAACTCAAAGTTGCGAATTTCGGAAAATTCTACTTTATTCGATCAAATAGGTCACCAATATTGGTTATCCGCGATTAAAGGTGGTGATGGTCATATGGACCAATTTTTATGGGCTTTTCTCCAGCATGGAAAATTTTAAACTTTTCTGATGGCTTCAAAACTTCTCGAAACCGCTTCCAATCGATTCGGGAGGTCGAAAATAGGGTATATACCAAATTTAAACTTTTTTTGTTCATTAGATCAAATTTTCATATTTCGCAGGGCAGAGGTAATTTTGAAATTTCAAAAATTCGCCAAAAATCGAGAAATGAACTTCAGCACCTGAAATTTTGGATACGGGGTCCTGCTATAATGTATTTTCGATTTTTTTTGTTTGGACTTGAAATTTTACTTTGAGTTGGGATACCTCTCTTGTGAGGTGTTCAAATTGGACAAGAAAATGGAAATTTTTCGACTGGTAGTAAAATTCTAAAAGGAAGGGAATAAGAGAATCGATTTGATAAAAATTGACAAAAACTATACAAATCTGATTCGAATGGTTAAATTTTTTATTCAACTCGAAATTTTTATGAAATTGCGATTTTTAGCCAAATTACTCAACTTCGAAAGCTCATATCTCGAGATAGGTTGTACTTGGGGAAAAACTGTTTGCGGGGTCTGAAAGATAATTAATAGGAGATTCGAAAACCGGTAATCACATTTTGAAAAGCTCAAAGTTGAACTTTGGTTGTGAAAGCTCAACTTTCATGATAAGAAGAAAAGATGAAAGCTACCATTCAAAAATTTGAAAAATTACAATGAGTAGCTTTTTTACCCTTTTTTCAACCAACAAATTTTCAAGATGGAATCTCTAGACCTCTGCGGGGTACAGGGGTCCACAATTTTAATCAAAATTTTAAAAAATCGAAAAAGTAAAGTAATATATCGATTACTACTAATTTGAAGGCGCTGATTTCGAATATGTACTCAGTTTTTTCATTCCATCCCTATGAACCCTCCTGTTAGCCTCCTTGATAGGGTCAAAATTCAAAAAAATGAAAAATATCGTGTGACCAGAAGTTTGTTAGGTTTTTGAGGGCGCTGAGTTCAAAAATTTGCTTATCTTTTAGATTGGACCCTTAACTGAGTACATATTCGAAATCAGCGCCTTCGAATTAGTAGTAATCGATGTGTTACTTTACTTTTTCGATTTTTTTGATTTTTGGTCGAAATTGTAGAGGTATAGAGATCCCCACTTGGTTGATTTGATGGAAAAAATTAAAAAATTTCACCTGAAGAATTTTTCTGTTTTTTTTTCGAAGTGCGTTTTTCTATTTTTTTCCAACTCATCAAAACAAAAATTTCCTTTAAAATAACATCATTTTTAAAAATTTCCGACTTAAACCCAAGTTTTCTCACTAAAAATGCACAGTTTTGTATTATTGGGATGGAAATTTGCTCCCTTAACCCTCCTATCGGTTTGGCCCTACTTGTTGAAGATTGGAATAGGTATCTACAAATAACTAAGGTGATGAATCGACAAATCTGGCCACAAACACAAACATATTAATCCAAAAAAAATAACTGAAAGCAGTTTTTAAAATTGGCTACTCAGACAATACTGACTTCGATTAACAAAAATCGACAAAATATTCCATTTCACAACACTAATTGAAAGCACCAAATTTTCAAAATTTTCAAAATTTGACGTTTAAAAATCTTTTACTTTGATTCAAATTGAAAAAAAATTACCTCAAATAGTTCATATAAACTGTGATTTTGTTTATACCCGAGCAAAGCGTTAAAAAAAGGAATTCGTTCATGTTTTAATGTTCTGAAAACATTATTTTCCGACACCACTGATTCCTGATTCCAACAAAATTGGAAAAATTTGAACCTTATGATTGTATCCAATACCATTTGAGCAAGACAAAAATTAATAAAATTTGAGAAATTTGATACAAAAATATATCGATGAATTTTAATCTAGCGAATAATTCTCAGAATTTCAACAAAATTGACAATAAATTTTTATGAATTTGAACCTAGCGAAGAAACTTTGACAGAGTTGTGACGATTTTCCAAATTTTATACCTACAAATTGTCAGAATTCAACAAAATCAACAAAATATTTTCAAAACCGATCTCTTGAAAAATTTAAGAATTTATTTGAAAATGGAGAAAAAAAACTAATTTATTCGAAAATAACGAAATGGAATTGGATTTTCAATGAATAATTTTTAAGAATACGAAAGAAATTACCACGATTTCAAACAAAATTGGAACATTCATTCAAATTTGAATAGAATTCAACTTCAATTTAGAAAAAATACACTGCCTCAGACAAAGTTTGATAAAATTAATACGAGACTCGTTCAGCAAACTTCGATAAATTTTTTAAAAAGGGATTATTTTTGACACAATACCAAAACTCAACAAAGACCCAAATTAAAGAAATAGATTATCTACTAGGAATCTTACAAGACTCACATTGAATAAATTTGGTATGACAATAATTTTTTGATACGAAATACCAAATTTTAACAAAAAAATCGAATTTTCATTCAAACAAAAAAAAATAATTTCGAAGTTGGAAGTTTGAGTTTGACAAATTCGTCAACAAAAATCGGTAGAATTTTACAACATTGACAAAAATTGCCATAAATCACGAAATTTAAGAAATTTTATAATCTTTGGGGATTTTTTGACAAAACTAAATATTGGGAGGATGAGGGTGAAACTGAGTGAGATGGGAGGTGGAATATGCATCCTAAGATTTTTTTGGAGTCCTTAATTAGGTGTGGTGGTTAGTTTCAAAAAGTAGAACGAATGTTTGCCTTATAGCTTTGGAATCGGAGCAATTTTAAAAGTTTGAGGGTGGGTTTTTGGCTGGAATGCATTGCAAAAAAAATCATAACAAATTCTCAAAAATTTGTTACCTTTCCCCATTCGTATCATGTATGTTTTCAAAATTTTTGGTTGCGTGAATGACGAAATGAGCATTTTTTAAATAGAAAACCGCATTTTTTTCGTCTATTCTCCCAACGCTAAAAATCTGAAAAAAATATCATTATAATTGTACCAAGGTAGAACTATATTTGTGCCAAAAAGAAAAAATGTATGTCTTTTAGTTTTGAAATTAGAGCGATTTTAAGTTTTCAAAGTGGGATTTTGGCTAGAAGGCAGTGCAAAAAAATCTGAAAAAATTCTCAAAAGTTGTTCACCACTCCCCGTATACACCACATAAATTTCAGAATTTTTAGTTTATTAGATTCCGAGATAAGATTTTTTGACGAAAATTCGACATTTTGGAGGGTAGGGGTGAAGGGGAGTGAGGTGGGGTGTTGAAAATACGGTCTAAAATTATTTTTTGGGGTCCTTAATAATGTTGGATAGTCAGTTTCAAAAAGTAGCTCTTAGGCCGATTCACCTATCTTAACCGGAGGTACCCTTTAATACATTAGGGTCAATTTTTGCATAAATCGTGAGAATTTGACTTCCAAATTTTGAAAACCGATTACATTTATGGGGCATGAAACTGAAAAAAAAATACAAATTTGACTTGGACTGACCAAAATTTGTCAATTTTTCACATAGGTTACCATTCGTCAAGAAATAAGAAACAAACACAAATCAACATAATTTTACAAAATTTCAATGAAGTAGGCAATTTAAATTGAAAAACATTACCCACAAAATTTATCGATTTTGGCAAACTCAAAAAAATTGAAGATTTCAGGGTTTGAATAATACCTATATTCGACTAATTTAATAAAATTTAATTCACCAGAACTGTCCACAATTGAAACCACAAAATTTATAATTTGTGAATAGTTGAATACGAAACTAAAATCAATATGAAATTTTAATTTGAGAAAAAATTTTAGATATTTTGAACTAAGGAAAGTGAAAAACATTCCCATTTAATTTTTTTCATAATTTCAGGCGTCGCGTCATAGCGAAATTTCTGAAGTAAAAAGTAACTTTCAGTAACTTTTTTTGACCAAAAAGTGACCAAAAAGTGACCAAAAAGTGACCAAAAAGTAACCAAAAGTAACCAAAAATTCAATTTTTTCGGGTGACAAATTTTTTTTACCGTTTTCTGAGTGAGGGGCAATTTTTTATAGTTTTCTGCAAACATTTCAAAGATAAATCAACTGAAAAGACGTGAATAATTTCATTATTTTATTAAATTCCTTCGCCAAAACAACAAACAAACTGACAAAAAAAATTTTTCATTTTTTTCTTGAAAAATTTTGAAAAATAACAATTTTTACGTAAAAATTTGAATTTTTGCCTAGAAGTGCGAAGAAAAAGTGGCTTTTGAGGGAAAAAAGTAACCAAAGTGAACTTTTAGACGTGAAAAGTAACCAAAAGTGACTGTAGTCGAAAAAGGTGACCCGTTATGATCAGAGCCGGATTTAACCTCACGGCGCTCAGAAGCAGAATAGAAATTGCCGCCCCTTTGAAAATGTAATCTGTAAACCCCCCCCCCCCCCAATAAAAAATAATATTTTTTATCTTTTTTATTTGATTAGTTGTATTAAAAAAAAAGAAACAAATAAACAAAAATAAAATTACCGCCGCCCCTCTATATGGTTGCTCACTTTCTTGTATTCCTACTTGCACCAGATTTCTGTAATGTAAAATGGCAAATGAGGAAAATTACAAAAAAAAAAACGCTTTTCAAAATCTTCCGCCCATGATATCTGCCGCCCCTGAAAATCTGCCGCCCGAGGCTCGTGCCTATGTCGCCTGTGCCTAAATACGGCCCTGGTTATGATGCATGTAATTTTGAAGCTTTTTACGTAAAACGTAATTTTGTGATTTTTTATGTCATTGTACTAAAAACTGTGAAAGATGACTCGAATCATTTCACTCGATTCGTAATTTTTTTCCATATATGCTTCGAAATGAAAAAAAAAAAAAACTGAATGAAATATTGGCTGATTTCAAATAAATAAAAAATTCTTCACTAGTTTCTGAAAATATCAGCATTTTGAATTCAAAAATATCAAAAAATTCAAAAATTGCATAAAAAGGAAAAAACCTCTTATGCCATTTTTTTCAAACACTTTCAAGTAATGCAATTTTTAAACATAATTTTGCTGTTTTTTCCATTCTACTTCGAACCAGGCATTAGTCCTCAACTTGGGTAAATTAATTTCACAATTTTTCACCAATCTTGACTTTTTTTGGCCATACAAATAACTAAATTATTAAAATTAATTCATTCAAATTGTCTCGCATTACCTTCCAAAAACATTCTAACCAAATCGGCAGTCATTCTAAATTCACTAATGATGATACACATTCCTCATACAGGTACTTACACTCTACACTCTACACTCGACACTTCTCATAATACATTCACTTCACAGCTGGATAATAACAAACCCGATCGTGAATACTGAATTTAATTACCATAATGCAATAATTAAAATGCACGTGGTATTCATTTACCTGGACACTTAGAAGCTCAAATGCTATAAAATTTCTTCCTGCAACTCTTCTAACCTCTGCAATATACCATTACACCACACAACCCGAATTCACGATCCAGCGTCGCGAGCACAACAAAAAACATAAAAAAAATTCCAACTTGTACAAACACACGTTTTTTTCTCGAGCTCGGCGGCCAGCACTACAAACCCATTACTGGTTCGGTGATCCAACAATGCATCGTGACCGCACTTTAATAAAACACAAGGCAAGGCAGGCACAGGATGACATCCGCGTACAAAATACCCAACTACAGCACAATTACGCTGAGATATTTAAATTTCAATGCAGTACCATTTCCAACGTTTCTCGTCGAATTGGAAAAAAAAAATAGAGAGGCGAAAAAACGTGTCGTTTTAATAAAACTTACTCAGCATTTGGTGTACTCGACGTGATATCAGCATCTGACATAATTCTTTATTGTTCACGCTATTTAAGCTATATGGGCATCTCTCTCGCACTCCCACGAATACCCAATGCAGCTTTCTCTGTCTCTGGTTACCTATATCGATATTTACACGGTACCGGTGCCGAGTACTAACCGTATTATTAATTATGCAGGTATGAATTTAGCCGAAAACATTCGTCGTCGTCCTAAAATAAACACCGTATGGTTTTTTTTATACCTCTGTGTCTCTGTACCTACATTTTATACGCTATAAATGGCACATGTTTTCCTTCTTTTCGCGTCGACAACGTAGGTAGGTATTTCGATACACATCTATAGATAAATTCCCCCCCTGGCTGCCCCGATCCACTCGAAAATTTAAAAAACACTCGATTATTGACTGAAAAAAAGAGTTAAATATCGAAATCATGGCCATTTAATAATAAACCATGATTCATACAGGTATCAAGATAATGTGTTGTCTCTGTAGAATCGATGCAATAACCACGAGCATCCAGCGAGTCGTCAATTTAGTATTTAGTCAGCGGGTATTTTTCCCGCCATCATCGCGTGTTGTCGTCTGGAATAACGGATGTTGAGAAATTTTGACGAGTTAATTTGATCAAAACAGATAGAGAAAGTTGTGCCGGAAAGATAGGGATGATGGAGGGAAAATACCGATGATCTGATGATAGATGACTGGTTCCTAAATAATTATGACGTAAATAGGATTTCGACGATCGAAGTTCATTTTTTTCCAAGTTGAACTTTTTTCAACTTGAAATTTTTTCAGTGATGGGAAACTGAAATGATATCGTTTTAGTATTCACTTTTCAAAATATCAGTTTCAGTTTCAGTTTCAGTTTTCAGTTTTTTCATTTTTTTTTCCTTTTGCATTTGCTGAAAGTTTATTATTTTATTTGAGTTTTTTTTTTTTTTGAAAAAGTGACCACTCGGTCACAAAAGTATTTACTGAATTCTGAACCTATTATAAAATTATGTTTTAAATGAGCAAAAAGCTATTAGTGACCTTTTTTGGATTTTATAATGCAAAATCGACGATTTTATTGCAAGAATTTGAAATTTTTTGTTGGAAAACGATATGTTTCAAGTTGAAGTTTTGGAGTGAAAATTTTCAATAAAAAATCCACTCTAAAATATTTCGAAAACTAACTTCTGCCTTCCAGAAAAATCCAACTGCTTCTACCAGATAGGAAATTTTTTGTTGACTTTTTCAACTCTTAAATTTTTTTCCCCAATTTTTTCCAAGTTTAAATTATTTTCTCAAACCTTCTCCTACTTTGCATTTTTTCTGAGAATTTTGATTGCTTTCACTTGAATTCATATTTATTTTTCCAACCTAAGACTTTTCTCAATATTTTTCAACTTAGAATTGATTTTTCTCATAAATTCTGAATTTCGTTTCTCATTTTCCCACCCAGAAGAAATTTTCAATATAAATGAATGAATGAAATGAAATCGATTACTTTTGAGTGGGAAAGTGGGAAACGAAATTCAGAATTTACGAGAAAAATTAATTCACAGTTGAAAGAAAGTGAGAAAAGTCTTAGGTTGGAAAAATAATTATAAATTCAAGTGAAAATAATGAAAATTTTCAGAAAAAATGCAAAGTAAGAGAATATTATCAATAACTCAGAGTTGGAAAAAATTTTAAGAATTAAAAAATGTAAACAAAAAATCAAGATTTGGTGAAAATTTCAAAATTTTGAAAAAAATATTAAGATACAGACGAAAGAAATTAAGAATTCACGAATAAAAATTTTCAATGAAAAAAAATTCTAGGTGGAAAGCTTTAAAGAAAATTTTGAAGTTATGTGAAGTAAAATTTTTCCAGATTAACTCAAGTCGTAACTTTTTTTAAATAGTTACAATTCGGAGTCGGATTTTGGGAATTGGTTGAATTTGTGGGTCACACAATTACACATTTTGAAATCGATTAAAATTATATTTTAATATGCAAGAGGTACTACACAAAAATCGAACTGGATTTTGGTATTTTTGGATTTTCAATTTTCATTAAATGATTCGAAAATTACGAATCACGAATCATTTTCCGGAAAGTGATTCGAATCATTTCTAAGAAAAGAATTCGTGATTCGTGATTCGAATCAAAATGAACGGGATTCGGCACAACCCTGAAAGCAACCAAAATTTGGCAATCGGAACTCAGACACGAAAATCGTGTCGACCTGTGTAATAAGATGGAAAATTTTTTTAAAAACTGAAACTTGACTGAAATTCGTTTCAGTTTCAGTTTTCATCATTTCAGTTTCAGTTTTTTCAGTTTTTAGTTTCAGATTTAGTTTCAGTTTCCCATCACTGAATTTTTTCACATTGGTTCTTTAATTTTGAATTTTTTTCAGAGCTGTATCCAATTTTAAAATTTTTTTTTCAATAATTTTTTTGAATTTGATATTTCTTAAATTTATTGTCATTTTGATTTCCAAGTGCAAATTTTTTCAACTCTAAATTTCTCCAATTTCTTTATTGATATTTTTTTGAAATTGTATCCAATTTTGGGAAATCTTCAGACAGTAAATTTTTTTCAATCTTCAATTTTCTCAGAATTATTCAAATTTTGATTTCTTTTGATTTTCAATTTTTATTAAAAAATTTCTTCCAATTATTGATTTGGGAGAAAAATTGAAAAATATGAAGTGGAATTTTTTTTAAATTCAAAGTTGAAAAAAAATGAAGAAAAATTTTAGAGTTGGAAGAAATAAAAGAAAATATCAAATTAAAAAAATTGAGAGGTTTTAAATTAAAAAAATTTATGATTGTAAAAAATTTTAGCATTGAAAACTTTTCAACTTGGCTTTCTTCAAATTTTTTCCACCTTCATATTTCTAAATTTTCTTCCAACTCAAAAATATTGTTCTCAATAATCGTAATTTTTTTCAACTCTAAAATACTTTCAATTGAATTTTTTTTTTAATTTCCAACTTTGAATCTTTCAAAAAATTTTAACTTCATGGCTTTCAAAATTTCTTATCAACTCAATACGCAATTAGAAGCCTTTTTAAAAAGTAATAAAAATGTAAAATTGAAAAAAAAAGGAAAATCTTGAGAAACAAATTAATTTAGACTTAGAAATCCCATTTACGTCAGAATCATTTATTTAGGAGCTAATATCCGATGGGCGGTGGCGATAAAAAAAATTATGCATAGAAATGATTCATTAAACGTTATTAGAAAATACAAAAATAGTAAATGATGAGATATCCTGCTATCTAATACGTCTTGATTGAACTCTCAATTAACGCGAACAATTTATCAGAGTTTTGGTTATTTTTATATCACTATACGTTCTCATTCGTATCCGGTTGATGAATGAATCATTATAAGGGAATAGTTTGAAAATAAGTGAAATGAAAATTTTTGAGAAAAATTGGTTAAATTATTTTTGAAAAAAAAAGGTTTAAGGTTGGTGAAAAACTAGTGCAATTTGGGGAAACGAATGGGGAAAATCCATGATCTGATTTTTCCTACAGATTGAACATTGAACGCAGTGAACGTTTCAACGAAATCGATGTACATAATGTTGCATTTTAAGGCAAAAAGTAGATTAGATATTTACATGCTCTCGAAGTTATCTGGAAAACAGTTATAAATATGGAGGTACCGCAAAGTATTCCAAGAATGACCGAGATCGTCATTAAATTCAAATAAAAATATGATAATTAGGTACCTAAAAGTACTCGAAATTATGAATAATGATAAATACACTTGTGTATAGTGCCAATGCGCATCATACTCGTACACGTGATAATGAATCGTAAAATTAACGAGTTGAAAACAAAATATATAAATACGGAAAAGAAACGAGCGTTTAACTGAAGCGGAATCGTAACGGTACCTATTGAGAATTGCAAAGAGAAAATAAATTGCGAGTTCAAAAATTATGATTTTTAAAAATTTCAAACATTTGAAATACGAATTCAAATTTGATATAATTGAATAATTGGGATTACTGACTCCCTATCTTCCTCTCTGCCTCTCTCCATCGACCTCATGAAAGACACCCCCCCCCCTCCCAAGGAATTGGTAATGTCGTAATCTCAATACTTCAATTAAGATTTTATAGAAATATTGGAAAATTAATTTTAAAAATTGATCAAAAATCGTTTAAAAGGTGTCTAAATTGTTCAAAATGCAACAAAACATATTTCAAATTTTAAAAAATAAAATGAAAATAGCACTCATAAGACTTTTCATAATCTCGTTTGAAATTATTCGAAGTTATTAAAGAAAATGATTCAAAAAATTATACGAGTGAAATTCTTTTTAAAAACTCATAAAATTGATAATGCCAAAAAATTATTTTAAAAAAGCAATAAAGTGTTCAAAATGGTAAGAAATTGATGTAAAGTAGTAAGAAAATCATCCTAAATGTTCTAAAAAAATTTTAAACATTCACAAAAGTGGTTAAAATTTCTCAAAAATTTAAATGAAATATAATTTTAAACGTTGTAAATTTTAAAATAAAAAGTAAGTAATTAAAAACATGATAAAATTTGATGAAAATTAAACTAAAATGTCATAAAAATTGGTTGTATGGTGAATAGGAGGGGAGGGGGGCAACACTTGAATTGATAATCAAATTGTAACGCTGTAAAAATCATTTAAATATTCATAAAAATTGTTAAGATGACTCGAAAAATTAATTCAAATGTTTCAAAAAATCTGTTAGAATGTAGCAGGGGAGAAAGAAGGTTACATGAATCGATTTTTATCTACATTTTCCCATCAATTCTGCAAATAATTTTTACAATGTGTTAATATTTTTCAAATTTTTAGGCTACTTTTTATGGAATTTAAAACAATGTTTACAAAATTTAAGCAAAGACGTGTTGCATCATTTTTTTGAAACATTGAAAAATTGTAATGAAAAGTATACAATTTTTTGAAAATTTTATCAATAATGTAGAAATATTAGGTTAAAAAAAAATGAATTTCTATTTTTTTTTACACAATTTTAAAAAATGAAGTATTTTTCGATATTTTACCTATTTCTTCAAAAATATTTTATTTTTACCAAATTCTATTATCTTCATTAAATTTTGCATTTTGGAAAAAAAATTACATTCAAATAAAAAATTTGATGCTTTACAAATAAAATTTTTCAGAATAAAAAAATAATAAAAAAATGTCCATGGAAAATTCCGATATTCATGTTTTTTTTAATTTTCTGTATGTTCCTAATTTTTGGACATTTTTTGCAAAAAATTAAGCAACTTTGATGGGTACTTATGAAATTTTGAACAATTTTCAAGAAATTTTCTACACAGCTGTGCAAGAATCAATATTCATCAACTTTCATCTTTTTTTGAACTATTTCTCTTCAAAATTAAAACTCAATTCCTACAAGAATGATTTTTCAAATTAAGTTTTCGAAATTAAACCAAACACGTGTTAAGGGGGAGGAAGGATCCAAAACTTTTCAGACGACATACAATTGAAAAAAAAAAATGGAATATAAGCCTTGGTTCCTTTGTTGAGCAAAGTTTTCGTGATTCGTTTCTTTCAAGCTCAATAAATTTTTACCTGTGCAAAATAATAGATAATAATTTTCTAAAATTAGAATTTTTAGAAAATGTTCCTAGAACGTTGTTAATTTTTATTTTTGTGGAACTTAAAATAATTTTTATGCCTCTTTGAGAGCAGTTTATGGATCTCTGACACAATTTTCTGATTGAGAGTAATTTTATAGTCTATTGTTTCATCAGTTTCCTAAGATTTTTTGGATTACACACTTTTCTGGCATCTAAAGCAACGATTTTCAGTTTTTACACAACTTTTTATAAATTATAGGTAGGTATAGGTACATTCGAAATTTAAAAAAAATTTTGAGTTTTTGTAATTTTTTTTAAATAACTGAATCAGAAGCGTATGGGTAGAAAGAAAAAAAGGGGTCTAAACTCCCTTCATGAAAACAAAAATTAAGAAAAATTATGAAATTTTGAGCTTTGTGGACGTCTTTTTTGGGTAAAATTTTCACCCACTCGTAATTTTTTTACAAAATAATGAGTTATTTTCAACTCAAAAAGTCAAGATCAAAAGATCAGAAGTCGATAATTTTTTTCTCGCTACTCCCTCTCTTTCCTCCTCTTGAATCCCTGAAATCGGGACTACCTATACGCCATTGATTTATGTAGGTACAACGACTTTTTCGACATTTTCGTAGATAGAGGTAGGAAATTTTCATTAAATTGCAACAATTTCTCGAACATTTCCACAAAAACAGTTGATTTTTTACAATGTAAATAGGTAATTTTATTGATGAGAAAAAGATACTGAAAAATCGGTTGATGTTATTGTGGGGGGGGGGGGTAGGAAAAGGAGGTGGTGGCGGAAGAGGAACCTGAAGATGAGAAAATTTTCAATTCATGCTATCGTCAAGGCATCCACAACATTTCAGAAATGTTTCCAAGGAAAATGCCAAATAAAAAATTCACATTTATTAAGGAAAACTAGAATTTGACCCGAGCAGGAGTGAGGACAATTTTTTTGAAAAATGTTCAATAAAATAAGCAGAGAAACACTTTCAGGTGATTTATCCTTCTTCTGGATTTTTACAGAATTCCTGCGAGAATTTCAAAATTACGTGGCTTTTCTAAATCTTCAAAATTCTCTGACTTATTCAGATTTTCCAGAAAGTAGACACCCTGAATTTTCCTCGATCTTTCTCAACATGCAAAATTTTCCATCGTTAAAATTTCTTTTTTTTGAAAATTTTTACTCAAACGTAATTTCTTAAACTGAGAAGGTCGAAATTCGTGAATTTATGAGCTCCACCTCCCAAAATTTGAAAATTTTATGAAATTTTGAATTTTAAAAATTGTTATTGCTATTGAATACCTCTTAAAATTGCTTGAAACCATTTTTGAAACCAATTTGATGGTTTTTTATGCGAATTGTAATCGACATTTGTACTTCAATTTTGCAATTTTGCTTGCTCCAATTTTTGGCAGTTTTTATGAATTTTTACGAAATTAACAAGTTGAATACCTATAAGTAGACAGATAAACGAATACCACTTTTCGCAGTAGGCTAATTTCGCAAAATATCCGAAAAAATGGTACAAACTTAATGTTTTTTTCTTTCAGGTTCAGATTCCATGATCTATCGATCCATTATCCAAAATTGGTGAATTCATCAAGCCCGTAGCTATGGGGGGAGGCGGACAATGCTCCCCTGGAGCAGTAATTTGCCCCCCCCCGGAGAAATTTGTTTTAAAAAAACGTAAAAAACCAAAATATGGAAATGCTGCCTCTATAGCATTCTTCCATTTGGTCATCTTAATTCTAATAAATTTCTCATTAAAATACCAAGTTTGTGAAAATCTCATTTCAAACGTCAGAATTTTTAGAAATCTTGACAAATTTTCAATAACTTTCATACATTTACAAGCTGTTCGAAAATTGCGAATCAAAACTTTTTTGGGTCATATAATAATATAATTTTTGATGAATAAATTTTCAAAAAAAATTCACGGCAGTTCTGCCAACTGGATTTTGATTCCCGCAATTTTCAAAAAATTAACGTTTTATATTCAATGGTTTAAAAGCTGAATCAAAAAATTTTTTCATTAAAATAAATTAAAATTATTTTTTGAAAAGTTTCTTAGCATTCCTACTACAATTTGTTGAAAAATTTCATCAAAAAATTTTCCTAATGATTGAGGAAATTTTACTTTGATTTTGAAGATTTTGAGTGAGAAATATGAATTTTGTAAAAGAAATTCTTGCTTGAAAGATGAATATATATTTTTTGTGAAATGAGGGTATCATTTAATTTGTTTCATTTTTTTATTGTCCCACTTCGGATGCAGGCATCATAGCAAAATTTTGAAGAAAAAAGTAACTTTTTTTGAGCAAAAAGTGACCAAAAAATGACCAAAAAGGAACCAAAAATTCAATTTTTTCGGGGGCAATTTTTTTTACATGGGGGGGGGGCAATTTGTTTGTAGTTTATTGAACTAATAACTAGCAAAAATCAGTTTTTAAAATTTTTTTCTTGAAGAATTTTGAAAAATAGCAATTTCTGCGTGAAAAATTGAATTTTTGCTTAGAAGTGCGAAGAAAAAGTGACTTTTGAGGGGAAAAATGTAACCAACGTGACCTTTCAGACGTGAAAAGTAACCAAAAGTGACTGAAGTCGAAAAAAATGACAAAAACCCTAAAAAAAAAAAGTGACCCGCTATGATGCCTGGCGGATGTCATTTGCCTCCCCCCTCCAAACTATCCTGACTACGGGCCTGGGATTCAGTAGCAGTAGGGCTTAGAAAAACCCTCAACCCCTCAAAAAAACTATTCTTTCGGCGCAGTAAAATTTCACAAAAATGATTACTCATTTTCTTTCCTTAGTAATTGACTGACAAAGCCAATCACACTGGTTAAAAATTAGGTTACATTTTTTCGTGAACATTATTGTCAATTCAATTCACCACAGATGACTCACGATTCACCCTTTGACCGACGCGAAAGAGATGACCAGCCCATTGTACATAGAATTCAATCCTAAAATAGATAAGCTCGTTCAATTCGAACAAACCGAAACGCAATACCGATAACGAGTACAAATAAACAAAACATTTCCTTCCATTATTCGACCTAATGATAATGAAACAGGTACTCAAAAAAATTCGCCTGTAGAAAAAATTCAATTGGCAAACTCACCTCGGAAATTTAAAAAATTCTAAAAATCACATTCACAATCCACACGAACTTTTCAATCTCACACGATCACTCGATCACTCGATCACTCGCGACGAACATATGAATAATCAAGAACACAGCACCGAAAAACACATCAATACGATACCTTAACACCTTTCGTATTAAAGCGAACCGACGATGGAAAAAAATTTACGGTTGGGTTTTCTTTATCGATACGAAACAAGTGAGTGTGCACATCGGAATAGAGGTAAACCGATTAACAAACGTTATTGCCCTGCAACATGGTTCATCTTTTAATGTTCCGGTCCGGCTTTAATGCTAGGTACATTAATGGCCGTTTCATTGTTCCTCTGCGGGTCTCTGTTTAAACTTTAAAGGTGTACTGGATTGTATGCGGAGGACAACGTACCTGTCTAAACACAATGCGATAAAAAAGCGACCATAAACCGTGTGTGCTCTCTTTGTTGTATTCTCGTCCTCTTTTATGATTGCCTATTCTGTAGGTGGGTTACCATTTCTAACTTATCTGGCATCTGATCGCACGTTGTTTTTAGACTGCCAATTTATCGGTCGCTCTGGCCAGGTAAATTCTCATTACTTCGTGGGCTCTGAGCTCAGAGCTCAATGCGAATAGCTACAGATACCTAGGTTGGCACGATGGTATAAAAATATACAGCAGGTGGTTGTACGATTATAAAACCCGAGGAATACGCGGCTGGGCTGCGCAAGGTCGCGGTGTTAAATTTACCCCCAAGGTTATGCCTTCCACAGGTGAAAACTATTACTACGTAGTACCTCATCTCTCTGTCTCTGTTCGCTGCGTAGCTCCGAACCAACGACAATGTTTCTTTTCACAGATCTCATGGCGTATGCTATAAATTTTCCATCCGCGAGTATAAATTTTCGCGCAACTCGACCACCACGGCTGGCTCGAGAACGGTGCGCGGACATCCCACATGTGGCATGGGTGCATTGTACTATGACTCATCCAGTACCAGGTATACCTTACCTTGGCTGCATGGAACAGACCGAACAGTCTAAATCCTAAATCGAGCCATCATTCCAACTCCAACTCGTCGTTCGTTTGGTAAATAATTTGAAAGAAGAGAAAGTACGAGGCTAAATTGGACGGTTACCCAGATTAATGAGATTGCACCAATGGCACGAGCACCATCAGGTGCCTACGAAATGTAATGATGGATTTTCATCATCCGATTTGAAAAATTTTCAATTTGATTGCCAAGTTTCACCGATTCGATGTGAAATTGTAGGTAATCGGGAAGAATTGAATTTTTTTTAGAATTAAATAGTCCCTGCGGTTAGCTCGGGCATACTGCACTTTTTGAACACGGGCTGAAATGTGGTTTTTATTTTAGTATGACCCAAAAGAAAATTTTTGAGAAGTGGAGACGTCAAAAATTTCCCTTAGAAGTGGAGGGAGGGGGAGTTTTAGGGGAGGTTTCACCCCTATTTTTTCACATGAAGGGGTTGGGGTAAATTTGGTGTTATTTTCGTATAATTCAACCCTCCTGAACTCGATTCTTCGATTAGTTTTCCGATCTGAGGCGTAGAATTTGTACAATCGTATGATTTGTGTCGCGAAAAGAGGCCAATTTTGAGGAAAAATAGGTAAAATTGCGATTTTTTTTTCATCTTGAGACGAGAGATGTGGTTCAAGTAAGGTTTGAAACCAGTTTTTTATATATCTGAATTCGAATTTGTTATTGGTTTCCCTATAGGAAGTGAAGTAGCTTCTTGATCGTCGATTTTTGGTAGTGAAAAACATCCAATTTTCGCTAAAATCGACTCGAATTCGCAATTTCCCATCTTCTTAACCCAATACCTCGAACCAATCCTGGTATGAAATCATTTTTAGACATAATTCGAACCTCCTAAACACGAATTTATGATTAGTTTTCCGATTGGAAGTAGAGAATTCTTTCAATCGTGAAATTAATGTAGTGCAAACGTCCAATTTTTGCCAAAACTGACATGAAATTGCAATTTTCAATTTTCCAAACACTACACGCAGAGGCGTGACTAACGGGGGGGGTGTGGGGGGTGCGTCACCCCCCCAGACGATTCCAAAGTTGAGAAAAGTTGGGAAAATCAGGAAAAAGTGGGAAAATTGGGAAAAGTTGGGACTTGTCCCAACTTTTCCGCAGTTTGAATTTTGGAAAGTCGAAAAAATTTAAGAAAATCACAATACCTAATCAAATTTTAGGAAAACTGGGTACAATTGAGCTTTTCAACTTTTTTCCAAATTGTCCCAACTTTTTTGAAGTTTGGATTTGGGAAAGCTGAAAAAATTGAGAATATCACAATCCCTAATTTGGACTTGGAAAATTGTGTGAATTTGGGATTCCCAACTTTTTCCCAACTTATTCCAATTCTCTCAAGTTTAGATTCAAAAAAGTTAAAATTCCCAAGTTTTTGAAAAGTTGTACTTACTTGGGAACGTTGAAAAAACTTGAGAATATCGAAAAAGTTGATTGCAAATTGTGTAAAATAGCTAAAATTTCGTTTAAAAAAACATTTAAAATCACAAATTTCTTATATGGAAGTAATAGAAATTTTTCAAAGAATAATCTATTGAAAAAATAATTATTTTTGTTTTAAAAATCACTAACTTTCCAAATTTTAGCCCTCGCTTCGCTCGGGCATATACCAACACCTAAGCAAACCAATGTAATTACTTAAGAAGTATGAGTTGAGGACTTCACCTATTAATTTGAAAAATGAAAAAATTTCAGCTTTTGTATATACTTTTTCTTCAAAAATTTTCGCCCTCGCTACTTACAATGATATGAACACTCTCATCTTCTATCTCAGACAATATTGAATACTTTTTGAAGGGGGAAAAAAATTTCCTTCTCATTTATTATTGGTTTTACAGGCCTCAGACAGAAATCAGCTTTTAAATGGCTGTCCCCTATTTTCACGCTTAGTCACTAAAGCCACCCTTTTTCGCCAAATGATCACTATTGAACCCCTTTGTTTTTTTTCAAGACACGCTTTTCAAAAATCTTTAAGAAGGAATTCAGAATAGTGGTTCTTTTGCTTATTTTATCATACATTTTTCAAAAAAAAATAATTGCCCTCGCTTCGCTCGGGTTAAATATTACGTTCCATATCTTGCAAATTGTTTTTCTATTTGTTGTGATGTCAGTGACCACGATGTTGAAAACAGAAAGCAGGAATAGAGAAGAGTTCGAAAGTATTGGTCACATTTTGGAAAATCTCAATGAGAGAAGTGTGTTGAATTTTCAATTTTTGAAAGTCTATTTTCGCTAAAAAATTTTGCCCTCGCTTCGCTCGGGCTCAACACATTGTTAAATCTGTATAAATCTTATCAAAATAATTATCAATACATATGTTACCTAGTCTAACCTAGATTTTTTTATTTACTGAAACAAGGTAAAAATTGCAATGACTTGCGTGCAATTTATGAAAAGTTCCCTTTTTTTGAAAATGTAACTAGCAAATCTTTTATTTTCACCCCTTCAGACTTTTGCCTAAGTTTCGTCTCTGTCCATATCACTGCCTCTCAAGGCTGCATTCAAGTTGAAATTTGAAATTTTGTCAAGTGTGTTTATTTGTTTTTTTTTCACAACACCTGGGAAGCCACGATAAAAATTACCTAGTTGGGAATTTTTTTTGGGAAGTAGGAAAAATAGTTGGGAATTTCTCGGAAAATAGTTGGGAAAATTTGAGCTTCACCCCCCCAGAAATATTGCTTCGTCACGCCTCTGACTACACGTCCTCCCAATTGTGAGATAAAATCATTTTTTTGTCCAATTCAAATTTTTTGGACCCAGAGAAAGCACCAAAAAATTTTTCAGCTTCTTGGGACTCCAGGGGGCTGAACCATGACTTCTCAAAATTGGGACTTCTTTTTAAAAAATTGATTCAGTCCCTTCTAGTGGCATGGAGCTAAAAAAATATTTGAAGCATTCTCAACTAATCAGTTACAACTTTCTTTAGTTTTAACGTAAGTGCAGTTTTTTTTTTCGTATTTTCTATGTGTAAAATCTATTGGCCCGTGAACGCCGTACTTTCCACGAGAGCCCCGTGGAAAATTTGACGCATCTGCACGGGCTTAATACGACGAGTGGTCAGTCTTAATTTTTTCCCACAATTCGGGGAACTAATCAAAAAATCGTGTTCAGGAGGTTCGAATTATGTCTACAAATGGTTTCATACCAGGATTGGTTCGAGGTATAGGGTTGAGAAGATGGGAGATTGCGAATTCGAGTCGATTTTAGCAAAAATTGGCTGTTTTTCACTGCCAAAAAGTGACGATCAAGAAGCTACTTCACTTCCTATGGGGAAACCAATAACAAATTCGAATTCAGAAGGTTTGAATTGTATTAAAAAATGGTTTCAAACATTACTTGAACCACATCACTCGTCTCAAGATGAATAAAATCGCAATTTTACCTATTTTTCCTCAAAATTGGCCTCTTTTCGCGACACAATCATACGATTGTACGAATTCTACGCCTCAGATCGGAAAAATAATCGCAGATTCGAGTTCAGGAGGGTTGAATTATATGAAAATGACACCAAATTTACCCCAACCCCCTCATGTGAAAAAATAGGGATAAAACCTCCCCTAAAACTCCCCCTCCCTCCACTCCTAAGGGAAATTTTTGACGTCTCCACTTCTCAAAAATTTTCTTTTGGGTCATACTAAAATAAATACTACATTTCAACCCGTGTTCAAAAAGTGCAGTATGCCCCCGTTTTTTCATGCTAACCGCAGGGACTAAACCGGATGTCGATGTACGTAAATGCATCACGAATTGCATCATGGACCATGAATAAAATGATAATTTACGTAGGTAACGAGAATTGATACGTATTTGGTATTTTCGATTTGTTTCAAATTTCAGGAAAAATAAATTAATTCGAATAAGTACGCGAAAAATGAAAACGCATCTGGTTTCTAAACACGTAATTGTTGATTCACACTTACCATGAAACGAGGCCTGTGAGGTGATCGAAGGGTTGACAATTGACATGGGAGTTGAAGTAGGTGGGGTGATTATTTACACTAGCTGCGATTTCGGACGGGTGCTTTTTTTACGAGTGTGGTTCTTGGAAGAACGTATCTTGCGACCTGAAAATTTAAAGAAAAATACCAATTAGAGGAAAAATTTGGAAGTAGGAATGAGGTGAATTTAGAGATTATTTACGTTTCGAGATTTCATTCCAAGAATTATCCGAGAAAGTGCGAAGTGACATTGAATTAGTTGTATAAGCATAGTTGCTAAAATTACCTAGAATCGGAATTATTTACAAGATACTGGTAGGTATTTCCCAAATTTAAAACTGACTGGAATTTGCATAAAGTCTAGTAAAATATAGATACACTAAGCGGAATAACCTTACAGACGTTCTCCCTAAAAATATTCACCGGTGAGCATAGATTTGAAAACGAGGAGAGGTGAAATTTTGGTGGTAATTTTTTACCAAGATTTTTTCAAATTGTCGAATATACTTAAATTTTGGAGGAATTCTCCAAAATAATATAAAATCTGTTTTGAAAAATCACGTTTAGCTTTTTACGAATTCGAAAAATATTTTGAACTTTTATTCGGGGGGGGGGGGGAGGGCTTCACTCCTGAATCTTTCTTTATAGTATCTAGAATTACAATTCAGTTAGCGAAAAGGACTTTTTTTGAAAACTCTGCTAATATTAGCGTAGGTAGCTTAAAAGCTTTTAAAATTACCAACATGAACTTCACATTAAAAAATAGCAAATATCTGGGAAAATTGGTAAATTTTCCAAAAAAAAACAAAAATTTTAAAAAAATTATAATTCTTTGAGGGTGAATTTTTTTCTGGGACAACAAGGCTAGAACACGCTACATATAAGCTGGAAATACAAATATTTTTCCTATTATTTAAATGGAACCAGTCATTAAATTAGGTACCACATTTATCAAAAATCCACTCATCTGGCATTACGAATACCTACCTACTTAAGAAATTGATCAAAATTGACAATTTGTCACAAGTGTCATGATAGTAAATTTAATATTCTGACATAATTTGACAAAATTGACCGATTTTGACATTTTCAATGGGTGATGTCATAAGTCATACTGCGTTATAAATGACATAGTGATTAGAATTTTTTTTATTGATACATCTATCGACAAATAAATCATTTCGCGTGTTAAAATTAATACATTTTGTGCATCGAAATAGCAAAATTGACATAAATACTGTGATTTTGTGTCAAAACAGCAAAATTGACACATTGGTAATTTTGCGTTAGAATTTACGCATTTGTCATTTTGTGTCAAAATTGGAATATTTGTCATTTTGTGTCAAAATTGAGTTACCTATGTCATCTTGTGCCAAAATTGAGTAATGTCATTTTGTGTCAAAATTAACTCTCAAATATGTAATTTTGTGTCAGAATTGGAATATTTGTCATTTTGTGTCAAAATTGACACACAAGTACATTTTTAATTATCATTTTATGTCAAAATTGACACTTAAGTACTTATGTCATTTTGGACTAAATTTAACGCTTATGTCATTGTATGTAAAAAAGTCAAAATTGACATATTTGTCATTTTATGTCAAAATCGACACCTATGTCATTTTGTGTCAAAATTGAGAGTTGTCATTTTGAGTCAAAATTGAGAGTTGTCATTTTGAGTCAAAAAATCAACATAAACACGTTGTCATTTTGTGTCAAAATCGACACAATGTCATTTTGTGTCAAAATCGACACAATGCCATTTTGTGTCAAAATTGACAACTATGTAATTTTGTGTCAAAATCGACACTGTCATTTTGTGTCGAAATTAACACTCAAGTACATTTTCATCATTTTATGTCAAAATTGAAACTCAAGTACCTATGTCATTTTGGATCAAATTTAACTTTTTATGTCATTGTGTGTCGAAAAGTCACAATCAACATTTATGTCATTTTGTGTCAAAATCCATACATTTGTCAATTTGTTAAAATTAACATATTTGTCATTTTGTGCCAAAATTGGAATAGTGGTCCTTTTGTATCAAAATCGACACCTATGTCATTTTGTGTCAAAATTGAGAGTTGTCATTTTATGTCAAAATTGAGAATTGTCATTTTGTGTTAAAATTAACACTTATGTGATTTTGTGTCAAAAAGTCAAAATTAAAATACCTACTTGTCATTTTATGTTAAAATCCACACTTTTATCAATTATGTTAAAATTGACATATGTGAGCCTGGATATAGAAACCACCCCTAGGTGTAAAAAATTGGTTTTTGAGTGGAGGTTCTCCTTTGATTCTATATCTTCTGAAACGCCCAAAATCAGTGTCAACTCAGAAATCAATTTTTTACACCTAAGGGTGGTTTCTATATCCAGGCTCACATATTTGTCACTTTTAGTGTCAAAATTGACAAATTTTACCAAATCATCAAAATTGACGCATTGTGTCAAAATTTATTAAATGTGTCAGAAATAACATGTAATTTTTCGTCAAAATTGTTACACTAATCATTTGGTCTCAAAATTGACACAAAACTTTACACATTTAAGGTTAAGGTGTCCGATTGTAAAAACCGTCACTAAATTCGAAACGTTTGGGTTAGAAAATTGCAAAATGGCTTGAAATAAGCATTGAAAGTTTCTAGTTTAAGTACCTAGGTTCCCAAATGGTTGATGCCAAAAACGTTTTTTCATATTTTTAATGAATTTTTCAGTGAGTAAAAGAACTTAAAATTCGAATTTAAAATTTTAGGTCTTAATTCCAACCACTCCCAGAGGTATGCCCCTGCCTAATGTTCGAAATTAATTCATCATATTGTTGTTTTCATAGGTATGTATTTCTTTTTCACAGACGAAACGAATGAAACCAAAGTCACAATTCCAAAGTAAAAACTCACAAAGATATTCACAAAAAACGAAAATAAGAAAAATCATGAGAGTTGCTATGAAATGTACGTACAGATGGTCATTATTAGGCAATCCATTAAAAAATTAAAAAAAAATTTTTGGTTTTTCCATTTTATGAATAGAAATTAATTACATATTGACATAAATTCTCTGAAATTCTAACTTGAATTAAAAATGTTTCACATTTGAAATTAAAATTGTCACTTTTCTGAAAAGCTTTGTTGAAACTATTGAATTTTTTCATTTTGACTCCTTTTAAATCATTTTTGGTTGATAACTTCACAAGTTTTGAGTTCTGGTTTATGATTTTGGTCTCATTCGATTTTTCTGTGAAAAAAAAGTAGGTGTGAATTTTTTTTGTAGATCACGTCATTAGCTGACGAAACAAGGGTGAGAGGGGTGGTCGGATTTACAGCCATGTTCGATATTCAGCTAGCCCTAAGTACTTCACCTTTAGTGATTTTAAATCAAAATTGACAATTGATTTTTTTCAGTAATTTTGGGACGAAATAAAATCGAAAAATTTCATAATTCTGTCAAAATTGACATTTTTTTTTTCATTTTACGTTAAAAACCAAAAATTGACATCTTATTCCAAAACATCAAAAAATGACGAAATGGTCCTTGACCATCTGAGTCAAAATTCATTAAATCTAATAATATACGTATGTACATGTCAAAATTGAATTTGTACATTTGTCTCGTTCGTTCAAATTGTCACATTTACCAATAAGTAAGTAAAAATTCACTCATCTTGCCATTCATGTCAGAATATAAATTCTACGTGAAAGTAAAACTTCGTTTCATTCATCAAATACTTACCTAATTCCTATTTTTGTGAAAATTTAGACATTCTTCAAATCTGCCACATCAGAAATTGCCCCAAAATTGGTACAGTTGTAACATGAATGTAAATTATGAAATTTTATATGTACAGACAACATTGCAAAAAATCAACACATCTGCTTCAGACATTTTCATAAAAATTGACGTCTTTAAAAGAGAAAAGATTCTCAAGTAAGGTCCAATATGGGTCCAATAAACAAATTGACACATTATAACCAACGTACCAAAATTAGCCCATTCATCTTAATAAACTTCTTATAAGAAATTAGTTCCCAAAAAATGCATATTCAAGGTTCAACTCTCAAAAATTGCACTTTCCAGTCATCAATTTCTTGAAAAATCATCTTCTAGCCGATAATCACGTTAATAAAAACTGGAAACATTCGTTAACCCAAGAATAATTTCACATTTCTCCGTACCATTGGATTTTATCGCGTTGCAATTTAAACATGAATCATTAACTAGAAATTCGGCAAATCATTGGATAAAAACATGTCTTGCAAAGTCACTTTGTATCGACTTGAAATAGTTTCAATATCAGGTATATAGATTCGACGTGTATAGCAGCTCATATAGCTAACGTAAGCTACATTACATACTGCATAGGTAACGAGGTATGTGGAAGTACCTCTCAACCTCTATACCTGTGTGCACATAATCTATAAGAATCTCGATTCATTACCCGGGTCGACAGTACGATTACGAATGGAAAATGGATACAAAATCGTGACACTGAGTCATCTCTATGATTAATACATTTCACACGACAAAGATACCGAGAGAAATCAGATTGATATGATTAGTTGCACGACTAGTAGATACTTTTATGTACATATTTACAAGCGACTGTCATTTTGGATTTTCTCACGAGGACAAATCAACGGTAAATTGAGACGAACAGAAAAATATTTTCTCACGAAAAGAAGGTAAAAAAATTAAGGGTAAAGTGCGGGCCACATGTATTATTTGTATCAAAAAGACCAATAGATGCTTTCTCAAGGAGTCAATTTTTTTTAGAATAAATTAAAAAAGCTACATAGGTACTCGAAACAATTTCTAAAATTCATTTCTTCCTTGTTAAGATGATTCTGAAATAAATGCATCATTTCAGGGTAACTTTTTTACAGCATAAATCTCCCAGAACTATTTTTTTATAGCATTAGACTCGCGTCAGATTTGGATTATTCTTCGTAGGGATTTTCAAAGGTGAAAGGAAAAATGAAAAATAGAAAAAAGTGGAAAATTTAGACAAAAAAATTAGAAAATTTGGGAAATTTATTTTGAAAAAAGAAAAATCCTGCGGATGGTTGAAAAAAAAATCACTCTCTCATTTTGAATCAGTGAAAAGTCACTGATAGGCAGTCAGAATTGCAGCACAGGGAAAATAAGCGGAATTCTTTGATTTTCAGCGGATTTTCGCCGATTTTTCGGCGAATTTCACTACTTTTTCAGCGAATTTCAGAAATTTCAGTGACTTTTCAGTGAACTATCACTGATTTTCCAGAATTTTTTTACTGTTTGCTTTCAGCAACATTTTTTTTCGCTGATTTATTACTGTGCTCCAATCAGTGATGGGAAACTGAAACTGAAATGAATTTCAGTTAAGTTTCATATTTTTTTTTATTTTCTATTTTATTACACAGGTCGATACGATTTCTGTGTCTGGATTCCGATTTCCAAATTTTGGTTGCTTTCAGGGTTGGGCCGAATCCCGTTCATTTTGATTCGAATCACGAATCCTTTTCTTAGAAATGATTCTTATCACTTTCCGGAAAATCATTCGTGATTCGTAATTTTCAAATCATTTAATGAAAATTCAAAAATACCAAAATCTAGTTCGATTTTTCGGTAGTACCTCTTGCATAGGTATTAAAATATAATTTTAATCGATTTCAAAATGTGTAATTGTGTGACCTACAAATTCAAAACATCCCAATTCCCAAAATCCGACTCCGAATTGTAACTGTTTTAAAATAATTTTCGACTTGAGTTAATCTAGAAAAATTTTACTTCACATTATTTTAAAATTTTCTTCAAAATTTTCCCACCTAGAAATTTTTTTCATCAACAATTTTTAATCGTGAAATTTATTCTTAATTTTTTTCGTAAGTATCTTAATATTTTTTTCAAAAATTTAAAATTTTTACCAAATCTCGATTTTTTTTGACATTTTTCAACTCTTCAAATTTTTTCCAAGCCTGAATTATTTTCTCAGACCTTCTCTTATTTCGCATTTTTTCTGAAAATTTTCATTGTTTTCACTTGAATTTAAAATTATTTTTCCAACCTAAGACTTTTCTCAATTTCTTTCAACTTTGAATTAATTTTTCTCATAAATTCTGAATTTCGTTTCCTACTTTCCCACCCAAAAGAAATCGATTTCATTTCATTCATTCATTTATATTGAAGATTTCTTTCGGGTGGGAAAGTGGGAAACGAAATTCAGAATTCATGAGAAAAATTAATTCAAAGTTGAAAAAAATTGAGAAAAATCTTAGGTTGGAAAAATGATTCTGAATCCAAGTGAAAACAATGAAAATTCTCAGAAAAAATGCGAAGTAGGAGAAGCAAGGCTTGAGAAAATAATTCAGAGTTGGAAAAAATTAGAAAATGTCAACAGAAGATTTCTATCTGGTACATGCGGTTAGATTTTTCAAGAAGGCATAGTTTGCGAAATATTTTCGATTAAATTTTTTATTGAAAATGTTTACTCCAAATTTCGACTTGGAGCATATTTTCCAACAACAAATTTCAAAATTTTGCAATAAAATCGCCAATTTTGCATGAAAAAAGCCAAAAAAGGTCATTAATAACTCATTTGAAACATAATTTTATACAGATTCAGAATTCAGTGAGTGAATACTTTTGTAACCAAGTGGTCACTTTTTCTAAAAAAAAAACACACACAAAAAAACATCTCAATTAAATAATAAATTTTCAGCAAATGTAAAAGGAAAAAAGTATGAAAAAACTGAAAACTGAAACTAACAAATTTTGAAAACTGAAACTGACAGGGAATAGGGGAATAGGAGTCGATTCCGGAGTCGGAGTCAGGAGTCAAGGTGGAGTCAAGAGTCAGGTGTGAGAGTTTGACTCCGGAGTCAAGAGTCAACTTTTCCCCTGACTCTGGGAGTTAGGTGGAGTCAGAAGTCAACTTTTCGGCTGATTTCTATTCCCTGGTCCAAAATCGGAGTCAAACTGATTCCAAATTGACTCCGACTCCGGCTCAACTCCGGGGTCAAGTCGGAGTCAGGAGTCAAGGTCATAAATTGACTCCGGAGTCAACTTTCTCCCTAGACTCCGGGAGTCAACTTTTTGGCTGACTCCTAGTCCCTGGAAACTGATATCATTTCAGTTTCCCATCACTGGCTGCAATTCTGGCTGTTTTCCAGCGATTTTCGAAAATTTTCACTGATTTATGTATAAATGAGAGAGTAGATATCCAGATAAAGGGGGGGGGGAGGGAAATCAGGGAAATTTGACCAAATGTTGAGAAGAACGATTGAAAAGGAACATTTCTGCCATAAAAAATTGATATTTTCTCCAAAAAATTTGGCTCTTGCTTCATTCCAGCGACATTTTCTCTCCATCTTATAATTTTTCTCAATAGTTTGTGCCAAAAACATACTTTGACCATTTCTTTGTTTTGATGAATAAAAAGCACGAATATATGAACTTGAATAAAATGTTATCCCTCAATATCAATAAAAACTTCAAAAATGGCAGCAAAAAAGTTGATTTGTAAAAAAAGTGTGGAAAAGTGGTGGAAATTTCGGGATCTGATGTGGAAAAAATGGGAAATTGTGTAGTGATTTCTGATTTGTGGTGAAAACTAAAATTCCAACATCCCATCTCTGATTAGACTACTTGTTAGTTCAAACAGCTCTGTTATCATTTCTACACCTTTACAATCAGTCAATCACCTCAAAAGTTGCGTAACCTCTGCTACCTTCTGAGGCTGCAGAAATTCTACCCTTTCCCCATTCGCGAAAATTACTCTCTCGTCGAGCCATCTTCGCGAAATAAAAACTACACCTCGATTCGTTATAATTTATTATACAATAATACGTACGGTAAAGATAATAATATTTTAGTACGACAAATTAAAATAACTGTTAATGTGATGTTAATGCCAAAAGCTCCATAAAATAACGAGTTACTACGGAATATAAAAATTTCGTAAAAAATTACAAAATTCCTTTATACATAACGACTACATACGTGCTTGAGAAAGAAAAATTAATACGAATTAAGAAGAAATGAAAAGTCGTCAGCGATAATGCATCTAAAACAGCACGAATCTTCTTTCGTGGTACCAGCATAACGAAAATACATTGGTAAAATGAAAGTTAATCGTATAAAAACGACTCGTGAACGTTGACATTTATTTTTAAAATCTATATTACTGAACGATAGTGGCATAAGTAATATTTTACGAAAAAACGTATAAAAAGTAAAAATTCCAATAGCCTGATTATTAACTAATAAGGCAGTGGATCAAGCACATGAGCGCCGTAGTACAACAAAACTCCTAGTTGAAATTCTTATAAAGATATCTCCGGTTGGAAAGAGAAAATAAAACAAAACAAGAGAAGAAAAAATTCCATCACTGGGTATTAACATCATTTTAGGTATAATGTATAATATTTAGACTAGAAAATTTGGATAAGTTTTTAAGTAGGTAATGAAACCATGCGTCCGCCTATGACTAGGTAGCTCGGATCACATATGGTAACAAGTAATTTTGACCATGAATTTTGCGCAAATTGGGTACTCTACCTACGTTAGCTCTTTTTTCTTCTTTATTGTCTCGAGAACGCAGTGTTTGGAGAAAAAAACTCATCTTACTGGGTTAAGTAACACTTTTTCCCGCTTATTAAATATACAAAAAAAGCCATTTTAAAAACTCTACCATGTAGAGGAAGAGTAAAGTAAACAAGTAGACCTTACTAACTAAGATATGATTAAAGATATGATTATTTCTAATTTGTGACTACATTTAATCCAATCAATCGTTACCAAATAATTAAATTAAACAAAGCAACGCTATAAGTACTAGCGAACCGGAGGTGACTCTTTATGCGTACATTAATTACGTCGATTTTTTTTTTTTACAAAATTCGTAAATAGTACGATAAATCTCGATTATGCAGTTAAAAATGTACATTTTTTCCATTTTCAAAGACTATGATGGTCTGAATTGAAAAAAGAAGACAGAGGAATCAAGAAAAGCCACCAATCTCAAGTGCCTACTTTGATTCAACAGATTTGTAGGATACGAAAGAGAAGTAAATTATCGTTCCATGGATTTTTCTCATTTCCCCATCATTGTTTTTTTTAGGATATCAAAGAGTCAAATATGAAGAAATTTTTAGAAAATAATCACTTTTTATCAACTGATTTGAAAAAGTAACAGGTCAATTTTATTTGAATTAAATTTTCCAAGTTACAGATTGAAAATGAATCAAAGTTATGAAAAAAATGAATAATTAGGGAGAAGGTTTGCATTTTTTTCGAGTAAAATCTTGAAATTTTGAAAATCAAGTTTTAATTAGATTGTAACTCCTCTCACGTGATTCCAAAACTACAAAAATATTTTTTTCAAGCTTGACACAAAAATAAAACAATTTAAATAACATAAAGGTGAACATTATTTCTCGTTCGTTGCATGAAAACTTGGATAAAAAGTTGAAATGGTAGCAGAGGGTGGTTATTCTAAAATGTGTTCAAATAAAAAATTAATCAAGTCAGTAAGATTTAAAAAAAAAAAAACTGAAAAAAATCAGACCCTTCACCAAAACCATTAGAGCCATCGTCCACTCAATTCTTCACTTCTTTCGCTCCAAAAATCATTTTTTTCAAGTTTTGGGAATCCAATTTTAGAATTTTTCATTTTGTAAATTTTTAAAAACATTTTTCCTGATTCTATTATTTCTATAAATTTTTTCCCAATTAGGTACCTACTTATTGAGTTGGAAAGAAATTTGGAAAAACATGAAATTAATTTTTTTCAATTCAAAATTGGAAAAAATTTCAAGAAACTTTCAATTGAAAACATTTTATAGGTTAAAAAATTGAAGAAATATTTTTTTATTATTGGAATCAATTTTCGAGTTGGAAGAAATTTAAAAATAATGAAGCTGAAAAAAATTTGAAAGAAAATGTATGTCAAAAAAATTTTTTATACGAAATTTTTTTCAAATTAGAAAATTTTTTCAAAATGTTTCCAATTTGGATTTTTTAAAATTTATAAAAATTTCTTCCAATTCGAAAACCGAAATCCCAGCCAAAATTTGAAAAAAAGTAACTTTAGGAACCTCTGACAGTTGGAAAAGTAAACAAAAAAGTTCAAAGAAGTAACCTTTTTTTTAAAAAATTCCAATTCATGATTTCACTTAGAAAATGTATAAAAGTCATTCGAATTTTTACTTGGAGGGTTCATAATACTAATTTTTTAAAGCAATTTTGATTTTTTTAAACAAAAATTTTTTTAAAACAAAACCCCAAAAAATTGATTTTTTACCCAAATTTTTGAAAAAAGAAACTTTTTTAAATGGAAAGTAATCAATAGTAACTTTTGAGTACAAAAAGTAACTAATAGTGACTTTCCTTAAAAAAAGTAACGAAGTCACTTTAAAAGTAACCTATGCCTGCGAAAATTTTCCCTATATATAATTTTTTAATTTCTCCTCAATTTTTTTAACTTTGGGAAATTTTAGGATAAAAATGTCAAATTCATGTTATAAAAATTACTTCAAACTAAATAATTGTTTAGTTTGAAGAATATTTGAATTTTTTTTCAAATTCTTCCAATTTGAAGAAAAATTCAAATCAGAATTGAAAATTTTTTGAAAAAATCGAAGTTTGCGTGGTTTTTTCAAAATGAGTTGAAATTGAAAATTGGTCCGGGTTAAAAGATTTGTCAACGGATAAGAAAGAACTCTTGATACTTTTAAAAAAAAATAATATGTATCAATTCGACTATCAAATACCCACTTCTTACAGCCATTCGTATACAAATAAATAATGGTAGCAGAGCGTGATTTTTTTTCAAAAATGGGTGGTTCAAATTTGAAAATTGATCAAAGCAAAGAAACTGTCAAAGGGTGAGAGAAATTCTGATCTCTTGACGAATTCTAAAGGACAATATGTTTTCAAAAATGGCCAAAATTTACACAAAGAGTTAAATTGAATTCCTTTCCACATTCATTTCATTCCTGGATAGCTCAGTCGGTAGAGTAAAAATATTAAGCATTAAAAGTATTTTTATGCCATTTTTAGAAATTTTTTTCTAGATAGGTGTGAGTTTAGTTACTTTATGCCTTTAAAATCAGTACTTGGGCATTTCAGAACAATAGATACAAAATACACTTTTGATGGTTGGAAGTAGACCGTGAAGAAAAATCAGTTTATTCAATGAATTGAAAACCAAATTACCAAATTCCATTCTGCCATGTTTTGGACACCAAAAGCAACAAATTTTTTTTCCATTTGATCAGATAATTAACCCTTCCCGATAATTTACTTCTCTTAATCAACATCTAGTGCTAGGTGCGTGCAACTGCTATGTACAACACAGCTCTAAATCATTTCGAGAAAATAATCAACGAGTACCCTAGGTACTCGAATCATCGCATATTCATGCAAAAAAAATCTAAATAAAACAGGTACCTATCTACGAACAGAAAAAAACCATACACAGGCATAAATTAAGTACACCCTAAGGGTATTTTTAAGTACACACCTAGAGATACCTTCTCGGTAATCTACGGTACGACATTATTAGTACGCCAAATTCCGGCCAATCCATTGCTTCAACAACTCATACACTGACTAGTAAATCGTAACTAATATCACTTCGGGTTTAGAAGCGATTTTGCAAACGCTAAACGCGTTTTGTTTGCGCGTTACATACTTATTTTATAATAAAAATGATACAAAAGGAGAAAAAAAACACAAATATCTCAACTAAGTCTAAGACGTACAAAAGAAAGAAAGAAGAGAGAAAAATTATAAAATGGTAAATTACGCTAGAAACGCGCGTGTCGTTAATTCTACATAAACCACACCAACTCCATGACGTGTTATAGTCATAAGTTTGAGAATTGAGATGTTCAGGGGTGAAAATGGGGTGAATTGGAGGAAAAGTTGGGTCTGACTCAAAAATTAAATTCAATAACTTCCAATTTTTTTGATTAATGATTCGAAGAATTAATTTGCCAATATCGATAAAATAGGTTGTCTTATTTTTTTATTGAGCTTAAAAATGAGAAAATTTGAGAATTTTCTTCAAAAATTAGATATTACAATTATTTTAGAGTATGGAAAGAGGAGTTTTCAGAGCTAGAAATTTGCCAGAGTATTGCTTGAAGAGGGAGGGGACAATTTTTCTGAGTTTTGCAACAATTTCAAACAAAATTCTCAGAAAAATCATCAATAATCTTGGAAATCTTTCCTAAAAATTTATAAAATTTCATCATTTTTTTTGAAGATCGATTTAGCTAAAATTTTTAGAAAAATTTCAGATCACCAGTCATAATCATAAAATGAAAAATTAGACTAAAAGTTGCAAATAAACCTTCTTAAAACTTCAATGCATCGATCTGGAACCACAGATGTGTTAATTTTTTCAAACCCAAGACCCTTAATCCAAAAAAATTAGTTTTCTTCCAATTTCAATAAATATGATATTTTTTTTCAAAAATTGGAGAAGATAAATAATTTTAGGGATGGGTCAAGTGGTGAGGAAAGGGAGAAAGAGGGAAGCGTTTAACCCCCCCCCCCCATAGCAAAATTCGCATTTCGAGTAAAATAATTTGTGAAAGTGGCTGATTTTAGAAAAAAAATTACATTATTTCAATTGAAAAAATTGAAAAAATTTTACATGAGCTGAAATTTTTTCAATATTTACCTCTACCATAGTTAAGTATCAAGTAATGCCATGGTATACTTTTTTCAAATCATTTTTTTAAGGGCTTAGTCTCCAAAACATTTTGCCTATTGGTTTGCCTGCCATTTACATTGCGCTTATGGGAGCTTTTAAATGTTATACTGCTCGAAATGGGTTGGATGAAATTGTCTCAAATTTGTAAATCTGTATTTTTCAAGATGATCTGTACAATCTCTCGTATGATTTTGTCGTTACATCAATTATTTTATGAAAAAATTGAATTCAAAAATTCAGAATTTTTCCCAAAAAAATCCAACGATTTTCGGGGATTTTCAAATTCAATTTTTTCGTAAAATAATCGATGTAATGAGAAAATCATACGTAAGATTGTACAGATCATCTCGAAGAATACAGATTTACAAATTTGAGACAATTTCACCCATCCCATTTCGAGTAGTATAACTTTTAGAAGCTCCCATAAGCGCAATGTAAATTGGATAGGCAAAATGTTTTGGAGAATATGCCCTTAAAGCAATTTTTGAGTTTTTTCAAAACAATTTTTTTAAAGCGAAAACAAAATAAAATTGATTTTTTGCTCAAATTTGAAAAAAAAGTAACTTTTTGAATGAAAAGTAAAAAATAGTAACTCTTGCAAATTCGTAGTACCCCCCCCCCCCACAAAAAGTGACTAATAGTGTCTTTCCTTGAAAAAAAAAAACAAAATGATCTTAAAAGTAACCTACTGGGATGCCTGTTTACCCCAAACATTTTTATTTCAGCCTCAAAAACAGGTTTTGTTTTTTTTTTAAAAAAACTCATTCTACATTAAAATACCTACCAAAAAAAAATACAAAAAATTTAGCTTTCAAGTTTTTCATAAACATACTTCTGAAAAATTTTCTCCCAAAATTGATGGAAATTTTTTAAAATGGTTATCAGAATTATTGGACAAGTAATTTCAAAAATCCATGAATAATCAGGAACGGTCTGATCACATTTTTTAACCGAATAAATTCCTCATTCAAATATCCATGTTTACCCCCCCCCCCCCCATAAAAGGTATCAAAATCGATCCAATCAAAACAAAAACTGATGAAAAAATTATTACAAGAATAGTTCATCATCAAAATACAACAATAATTACATTTTAAGAGTTCATCAAGAATCAAAACTTTTGATTGTCTATGGCAAGGAAAAACAGTTCAATACATCACTCAAATTTTCCACCCCCCCCCCCCATAAAACCTTCGAAATTCAGTTTTTTAATTTTAGGCCAAAAATTTTGATATTTTAGAACTTTTGAACCTGAAATCATAATTTTTATCAGACCATCGAAGGGATTCTGGAGCTTGGAGATTGAAATTGACTTATTATTCATTCTCCAGATCTAAAGGCAAATTCTGCGTTGAAAAAAATTACTTCAAAGCAGAAGTCAAAATCTCCAACTCGAGAAGATAGATTATTGAGCCGCAACCAATATGAACATTTTTAAATTAAAAATCCAGCGGAAATTTTAGCAAATTTGCCATAGTTAATAAAATCTTAATATTTTTTAAATTGAACAAAGCGAAAAAATTCTCAACAATTTCGATATAAATTTATCAATTTTTGGAAAATACTTTCGAACGGACCCAAGGACATACAAAAATTCCTCCTCAACTCTGGAACTGAAGGTGGATCCATTCTCAGCTCTAGAACAGCAGAAAAAATTTCTATTTCGATCTCTCATTTTCCACGACTTTTGAAAACGATAAAACCCTCGTTTATCGAAGAAAAACTCAAATCAGCTCCTTTCCCTATCTTAAAATACAACTGAACTCGACTTTCACCCACCAATAACAAATCGTCCATCTCTCAAAAATATTTCAAGTCAAATCCAAATCTCCATCCCCCTCCCCCCTGCACATCTCAATTCCCAAACCACTTCCGCCATAAACATAAAATTAGTACACCAGAGAAATTAAAAAACGCATTCACTCCACACAAACAATTAAAAATTAAAAAACCTGTCAAATAAAAAAGAGAAGAAAAAGAAAAACAATCAACGTGAGAAAATTAAAAAAAAAGCTTGCCGCAACAATCGATGCAGCGAACAAACCAACGAAACAAAAAAAAGAAGCTAAAAACTAACACTAGATTTAATAAAACTAGAACCCTTTGATTTCAACCATACACCGGTTAATAGCTTTGGAGATAAAATCGCGTTGGCAAGATATTGCATCGTCGTACGCCGTCTTTTAACATTTATCAGCAGGTTTCGGTTTCTTTTTACCGAACCTTAAAAATGAAAACGAATTCGATCTCCAGCGAAAGCCTAAATCGAGCGAACCTACGCTTCCGCTTCGTTTCCTTGCGAGTCCGTCTATTTACGAGTATTAGTAATTTCGCGATCGTGTGGCCGCCGAAGAGACAAATAAAAACACCAAAAACAAAACAAAAGCAAAAAAAGCGTGTAAAAAGTAATAGCTATCTGCGTATCTGTATCATTAATGTAGATTTTTTTTTTAGTTTCCAATCGATGAACACAATTCGGCCTCGGTGTTTATTGCCCCTATTTAAAAAAGAGTTGCTTAGGTGGTCGTCCATGTTGTGTATGAGAACCGGATTAAAATACGATCCATTGGCTCGGATCGATTAATCGATTACAACACATTTGTTGATAGGCCGAATAATCATGGTACTTAATATTAAATCAGTCTTTTACGTGTGTGTCTTATGTAAAAAAAAAATAAAAAATAATACATTCGCTTAATAAATCTACAGCTAGATACGTTAATTATATACAACATATTAAGTCGGACACTCGTACACATGCTCGTGATCTCGTGTAAAAGTGCAATGTGTTTGTGGGTGCGATTACAACAACGCATCAGCAGTAACTCGGGGTATAGTGCAATACACGTACATGATTAAATAGTAATCAATCGGTAACTGTTCGAATTGTTCAATCAATCGATCGCACATGATCCGGATTTTTAAAAAAAATATTCAGGAAAAAAAAGGTAATATAAAAAAACGAGTCAAAAAAAGCGCCGTAATCTAAAAAATCGAGTCGTAAAATTATCGTAAATAAATACCAGGCGTAGATTTTCCAACTACTCGGTATTTTTTCACTACGATACCAACCCCTATTTTTAGCAACGTTAAGTAAATATACGTAATATTTAAATTAAGTAAGGCGTGGAATTAACCTTGATCGTGAATATCGAGCAATGAGTTACTCAAGTTGGTTCTCTTCAACATACCGGCACCTTGATCGCTGTTGGAAAGCTCCTCTTGACCAGAGGACATGGTCGGGTAGGCGTGAAGACACTGGCATACTTCGATATCGGCCACACCGCTGTCGCGATTTTCCGAACTGTTGCTTGTGTTGCATCTGAAAATGAAAGATTTTTGAGGTTTGAAAAATGGTAGTAAATTAATTTAGAGGAGTGATGGATGATTTGGTTGTTTTAATGCAGATACGACCGATACCTGTTGGTTCGACCAGCCTTCTGGCGTTCCAATTCGATTCGGATGTTTTCCATTGCATCCATTTCCATAATCGATTCGCGTATATCTTCGACGAATTTCGTACGATCGTGATCGTTACGAGCGTTAAATGTGATTAGTACTTGGTTATCGACTCGTTGAGATAGTTGTATGCCAAATTGATAATCTGTTTGGAAGAAAAAATTAGACGAATTAATCATAATAGAAATTAATACCGTTTTGACATTTGTAACACGAATTTTGCCATTGAAGGCGAAGAGAAAGATGGAAAGTCAAGGTGAACTATTTTTCTTCAGCACCCGTGGAATTCGATTTTCGATTAGGTAACTTATTTTTTCGATAATTCGTCATTTTTCATCGAAACTGTCTGACTATAGCATCAATTTGAAAAAAAATCAAGGTCAAAATACAATTTTAGGGAAATTTGAAAGAAGCAAAAAAATTGCATGTTCAAATTATATTCATCAAATTACAACAAAAAAAAAATGAAAAAATGAAAATGGAAATGGAAAAAGTACAAAATACGTATTTTTTTGAAAAAGAGTCAAGAGGACGAGAAAACATGATGTCTACTAGAACTGGATCTGAAAAATGAACATTTTTGATATTTTCTGGATTTTTCTTGCCACTTTCATACTATTTTTCTTTCTTCAAATTTACTCAAAAAAGATCCTCTCTCTGAAGTGCATTCGTTTTATAGAGAATTTCAAGCACTTTTTTTAAAAATTTCATTCTGATGGGAAATTATTTATTAAGTAAAAAATGATATAAATTGACGAGTAAAATTAAAACATTCAACAGGGTGTCTAACAAAATCTCGATCCTCAAAAGAAGGACTTTCAGCATGACCTTTTCAAAATTAATATTGTACCCCCCCCCCCCCCACCACCACCACCAAAAAAAATCAAACTCATTTTAGGAGGAAAAACTTTTTCTGTTTCAAAATATTTCATTATTTAAGATAGAAGAGAAGAGTTTTTACCATGATTTCGAAAAAAAAAGTAAATTAACTGAGCCTAAGCGAAGCGAAGGCGAAAATTTTTGAAAAAAAAGGGGCATACAGAATCTAAAAATTTCATTAGGTAAAATTTGAGTTTTTTTTCGTGTTTTGTTTAGACTTTCAAAAAAAACAATATCTATGGACCCGTTCCTGATTTCCTTCCAAAAAATCCAAACATTTTAGAAAATTGCAATCGAGATCGTTACCTCCTTTGATAAGTGAGGAGGACAATTTTTTCACTTGAAAATATTAATTGCCTAGGCTGGGAAAGGAAGAAGTTTCATACCATTATTTTGAAAATAAAATTGTGTAAATTTACTGAGCTTGAGCGAAGCGAGGGCGAAATTTTTTGGAGAAAAGAGCATTCAAAAGCTGAACTTTTTTCAGGCACCCATATCATCTTTCATCATCAAAATTTGAAATGGGAAGGACTTTTTACTCAATATAAGGACTTCGGAAGGACCGGAAGGACCCTTCAGCCAATATAAGGACTGGAAGGACTTGTTAGACACCTTGTTCAAGGTGATTAATACATTTTTGAAATTAACAGGTAGGATTTTAGCAGGACCTTTCAATCGAATTGTAGAATTTTTTCTCTGAGCTCTAGAAAAACATATCCTCCCACCAACTCTCCAATATTTTTTCAACTGATAACTTTTAATTGGTTTCTAATTACCTTCTCCGCCTCCCCCTACTCCTATTCTCCTTAAAAACTTGTTATACAATTTGTCTAAGAATTTAACCCTATCGAAAACAGGACAAAAATTTTAAATACCAAAAAATACTCTTGGAACAAATTTCATGAATTTTTTTTACCAATATTCAAGGCAAAAAATTGAAATTCAAAAATCATTAAATTTCAGGGGAAAATCATTTAACAGGAATGAAGTAGGGTAGAATTTTTCAAAAAATTGAAATTTTAAACGCAAAAAAAGATTTTGTAGATGAATTTCATGACATTTTAATACATATAAATTAATAAAAATTCCAAACGTCAGGAGGAAAAATAATTTGGCCCAAGTGAAGCAAGAGCTTTAATGTTTGAAAATCGAAATATCAAGCACACGCACAGAAAAAAAGCGGAGCTTGAATATTTTAAACCCCGAAAATAATTTGAAAATTTTTTAAATGAGCACAAAATTTACCAATTTTTAACAAAAGTTGAAGAATTTTTGGCCCCGCCGAATCATGGTAGTTATATTATTTACAACTGAAGTCTGCTGGCAAAGGCGTAGTTAGGATTTTCTAAAGAATGGATCCAAACATGAAGGCTCCGTACAGAAAAATAAAAATTTTGAGATTCCGACTGAAAAAGTCGAATAATGATAATTCAAGGAAAAAGAAGCCTACTCAAGAGAAACGAGAGCGGGATTTTTTCTGCAAAATTGAAGTTGTAGAAGCATTTAAGATTCTTTGATTTAAAAAATTCCAGAAGAAAATCCTTTAAAATTCTTCCTTTTTATGGTAAATAATCATTAAAAACCTTTTTTTACAATTTTTTTGCTGAGGTCAAATTCTGGCTATTTTTCGATTTTTCTTGTTTTTCTTGTTAGTAGACATCATGGTAAGAGTAAAAAATCAAAAAAAGAAGAACAAATAAAAATCTGTTTTGAAAAAAATTCCATCTCAAAAATTTTTTTAGGGAAAATGGTTTAGGCAAAATATTCCTAACTTGTTATCATTGAACGTGAATTAAAATTTTTAAAACTATTCACCATTATAGAACACTTTTGAAATTGTAGCAACTCAGATGATGAATGGGTGAAGGGGAGGGGAGAGGAGAGTCGTACAATCATCAATATTATCTATGACTAGATATCACAGGAAAAGAGTGTTCGATGAACAAGTTGCCTAACTTCGACATTTAAGGAACAAATTCCTTATGAAAAAATGAAATAAAAACTATTTTCAATCAATTACCTCGAAAATTGAACCAATTCTCAAATTACAAGGTGCCCAAGAAGATTTTATAGGCAATGAAAAAGCAGAGCATTTTTCAAACATTTTACGATTTTTTTACAGCTGGGGAAACAATAGACAAAAATTCAAAAATAATTCAAAAATTCTGAAAGAGAATAACCTAAAAATTTTAGAGTGTGATGGGGAAAAAATTGGACTTGCAGAACTTTTCGTCCAATTCGGAAATGATCTGTAGTGTCAGCAATTTTGATATGTACCTATTTGGTATAAAATCACGAGAACAAAATTTTTTTGCTTTCCGAAGAACTCACTTTCATCTCCATAATAAATATTTTAAAGATCTTTTTGAAGAAAAAATATTATTTTGCAGCCGCCTTCATTTCCAAATTAGGCAAAAATTAAAATGTAAACGTTGATTCAATTTTCAAGCTACTGTCCATTCCTAAGATTAAGAATTTGATTTAAACCAATTTTTTAAATTATTTTCATGAAAAATTATAGTAGAATTCGTTGAAATATTATTAAAATTGTCTTAATTTACAAAAAAATTATTAAAATTATTGTTAAAATTGTCAAAATTCCATATCAGTTTGATCATGAAATTTTCGAAATTTTCAAGAAAATTATTCAAAATCGAATTTAACATGCTCAAAAAATTATGGAAATGTAATTTCTTTTTCAAATTCATAAAATCGTTCGAAAGATAGTAGAAATCACGGTTTTCATGATTTTTAGGATGATTTCTACAATTTTTATGAGATTTTCGACCATTTTCTTTTATTTTTATTATTTCTACAATATTTTAAAATTATTTTTAAAAAATAACAATTTGTACAACCGTTTCGGTTTGGATTTCTGATTTTTTCTATTTTTTTATTTTGGTGGGGGGGGGGGGGGGGGGTTGATTACAGTTAAAATTTCAACATTTTTCACAGTCAGTATATAATTTTTATATCAAGAATTTTTTTTTCAAAACGGGATCATTTTTACTTATTCAACGAATTTTTCATTCAGCCAGTATCTTTGTCTCTGACTATGACTGATACGCGAATTGGCGAAGGGGAAAAAAATGTGGCGGGGGTTAATATAAATAATTTTTAGACTTCCTTTCCTATTCAGAAACACAATTAGCCAACTGAACAAAATCATTTTGGGCAAAAATTTATAATTTTCAGCAGTTGAATTTTTTTTTTAATTTTCATTTAAAAAATGAAAAAAATTAAGAAAGATAAATTTAGACACGAATACCAGTCAGCGTTACTAAAACAGGTAAAAATTAAATATTTCCACCTCAGATGAAATTTATTCCCATTTTTTTTGACTCAAAATACAATTTTTCCGACACGAATTGCAAAATTTAAAAAAAATTCAGAAAAAATGTAATAAATTTCCCACTAGAGTGAAATTTTTAAACTAAAACTGCGACTCTGCCATTTTTGAGGGAATATGGATAAACAACAAGTCCCATCTTATTTCCTCCATCTATTTCTGTACAAAATTCTCTACTTTTAAAATACCACAAAAAGGGCCACGGTCAATTGGTCACTTGATATTTTCACTATTACTCATAATTACGAAAACATTTTCCTCATACGTCACACTCCTTATCTCCACTCCACCCGATCATTGAAAAACCCCATCTACGTCACACCAACCATAATCTCGCTTATCCCGAGATAAAAACCAGAAGGAAATTCTCCAACGCCCACTCGGCACCTACGTACAAGTCGCAAAAATCCCTCACTTTTGCCCTTGTACCACACATCTCGAATCTATTCGTTGAAATCAGTCTCCGAACACTTGGCAGGGTTCCGGGGACGAGTGTACGACAAAGGAGAGTTAAGGTAATAGCAGCATACATACATATGGAACACATGTCGGTGGCAATCGAGTCGTCAGGGACCCAAGGATAATAGATGTAGCTGTAGGTATATTCGACGTCTGTTATTTTACATAGACGACGAGTTTAGAGTAATTTCCGTTGCATTGTCTTTGCAAACACATTTCACATCTCGTACCACGAACACGACCCTTCGTCGTTTGTCGAGTACCTCGCACACTTCAAACTCTCGCTCGACAATTTTTGCTCTCTTTGGTTTCATACCTACACAACGTGGTAAATATGCTGACGACGTCGTGGTTAGGTTTTAAAAAAATCGATAATTTACATATGTACGAGTATACTCGACGATTCCCCCTGCGTAGAAATTCAGACACGATGACTTACGTTGCGTCTTAAAGGTAGACACTTGTAATCCGGATAACGATAAGCTTTTGCGGAACGTGTACGTAACGTTGTTTTTCTTCTTGCTGAGTATTTTCGTAATCACGAGTAGATCGTTGAATAGGAACACTTCCCTTTGATGCAAACCAGTCCTTTCTTTTTTATTCACATCCAGCACTTCGTAGAGTCTACAGTAGCAAACCAATCGACGATGTGGTAACGCCAACATCTGCAAGAAAACGAAATTATTTTTTGTTTACAATATGTTCGACGTGCTCGACGCGAATCCAATTCCAAGGTGAAATTATGAAAAAAATAAATAAAACAATGCGAGCATTCGTACAGAAATGAACTGTACAAAGAATTAAATCGATAAAAGTAGAAAAAAATTTCTTTACACGGTCGAGTTGATTTTCGCCAACGTTTTTAATTATTCTTTTACTATAATTATGCGGTATTACGCAGAATATGCCTATGTGTTTTTCCTCCTCCCTCCCTCTTACTCCTCGAGCTGGCCTGTTTTTCCTCCCAGTAATGCAGAAGAGTTTACAGTACTTTGTTAATTGTTTTTATAGCCTATGAATTTCGAATACCTCGACGATACATTCTGCCCTCTCTTCTTTCATATTCGCAGTCAATTACACAATGATGGGAATTTCAACGTCGTTCCAAACGAAAGGATTAAATTTTCTAATACATATCTCGTCTGGTTGGACGTACCTAGCCCCTGTAATAAGCTCAATGTTACGTGTAATTAGTACAGGCTGTACGATAATATCGTATTGACGACGGAGAACATTAAAAAAAAGTACAGAAAATACAACGATACGCCCTAATTAAAATCTATTCTCGATGGCTCGGTTTTGTTGCTGGGTGCCCTTTTGCACAAGTTTTATAATCGCGAACGCCCACAAAATGGTATCTTTTCTCATTGCTCGATTTCAGAGTTCAGATAAGTTTATCGAAATGAAACAGATAACGGAGTGTTTTTTTTGTTTGTACGATTTTCAGAAGCGTAAAATCGAGGTAATTTTCCGCGCCGAGAAGCAATTATCGATGGAGTATTTGGTCTGGTTAAATATTAACAGATTCTAGATTGATTTGGAGTAAGACGAAAAAAGTTGAACAAACAACGAGGGAAATTGTTCTGAGAGCAAATAAGTTGAAAAATATATTTGTAATTTGAAATTCAGCGAAGATTTGAAAATTTTCGAACTGAAACGAATTTAATCAAATGTCTACTTGATGGATCACTATTGATCGAGTTTACTTTTCGGTCTAGACAGGAGAGAAGTAAAATCGGAAAATCGATAGTTTTCGAAGTGAATCGAAAAAAATCGATCATGTTTGATTTTGCTTTTGAATTACAATCAGGAAAATATTGAATCGCTGAAATAAATGAAATTTTTTTGATAAGAAAATACCACGGAATTCGAAACAATTTGATAGAAATTTGAACGTCGAGAAAATTGGACCTTTTGAGCAAAATCGATGAACAGAAAAACGCCGTCGAATCATATTATTACGTTTCGATGCAAACAATCATATTAAAAGACGACGAATTCTGAAAAACCGAGTATAATAAAATTTTATATCAGAAAAATTTCGAAAAAAATCGATTATAACAATCGAAACAAATCGATTGGTTACTTTCGTGATACAAAAACATCGAGAAATTCAAAGCTTTTTTCGAGAAACCTAATATAGGTGGATCGATTAACAAAACTCAACGGATTATATCGAATTAAATCGATAATTTGTTCCATGGAAATCAAAATAAGGGGAGGTATTGATCGAAATGAAAAAAAAAAAAATAGAAACTGATAACACAGGTCGACATTTTTAAACTTTTGAAATACTGTTTGTGGTTTGATGGGTGATTTTTATAGTATTTTTCGCGCTGATCACGAAAAACGCAGTGAAAAAATTCCATCATCCAAGGATTTTTTTACAATTTGAATTTTTCGTTCAACGGTTGTTCTACTTTTTTCGATAACTTTGGACATTTCAAGTCGATTTTCTGAGAAAAGGAAGGGTTCTACGAAAAAAATGAATGGAACATGAATTGTAGAGCGTTAAATTTCAGGGTGTCTACCGATTTTTCAAAATCAAATTTCGCGACTTTTTCCAAGGTATTAGTATCTAATAGCTCTCAATTTACCCCCCCCCCCCCCCAAAAAAAAAAAAATTAACAAAAGATCAAATTTATTACAGAAAAAATTTTATACCTACACGGAAAGAAATAAGTCTTTAATTTTTTTAAAAAATGCAATTTTTCACAAAAAATTTTCAACAGTGAATTATTTTATGTTATAGAAGATGAATAGTTACTGCCCGAGCGAAGCGAGGGTAATTTTTTTTACGAAAAATCGTGTTAGAAGGGTTAGAACGGATAAAATTGTTAGATGTTTATTGAGCATTTACCTAATAAGGTATTTTTAACACAATTGAAAGCTGGCATGACACGGGCTGATATAGATTTCGCGGATTTTGACCCTAAAATTGAGAAATAAAGTGACCTATGGAAAGTCTGAAACATTAGTAAATTACCAATATAATGATGTGATTGTTTGACAGGAGTGAAGCGAGGGCGACATTTTTTTTTTGAAGAATTTATTCAAAAAACAGCAAAAGTATCATATTTCCAAATGATTTCTCCTTTTAAATTTTTAAAAATCCCATTGAAAATTCCAAAATTTTCTGATTTTCGTAGATTTTTTCTTTGAATGGACACGATACTCCCTTTGAAAATCCCAATCGTACAAGAACTTATTTTTCCCACTTCAAAATATTCAATCCTCTGAAATAGAAGGGAAGAAGGTTTATAATCTAAGAATGGGGTTTGAAAATTTTCAGGAAAAATGTTCAAAAAGGCAAAATTTCTTTACTTTTTCTGTTTTGTACAAGGTGAAAAAAAATTCAAGTAATTTCGGAAAAATTCACATCGAGGGGAACCCGTAAAAATTTTTTGAACGCAATCAGAAGACCCAAGCTCAAAACCTGCTCGAATTGACATGGAATGAGCCAGAAACGTAGACACCGATGAAATATCTATCGTAAAAATACGAATTTTCAATGTTCCATTGGTGTGGCAAAATTTCAACCCCCCGATAATTTAGGACCAGATTCTAAAAACAATGATATTTCCAATTTTTTTGAGCTTGACCACAATACAGCATTCTCTTTAATTTTTTTTTTCGAAAAGCAAGCAGGCAAATTTTTCAAACATTTTCAAAAAATTGCCAAACAACAAGCAAAGTATACCGATGTAATTCGAATACAATCATGTACCTGGGTAATTCTACCAAAAACACACTTTTTCAAAATGATTTTTTCTTTGAAAAAAAAAACGTTTTTTTCTTCTTTTTTTTTTTAGAGGGAATTGTTTGGATATGAACCCAAGACCTCATTAATAATGTTGGGTCAAATTCATATTCACATAAAAAAAGGCCTTATGTAAAAGCCATGTTAAGCAACCACGGTGAAAGAAAATAAATTTTTCGTCACGGTGACGGAAAAAAGTTGAATAAATGATTTTAATAAACACTCAACATATACTTAAAAAAAAAAAAATCAACATAATTAGAACTAATACTTGCCAAACGATATTTTTTTTATATTTTTTTGATCTCATCAGCTCATATCTCCTTCAGTTGATGACCCACGGTGATGGAACGAAAAAAAGTAATTTTGGCATTTTTTATTGATTTATCTTGATATAAGGGAAAGGGTAACTCAGGTTTGATTTTTCATCAGTGGATGAGATTTTGGACCAGCATCCAAAGAAATGTCAATTCATACATCCGCGAAAAATATTTACAGTAAGCCATACATGAGCAATGAAAATTGACCACGGTGAAGGAACAAAACTCGTGCTACAGAGTTTTAAGGTTACCTCAGAGCTTGAGATTGTGACTAAAATGAATTTTGTTTAGACCTTGATCTGTGTACAGGTGTGAGGAATAGAAGAAACCAAGTCGCGAGAACAGAACTTCCATCACTCTTTGCTGGTCGTAAAAATAACTTTGAAAAACGAGGTTTGCTACAGCCACGGTGATGGAAATTTTGCCTATAAAGGGGGCTATACATCAGGGGGGGGGGGGACACATCAAGATTTATGAAATTGGTAGAGGTGGTCACTATGATTGACCCAGCTATATTCAAATATTTCATTAATGTGCTGTACACTGTAGCGAACTGCCATCTATATGAGCTACATGTACATTAGGGTGGATCGCGAAAAAAAAAACATATCTCAGATTTCAACCAAATTCGCTGGGGAATGTGGGTAAAAAAATGACAAAATTTTTTTCATAGTGGTCGAGTCACTGGCATGAGAATTTTTTAAAATCATGATTTCTATAGCCATGAAAAAAATTGATTCAAAATTAATCTATATTCCATACATTGGTGTTTCATAACTTACAATTGGCTGCACTGGTATAAAAAATTTTCTCTACAATTGATTTCCAATCATTTAAAAAACAACAAAAAACTGGTGTTTTTCTTTAGCAATTACTCTCTAAATCCAAATCAGTAAAATTTAACTGATTTGCAGTCATTTTTTACTGATTTGACTCACAGGAATTGGACCGGCCAAATTTACTGATTATCTGTAAAATTAACTGATTGAATTCAGTAAAAAACAACTGGTTTTAAACCAGTTATTTTTTACTGAATTCAATCAGTTAAATTTACAGATAATTAGTAAATTTGGCTGGTCCAATTCCTGTGAGTCAAATCAGTAAAAAATTACTGCAAATCAGTAAATATTTATAAATTAAGACGTCAGAATAATATTTTTAAAATATTATAATTAATTTTTAAAAATATAGTAATTAGTTGACAGTTATAATGTTATCATCACTATCATTACATTTTTATGAGGAATCTAATGGTACAACTTTTATTTCAATTAACTAACGAAAAATCCCTATACCTATCTGGGATTCGAACCTACGACCCTACGTTTTTATGTTCCTACCTACCTGAACTTAACCACTAGGCTACGGGGCTTATCTGAAATTAACTCTTTTAAAACAGTTTATATGTTTGCGATACCAATGTTTTTACTTCCTTTTTCATGAACACAATTTTTATAATATGTATGGTATCTGAATTTTTACTCCTGCATAAGGTAAATAGAAATCCTACATACAAGATGGGGGAATATGATTTTAAGTTTGTAGAGTTGCATAAGAGCCACTCTTTCCACAGAAATATCATGTCTTGAAATTTTTATAATGGTATCTACATATTTCATCAAACAAGATGACAAATTTCGTTAATTTTTTTTTAAACAGATGCATACCATACCATTTTCGAACCAACTTTTCTACCAAATACCTATTTATCAAATTTAATTGAAGTATAAACTCAAAAAAAACTCAAAATTATTTACCCACCTTATGTGCATAAAGAATTAATGGTAGAAAAATTATTCACCCTGAAGTAAAGCACAGGGTACAACTCTAAACCAGAAGTACTACATATGTATAAGGGCTTTAATATGTAAAAAGTAGACGAGCGTCTGTTTTCATTTTAGTGTTGTCGGGAATGTTGCTTTTCTAAACGTTTTTTTCCAAGTCCAATTTTTTTCATATTTTTCGCATATCAAGTTTTTTTTTTAGTCACAATTTTCTCAACTCAATTTTTTTTCAATTTTCTCATCTTAAATTTTTTTAGACGTAAATAATTATTTTCAACTCAAATTTTTTCAGAAGTAATTTTCTCAACCCCATAATGTATCGAAAATTTTAGAAGCTAGAGTGCATTTCTCGAATTTTGGCGAATTTTTAAGATTTTAAAATAATGTTATAGCCCTAGCCCTGAAAAATATGAAATTTTGATCTAATCAGCAAAAAAAACTGAAATTTGGTGTATTTAATTTCGGTCTGCCGAATCGATTGGATGAACATCAGCACCTTTAATCGCAAATTACCCAAATTGGTGTCCTATTTCATCGATCAAAGCCAAATTTCCAAAATTTGCGACTGTGAGTTGAAATCCATATTTTTTGGATGACAATTATTTTGGGAAAAAATTATTTTTCTGCTAAAAAAGTATGAATTTGAAATAAAAATTACGAATTTCGGTGAATTGTGCTTTAATCCATCAAATAGGTAACCTAAATGAGTAATCCATGATTATAGGGGCTGCATGATTTTATGAAACAAAAATTTTACTCAAATTCATTCTATCTCCAAAATTAGAAAATTTCAGTTTCAAAGTCGGCAAAATCGTGAACTTCGCTCCTCCCCCAAGAAAAAATACTTCGCCACGCCACTGCTTGTACAATTGTACATACGTAAACTTAACAATTAATTTTTTGTGTACTTAATTTTCAAATAACTTTCCAACTGCTGTTTTTGAATTTCTACTCGTTTTTCACGAGCGTCTGTTTTCATTTTAGTATTATTGGAAAAGTTGCGGCACGATTTTTTTTTCAAGTATTTGACGTCTGAATCAGAGATTTTCTAAACGTTTTTTTCCAAGTCCAAATTTTTTTCATATTTTTCGCATTTCAAGTTTTTTTTTCAGTCGCAATTTTCTCAACTCAAATTTTTTCTTTCGATTTTTTCAACTCGACTCAAATTTATATCTATTCAAATTTTCTCAACTCAAATTTTTTCAGGCGTAATTTACTCAACTCAATTTTTTTTAAACGTAATTTTCTCAACTCAGATTTTTTTCTTCCAATTTTTTCTACTCAATTTTTTTTCTTCTAATTTGCAGCAGCATAATTTCTTTTTCGAGTTCTTATCATATGACACAAGTTATGAGAAAAAAAATTTAGTTGAGAGAATTGGAAGACAAATATTTGAGTTGAGAAAATTATAAGAAAAAAATTAGGTTGCGAAAATTATTTAAAAAAAATTAAGTTGCAAAAATTATAAGAAAAAAATTTGAGTTGAAAAAAATTTAAGTTGAGTAAATTACGTCTGAAAAAATTTGAGTTGAGAAAATTTAAATAGATAAATTTGAGTCGAGTTGAAAAAATTGAAAGAAAAAATTTGAGTTGAGAAAATTGTGACTGAAAAAAAAACTTGAAATGCGAAAAATATGAAAAAAATTTGGACTTGGAAAAAAACGTTTAGAAAATCTCTGATTCAGACGTCAAACACTTGAAAAAAAAATTGTGCCGCAACTTTTCCGACAACACTAAAATGAAAACAGACGCTCGTGAAAAACGAGTAGAAATTCAAAAACAGCAGTTGGAAAGTTATTTGAAAATTAAGTACACAAAAAATTAATTGTTAAGTAGTATTTTTTCTCGGGGGAGGAGCGAAGTTCGCAATTTTGCCGACTTTGAAACTGAAATTTTCTAATTTTGGAGATAGAATGAATTTGAATAAAATTTTTGTTTCATAAAATCATGCAGCCCCTATAATCAAAGATTACTCATTTAGGTTACCTATTTGATGGATTAAAGCACAATTCACCGAAATTCGTAATTTTTATTTCAAATTCGTATTTTTTTAGCTGAAAAATAATTTTTTCCCAAAAAAATTGTCATCCAAAAAATATAGATTTCAACTCAAAGTCGCAAATTTTGGAAATTTGGCTTTGATCGATGAAATAGGTCACCAATTTGGGTAATTTGCGATTAAAGGTGCTGATGTTCATCCAATCGATTCGGCAGACCGAAATTAAATACACCAAATTTCAAGTTTTTTTGCTGATTAGATCAAAATTTCATATTTTGCAGGGCTAGGGCTATAACATTATTTAAAAATCTTAAAAATGCGCCAAAATTCGAGAAATGCACTCCAGCTTCTGAAATGTTCGATACATTATGGAGTTCTTTACGATGTCTTTAATTTTAAATTTTTTTTTGTTTGGGTTCAAAATGTTATTTCGAGTTGGGATATACCTCCCTTGTTAGGTATTCTGAACAATTAAATTACATTTCCCACCTTATTTCTGACAATCTTTATGATCACTGAACTACTTGAATTACTTGCATTTTCAAGTACATACATAACAGTTATTTCTTAGAAATGAAAAAGTTTAACGTATTTTTGAGCGTTTTTCTAATGGTAACAATGTTACTTTATACGCATGCGTTACAAGAACGTTCCACTGGCAGCTCAGTAAAAATTAACTGATTTAAGCAGTGATTTTCAAAAAACTGTAAAAAAATCAGTAAAAATTTCTTGATTTACCGGAAAAAACAGTGAAAATATGTTAATTGAATCAGTACTTTTCAAATTGACTGAAAATCAGCTTAAAATGTCAAAAAAGTACTGATTTCAATAAATTTTAACTGATTTACAATTAATCTTACTTATAATTTCAGTAAAATTTATTTTACTGGAATGAATCAGTTATATTTTTACTGATTTGGATTTAGAGAGTAGATATAGATGATCAGAACAACGCGATTCCCATAAATTTGAATATTATAATTTGCGGTTGGCCACACTGATCGAAGAAAATTTTCAAAATTTTCTTCAAAAATTAGAAAAAAAATTATAAAATTGTCCGGTGTCAAAGTAATCAATTCGAGGCCAAATACAATTTCACAACATTGAAATTTCGCGATCTGCAACTTTTGGACCCCCGGGTAGCAGAATGGGTTTTCATTTTCGAGGGGCGGCAATTGCTCAGGGGGGGGGGTGTAGAAACTCAAATCGCACCTTTTTAGTGCTCTTTCGTGAATCGTACGCCATATTTTCGAGCTAAAAAACACAAAAAACCGCGTTTTTTTCAAAAGGAGGTGCCCTTTAAGAGCCCCTAGCTCCCCTCCCTCTTCACCTAGGGGGCTCAAAATTTTTTTGGGTAGTCTCCGATGATGACCCAACAACCCCAGCGAATTTGGTTGAAATCTGAGATATGTTTTTTTTCGCGATCCACCCTAATGTACATTATTCCCATTATCTTGTAAGCTCGTCTCTCTCGTATTACCTATATACACGATTATTCACTATTCATGTAATTGTACTGTACGTACGTAATTAGAGATGAGCACGATGCCGCTTCTAGGGTCGGCGCAGTAGCGACGATACTGGTTTTAATTCGGCATCGCTAGTAGCGGCATCGTACGATGCCGATTTCAAGCATCGCTGGCATCGCAAGAATCGCCAGAATCGCCATAATGAGAAAATGCTAGGGTACTATATTATAGTACCCTGGTATTGCAATTGACTTCACCTACAATGACTCATGCAAATGACTGGCTATCTGCGATGCGTCAACGTTAGTATCGCAAGTATCGGCAATATCGGCATCGTAGGCATCGCCGATAAAAGTAGCGTAGTAGCGGCATCGCTTGGGAAGTAGTCATGATTACAAAAAAGTAGTTGTAATCACGATGCCTGCTACCGCTACGCGCGTTTTATTGACTACTAGCGGCATCGTGCTCATCTCTACGTACGTATTAAACGTTTACCTACGCTACGTGTCTCACAACACGAAACTTTTGCATGTACGTCAAAATGTGTGTATGGCGTAGAATCACCCACCTACACATTCTCACTAAAAAATTTTCCATTCGAATTACGTATTTTCAAACCAAGACAAGCAATGAAAAACATCTGTGTTGAAGCCGAATACCGTTTGTTCAATCGGTGACTAAACCGAATAATTCTTCAAAATTGTTATAAATCTTAACGTGCTGACTAAACCTTTTTAAACATTACACATTTTAATGTGTTTACAAATGTCACAATCAACACCTTTTGTAACCTTGTCGTATCACGTCAACTTGTTCTACTCCTCGTACTTGATAAATTTTTTTGCATTATAAAAGAGATGAATTCGAATCGTAAGAGATCATACAGAAATTGTAATTTGTTCGAACTGCTGATAAGTACATAGTGATTTTGCTATTCGTATTGCGGTTGGATTTTTCGACACGTACACAGTTCAACATTTGAATAAAAATGCTGTTATTTAAAACCGTTTTCCTCGCGATTTTTTTCATCCTTGCTGCGATATCGTTTGTCGTTGCTCCAGGTCCCCGAGACCTATCAACCCCAACAGGAGATCCAAAAGACGAAGCTAATGTACCGCAACCGAGAAAAGGTGGAAACGGTCCAACACGATTTGGATCATAAGGGTGATAAGAAAATGCTGAATTATTACAATAAATTTGAAGAAGAGAAGAGAATTCAATCTAATTTAAGTATCGTAAATTTTTAACCAGCACCTTTTTTCACTCACAACTGCGTTTTGTTTTCTTGCCTTTACTCTACATTTGGAATTTCCGACCCGTTTCTGGAAGGCTCGAAAAGTGGAGATTTGTAACCCTTTTCTAAAGATTTCTCAAAAACGGCTGGACCAAATTTGATGAATTTTATACGTGTTGTAGCCCCACAGAGTTCCTTTTTTTGACTTATTTTTGAGTATTTCGTCCAATAATTTGATCCCTGTTAAAAATGTTGATAATTCAAAATTCATCAAATTAAGTCCAGTCGTTTTCGAAAAATTGTTCGCACCTTTAATTTAATTTTCTTCGAATTTTCAACCGTTATTCTTTTGATTTTCCAATCAATACAAATCCCTCGAAATATTCCAATTGAAATTAAAAAACCATCACAAAAATTAATTCTGTTCATTCATCTCACCAATATTTTTAAACAATCGATGACATGAACTTGACCTCGATTTCGATATTATTGAAGAAACTATTCAAAAAAAATTCGTACTTATTCTAAGTACTTAAAATATCTCAGGCAACCCTTTTAGCATTTTGAAAAAAAAACAACTATGAAATTTCGAACATTCCACGATTATTTTTGAATTTTCAATTTCGTAAATCGGTGTTGTGGGTCTGAATCAGTCATTGACTAGCTTTCCAAAATTAAAAAGGTACTTACCAACAAAAAAATTGTAAAAAGGATAGAAAATCAGTATTTCTTATTTAAAATTTTCCAACTCTTTCCAGCACTGCGTAGAAATTATTCTAGCATTAATTTTCTTTCAATGCTCAAAATGTTTCAAAAATCGCTTGATGGGTAACTTTCATGCCATTTTGAAGTATATTTATAGCTGAAATCATTCGAAACATCCTCGAAAACATTCCAATGACATGAAAATAATCAAATTAAGGTAGTAATGTTCAAAATACTGTGAAGATTCAAAAACGAATGTCTTTTTAAAAAAATATCGTCAATAATGTTGGGATACTGAAACTTCGTTTTTTTTACCATTTTTTGCAATTTTTTACTTGATATTTGTCGATTTTTCGCGAATTATCATCTCTGAACGATTTTTTATTAGCTGAAACTAATTTCATGAATGAATAATACTTATACAAACTATGCAAAAAGTAAGATTTTTGGATTTTTTACAGAAAAATCAAAGTAAAATGATAAAAAAAAAATGGATATATTAAAAATACAATCAAAATGCATACTCAGAAAGGATAAAAAAATGTTAAATATCGTCAAAAGCATTGGAATAGTAAATTCTGAAATTTCAATTTTTAAAAATCTTTTTTACAAAAAACTAATGCAGCACGCTCCAACAAAAGAATCACCAGGTACATACGATTTGGAAAAGAAGCACAAGCGCAAGAGTGAAATCATTTGTTTTTAATTTTATTTCAAATAATTACTATAAGATTATTTAAATTCAAGTAGATATGATATGCCTATTTAATAAGTCAAGCGCAACAGTGGAATCATTTGTTTTTAATTTTATTTCAAATAATAACTATAAGATTATTTAAATTCAAGTAGATATAATAGGTTCGTTTGAGCGCTCCGAAATCATGTAAAAAAAAGTGTGAAATTCATAATTTTTAGAAAGTCTCAGGGTGCCTTTCCACTAACAAGGTAACAAGGGTCATCCACTACCATTGACTTTTATACATGTAAAATTTCATTACCATTTTTTCGATAATAAGTTCTTGCAGAATTTGTTAAATATCGATGAAATTAGTGTTTAAACGTAATACACGAAACGACACCTTTCAATTTTTATCAATTTTACACTAAAAGATGTAAAGTTTTAGAAAAGAATAATAGGTAACCACTTATTTTTACTACGAAAAAATGAGCATTTTACACCATTGGCATTTGGTGAGAACGCACCTTAGGTTAATGTAAACAAAAAAATTATGAATTTCACGATTTTTTTACATGATTTCGGAGCGCTCGAACGAACCTAATATGCCTATTTAATAAGTCAATAGCACCAAACTCAATAAAAAATGTTATTTCGCATCTCCAAAGAAATATCGTATTTTTTTTTTTTTATCAAAAAAAAAAAAATCGAATTAAAAGGTATCTCTCTCCTCATAATCCTTGCGGTTAGTTCAGGAATACTTCACTTTTAGAACACGAGTTGAAATGTTTTTATTTTAGTACTTATGACCCACAAGAAAATTTTCGAGAAGTAGAGCCATCAAAAATTTCTCTTGAGGAGTGGGGGGGGGGGGGGTGTTTGAGGAGAAGTTTTACTCCTATTCCTCCACACACAGGGGTCGGGGTAAATTTGGTGCCATTTTCATATACTTCGATCCTCCTGAACTCGAATCTGCGATCAGTTTTCCGATCAAAAGTGTACAATTTGCATCGCAAAAAATGGCTAATTTTGAGAAAAAGGAGGTAAAATTGCGATTTTTTTCATCTTGAGACGAGAAATATTGATCAATTAGGGGTTTAAAACTAGTTTTTAATATAATTCGAATCTTGTGAATCCGAATTTATTATTGGTTTCCAGATAGGCATTAAAGTACCTTCTTGATCGTCAATTTTTGGCAGCGAAAAACAGCCAATTTTCGTTAAAATCGACTCGAATTCGTAATCTCTCATTTTCTCAATCCAATACCTCGAACCATCCTTGTACGAAACCATTTCTAGACATAATTTGAACCTGAACACGAATTTTCGGTTAGTTTCTCGATTGGAAGTGGGAATTGGAAGTGGGAAATTCTCTCAGTCGTGAAATTGGTGTATTCTAAAATGTGGACATGCATATGGAAAGGGACCACTTTGTCGATCCTAGTTTCCAAGATAATGAGGTTTTTAGGGGTTGGGGTCAAAAATATCGATTTTTGGTTTTTCATTGATTCCGGTCCTATGGAACTTTACTATCGATTTTTTGTGGTTTCACCATTTGAAGTGTTATAGCTGTCCGCTGAGGCGCTATCAAACTTTCATGGAATAGGGGCCGCTTATATGATTACAAAACTTCAACTTCGATTTTCTCGAAATGAGCTTTTTTTAAAATAAAAATTCAAAATTCACTCATTCCGATTTTTTTTGACCAAATTGGCTGGGAACGGTCTTAATCGACATGGAATATTGTCTAGTATGTCGTACTGGTCATAACTCCATACCGACAAAGTGGTCCCTTTCCATATGCACGTCCACAAATATCCAATTTTTACCAAAACTGACGAGAAATTACGATTTTCAATTTTTCCAAACCCTATACGTCTTACCAATTGCGGTATAAAATCACTTTTTCGCCTAATTCGAACTTCTTATGCACAGAAAATGCACCAACAAACTTTTTAGTTCCCTGCGACTCCAGGAGACTGAGCCAATGGCTTCTCAAAGTACGCTCTCATTCTGAATCAGTGAAAATTCACTGATAAATAGTCAGAATTGCAGCACAGGAAAAATAAGCAAAATTCACTCATTTTCAGCGAATTTTCACTGATTTTTCAAAGATTTTCACCAATTTTCAGTGATTTTTCTCACTGATTTGTTTTTAGTAAAAAAAATTCACTAATTTTCTCCTGTGCTGCAATTCTGATTGTTTCTCAGTGATTTTCGATCATTTTCACTGATTTATAATTGAGAGAGTAATGAGTATAGGGGGTTCTTTAAAAAAAAACTCACTCGACCTCCTGGAGTCGCATGAGCTAAAACAAAATTTATGAAGTAAGTATCTTGGCTAATCAATTTTTTTCGAGGTTATTACAAGGCGGGTACAATTTAATTAAACTTGTTCGTGCTTAAAAAAGATTTTAAAATTTGTATCGTCTCCTGGAGCCCTAGCATTGACTGAAAAACACTTGCTTCATTCCCTGTTAAAAATTTACTGTAAATTGAACGAAAAAATTATAGGAATCTACTTAACTATACTTTTGAAAAAGAACATGATCTTGAAAAAATTTCAATTTTCTTCTTCAATTTTTTTCAGCTTCAATTTAAGAAATAAATTAATGTGATCATTTCGATTCGTAATTCAGAAATTTCTGGCCTTTAAATGACCCCGGGCCCCATCTCAAGATCACGTTTTCTTGAAGCCGGGTAGCGGGGTGGGGTGGTCATTTTAGGGCCCAAAATCATCTTCAGCCCTCAGAAATCGATTTTAGGGGGAAATTTGAAAAATGTTTCTTAGGCTAATTTCCTGTTTTTTTTTGCTAGAATTTTTCGATAATTTTTCTTTTTAGGAATTTTTCAAACAAATTTTCGTCAATGCAATGTAATTGCCAAAATTCCAAAAATAATGCATTTTTTTGACGGAATATTTACTGGCTAGCCTGAATTCAACATCACACATCAGCAAAAAAATCATCAACCTAACTCCACGATTATCAACCACTTCTCCATCTTCTTTTACCTGTGCTGCTGCTGGGAAACCCTCTCACAAAATCTTTTTCTACACTTCCTCACCCCCTCCTCACTCTCTTGTTCCAAAACTTGTGAAAAATTCGTCCATTAATTTTCATCACCGTATACAATTCCGGACGAGAGCTTCGATGCGAAAAATAAATTCTGACCAAGATACGTAGCTCCAATTGGTTTTTTCTTAGGAGCCTTAGCTTACGAGATATTTTTACTCAAAGTTCACAGTTCCAACTTTTTTTTTAAATTCAAAATATCTCAGAAACTAAGCCTCCAAAGACAAAACTAATTGAACTCTACAGGTAGGAAATTTGACGCTGTACAGTTTAGGTTCTATACATTTTTTTCGCAGGACCCTTTCTTTCCCCAGTAAATCGACTTTAAGGGTCAAAAATGACATCAAAAAGTGTAAATTAAATTTAAAACAGCATTTCCTTTTTGTTGTTTTAATAACTGTTTTTAGTCTAAAATGTAGCGCTTATTTTAAAATTTCTCCATCACTCAAGTTTCGCTGGTAAGTGATTCTAATCTATTTTTTAGTGCCGAGTTCGAATATGATTACAGTTTTTCTCGATTACGCCAGGATTTTTTATAATTGGAAAATTTTTCGTTGAAAATTTATTTTACACTTTTTGATGTAATTTTTGACCCTTAAAGTCGATTTTATGGGGAAAGAAAAGCTCCTACGAAAAAAATGAATAGAACATAAATTGTCGAGTGTCAAATTTCCTACTTGTAGAGTTCGATTAGTTTTTCTCTTAGGAGGCTTAGTTTTTGAGATATTTTGAATTTAAAAAAAAAGTTGAACTGTGAACTTTGAGCTAAAATATCTCGTAAGCTAAAGCTCCTAAGAGAAAACCATTTGGACTTCATAGATAGGAAATTTGACGCTCTACAATTCATGTTTCATTCATTTTTTTCGTAGAACCCCTCCTTTTCTCAGAAAATCGACTTGAAATGTCAAAAAGTAGGAAAACCGTTGAACCGAAAATTCAAATTATTGTGAATAATCCTTGGGTGATGGAATTTCTTCAATGCTTTTTTCGTGATCAGCGCGAAAAATACTATAATAATCACCCATCAAACCTCAAACAGCATTTCAAAAGTTTAAAAATGTCGATCTGAGTTATCGGTAATTATTAGAAAAATTGTTATCGAATCGAAAATCGATGATCAAAAATTGATACCGAAAATCGTTGATCAAAAATTGATATCGAAAATCGACGATCAAAATTTGATATCGAAAACTGAATATCAAAATGTGATATCGAAAATCGATTACTTTGAAGTCCATACTGAAAATCGATTATCAAAAATTATTGTCGAAAATCGATATCAAAAATTCAGGTCGAAATCGATTATTGAAAATCTATATCGATAATCGATTTTCGTTTCAAGCATCGAATAAATTATATGTATTTGAAATAAATTTGCATGATTGAGCTCTACCAAAAACACGCAGATATCGATTGCTTCAAAAAGCTACCTACTAAACCAGCTCAATCTGAAAATCCTATCTTAATTCCGTAAAACCTTTCACAATCAAGTGACAAGATACGCAACACCGTACTTCACTCAGAATTCCCCCTTCGCCCTCTTCGACCGCAATTTCCATGGAAAATAATATTAAAGTAATCGTGCATGTACGATTATTTATTGTTTCCTACGACGTTGGAATCTTTCGCAAAAAGGTCACATACTCTTGTGATGCCTATTATACTCTGCGCGCTTTTACGATTGTGTATAAATTTGAAAATACGACGATTCAACGACCTTCGAGCGTAATATTTACGTCGCAATGTTTGCAATAACATCGACAATTTAGTCTTCTCAATGAGGCAAATAAATTTCGAGTGCTGGTGGTTTATTTTTTATCGTACCTTATCGATTTCTCATTTCCACTTCGAAGACAGATAGGAAAAAAAACACGAATTCGCCTTTCGTGGAAATACGTCGCCGATAAATGATGCATGATGAAATGGCAAAAAAAGGGTAGGTGGAAACCCTTTACCTAAGCGAGGTTTTATTACAACGCGAGTTTATGAAAACGAAAAGAAATATTTACCATTTTAATTCCGACTATGGTCGACTGCACTTTCATCACTTGAGATACATGATCGTTTCCGGGTTTGAATTCGTTCGCTTTGATTCGTTCGTAGATTCCGACTAACATATCTTTGTCGATATCACAGCCGTCGTCGACTCCTGAAAAAATAAACAAACGTATTGGATTATTGGATGAGTCTCGAGAGAGCACATCGAATGCTATTTGGAGTAATTCCATACCTCTTAGGTTTTTAATAAAACCATCGAGCGTCATTTTATTCTCAGCTTTAATACAAGGTTTGTGTAGATCGGTGTTTAGCATGATGATAGCGAATGCTAAGATGAATACTGTATCCAAGGCCCGGAATTTCGATATTACGTCTCGGTTGCAGCGACAATACCGATGGCTGAATACTTCCATTAGTCTTTCGATTTTCTGAGCTTCGCCCGGCATTCGGAAATACGTTTGGTATTTACGGAGGGCTACGTCTATTTGCATTCCCGACAAATCCAGCTCGTTGACGAAACACCTGTTTGGATAAGAAATTGATTACAAAATGAAGATGAATCTGGAGTTGAAGAGCAGAATACGTACTCTAATGCTGCGCTGTTGAACTGGTTCTGAACGTTACCCAAGTATTCGCCGATCATTTGTTTGCTCAAGCCTTTTCTGGCGATTAGGAATTTGGCGACGGCTTGGGGAGTATTATCGAGGAAACCGTTTTGCATCAGATAACTGATACCTTTTTCTGGTTTTTTGTTGAATAGGTTTAGTCCAACTCTGTATTGGCGTTTTCTGGTTGCCTCGGAGACCTAAAATCGAAGAGGATATTTCCATTTGAGGGCATTTTTTTGAAATCGACAATCGATATAACGAGGTCGAAATTTATCACTGATTGTCGATCGAAAATTTTCATCGTCGATTATAGCATCGAAACTAAAGAAATCATTGTAAATTGAGTACAAATTTCGAAAAAATAAAATATGGTCTCGAAATCGATAATCGAGTTGAGTCGAAAATGATCGATTCGATAGAATCGAGTTGAGTTGAAAATGATCGATTCGATGTAATCGAGTTGAGTCGAAAATTATCGATCCGATATAATCGAGTTGAGTCGAAAATGATCGATTCGCTATAATCGAGTTGAGTCGAAAATGATCGATTCGCCATAATCGAGTTGAGTCGAAAATGATCGATTCGCTATAATCGAGTTGAGTCGAAAATGATCGATTCGCTAGTTGAGTCGAAAATTATCGATAAACTATAATCGATTTTTATCGATTTCTTAGAAAAATCATTCACTTTAGATTTCAATTTTAGAAAAAACAAGATTTCAATCCACATAAATATTCGATGGCCAAATGTAAAGAATCACAAGTGTCGAAATCGATGACCGAATCGAATCGAAAATTATCGATTACGACCAATTTATATCGATTTGTTGGAAAATTGATAGAATTCAGATTTCAACTGAGGCGAAAAAATATCAAGTGGCACAATCGATTATCGATTTCAAATCGAAAATATAGATCGATCGAATATTATCAATTTATTTTCGAAAATGAACGATAGAATGAGGTTGGAATTTATCCAAAATTTGAAAATATTTAATTAAAGAATTCAATCGATTTTTTGAAGAAAAGAAAATCAACTTTTTAAATCGATAATCGAACTGGATCAAAATAATCGATTACGATCGATTTTTATCAATTTTTTGGAAACCCCATTTATTATGAATTTCGACTTTGAAAAATTAAGGTATCAGATCAAGCTACAAATATGACAGCCGATTTATTTTCGAAAATGAACCTATTCGATCGAAATTTATCGATGATCGTCGACCAGGGAAACAGGAATATAATTATCGATTTGCATCCAAACTACCAAATACAGGAAATAATCACATGTTTGGTGCCAATTTTGAAGGAAATAGGTATCTACTCTACCTAGTTTTGAAATCGATAATCGAATTGATTCGAAAATTATCGATTACATTGCGATTGATTCTTATCGATTTATTGAAAAAAATAATTAATTTTAAATTTAAGGGAAATTACAATTTACGATACTAGGCAACATAATCGATAATGTCGAAAATCGATTTAGATCGAAAATACAAATCGATAGTCGAATATTGTCGATTTATGCTCAAAATTGGATCTAATCGATAGATGGTTGAAATATCAATTGAAAAATGTCATCGATTCATGTTAAAAGTGAAAATATATTCGTACATTTGGTACCAAATTTCGAACGAAAAAAATCCAAATTCAAAATCGATAATCGAGCTGAATCAAAAATCATCTATTACAATCGATTTTCAACGATCTATCAGAAAAATTACTTGCTCTGGATTCCAAATCCAATCCAAATTCAATAATCGATTTTAGATCGAAAATGCAAATCGATAATCGAATTCATCGATTTACTATCGAAAATATCCCATAATTCTTTCGATCATTTTCATAAAAAATGATGAAAATTCATCTTTCCGGTACTCAATTTCGCGGTTGAAAAAATCAATTCCAATCGATATCCTCTATTTTTAGAATCTCAATATTCGTCTAATCGCAAAAAAATGACTGTTGACATTTTCGTATTGAAATATAAACAATCGACTAACTAAAATCAACATAAAATTTCAACAACGGAATATCTTACTTGAGGTTTTTTATTCCACGATCCGATGCTCGTAGAGTAATTAGACATGCTAATAGATGAGGAATGTGAGGCATTCATCGTTGAACTAGAATCACTACTCGATGACTGTACACTGGACATACTCCCGCTGTGTTTAGTTTTACTAAAAGATATATCCGAATTCGATAGCAAACTTTGATTGCTATCGTTAGACTTGAACGAAATGGACGAAGTTCGTTTTGGAACTTCCGGCGGGACTTTCTTTGGAGTTGACATTTGCGATAAAGATGAAGGCACTTGGTACTGGGACGTGTTATAATACAAGTACTGATTGGCGTATTTCTTTTGGTAGGCAGTATGATATTGGAATGCGACAGGAGAGCTGGAATTGCAGGACGACATTAGAGTCTGATACGTCCTGGATACCTCGACCGAACCTGAATGATTCTGAGGGACCTATGAAAATCACAAAAGTTAATGATGCAATTTTTCTACGAATATGAAACCCAATAACAATAAAATACTGTACCTTTAAACAATACGAACTATTACAAACGTTAATCGGCGAAGGAGTATTCATACAGCAGGCTGAACACGTTGTTGAGACGTTTGCGCAACAGTAGTTGCAACTTGTGCAACGGCCAGCGTACGTGCGAGGTAACGAATTCGTACCATTTTCTAGCTCCGGCAGGCGTTTTTCCTTCATCGATAGAGATCGAATCGGCGTGACGTTGGCTTGCACACAAGATGAATTTTTCGCTTCGCAAGCGTAATCGACGTGAGGATGGGTGGAATTAGACGTATTCTCGATTCGTCTGCTGACTCTTTTTTCACCTTTGGCCATGGCAGTGATATCGGTAAATTTTTTAATTAGCATGTAACGTCTGAATGCTCTTTGAATAGTGACGGCGGCATTTCTCGCCTTCGATCCGCCGTATTTACGTTCTATCATTTCGATTTGCTTTTCTAACAAGTCTTGAGATAATTCGTAGCTGAAAATTGAAAAATACGTGAATGTGGAGTAGGAATATTGAAAATAGGTTCGAAGTTTAGCTAATTACCTCATTACGGTTCGCGAATGATTTACGAATTCGGATGAGTTATTACGTATGTTGTTGTTATTACTGTGAGCATTGTACCATTGGTAATGATAAGGCTCGGTGAAGTTAGCCGCCGATTTGTAATTGTCATTCAGGTCTTCTTCGTTAAGGTCATCGATATCGCCGTTTAATTCTTCATCGTATTCGTTACACTCGTCGTTGCTGTAAACACGGTCAAGATTATAGGGCTGGTATTCAAAGTGCATAGGAGTAAGAAAACAAACCATACCCGTTGCGTCCGTCTCCTACTGACCCATTGATAAAATTCTGTCTGATTTTCTCCGAAGACCTAACACAAACACGTATCGATAAATAATGTCAACGAATGGTAAAATATTGTTAACGATAAATTGCCATCGATTACGTCGATACCAAACAATGGGCTTTTCAACACCACAACAGGAAGTAAACTGAGAATAGTTTTCAATGAAAAGTAAAGATCTAGGGTATAACTTACCGTTCGCTGTACATACGTCTCAAGTCGACGATATCTAATTCGAATTTCAGCTTGCTGTTTTCGCATATTAACAGATCTCGTTCAGTTTTCACTGTGTTTAGCTCGGATCTCAGTCGAGCTATTTCTTGGCTCTGTTTGTTAATTATGTTCAAACTGTCTTCCAAAGTGATGTTGCGTCGATCGATTTGATGGTAGTAGTCGTACGATACCTCTTTATCATTATTCTTATTCATTTCCGATCCAGGTGATCAAAAACTAGAGAAAGTAAATCACAACTTTACTACTTGGTCGATCCGAATTTCGTAGGGGCGAACTGTCACATCGTACGAAGCGAACGAGATTAAAATAAACGTGTTTTGATTCACCGAGAACTACATTTCCGAGTTTTTTTCAAACATACGGGCATCACATTTACGAAATCATCAATTTTCTACAACATAATCTTAACAGCTGTTTGTATATTATGGACCTACTTCGCCTGAAGAAAAGTGTGAGACAGACATCGTGGGAAATGGGCAAATCTGCGGTTGTATCTGTTTTGTGACGTAACGACATCGAAGCGCTATCTATGGGCGATATTATTAATTATCCAAAGTTCGAAATTTTTTCAATAAATTTTTTACGTAAATTATTTTAAAATTTAATTAGAAATGTTTTGTTTTGATTGATTATTATTTTAGTTCTATAAAATTGTTGATTGAGTAAAAAATGATGGAAAATATCTCCCTCTCAAATCTCAATACCTAATTTTAATTCAGTCATCGGAAACAAAACGCGTTTTGGTAGTGGTATTGGTAGTGGTTTTGTTTTTTCAATCGTATTGGTATTGGTATTGGTTTTGGTTTTGTTTTTCTCAGTGTTTCGGTATTGGTATTGGTTTTGGTTATGGTATTTTGAACGTTTTGTTTTTTGTTTTTTTTCGTTTCGTTTTGTTTTTTTTGTTTTTTTTTTCAAGGGCGTAGGGGATGAGTGTCTGTTTCCCGAAAATTCTCTGGTGGAGGCTCATTTTTTTTAAAGTTTTTTTTTCTAAGTCCATTATCGGAGACGTTCAGAGGTCCAAATTTTTTTCCAAACGTAATTTTTACGCACCTAAATTTTTTTCTCAACAAAATTACGTTTTGAAAAAAATTTTGCGGAGAAAAAAAATTTAGGTGTGTCAAAATTGGGTTTTGAAAAAAATTTAGTTGAGAAAAAACATTTTTGTGTGTAAAAAAAAAATTAAGTTTTGAAAAAAAAAATTTAGTTGAGAAAAAAAATTTAGGTTCGTGAAAATTACGTTTTGAAAAAAATTTAGTTGAGTAAAAAAATTTTGGTGTGAAAAATTACGATTGGAAAAAAATTTAGGGGGGAAAAAAAATGAAAAAATGAAAAAAAAAAACCAGATAAATACCAAAACAAAACAAAACGAAATTCGTTTTGATAGTGGTATTGATAGTGGTTCCGTTTTTTCAAGCGTATTGGTATTGGTATTGGTTTTGGTTTTGTTTTCTCAGCGTTTCGGTATTGGTATTGGTACTGGTTATGGTATTTCGGGATTTTAGCGTTTTTTTTCTGTTTTTGCTTTTCGGTTTCGGTTTTGTTTCCGATGACTGCTATATTATTTTGAATTTGAAATGAAAACAATATTAAAGTAGCTTGAAATGCATTGTATTAATTATTATTGGTGGTTTTTTTAATTGGGATGGCAAAACCGATAGCGTAAAGGTTTCTTTGAAATTTTAAAAGTCAAGTTTTCATTTTCAGTCAAGTTTCAAGTCCATGATAGAGAAATTGAACTTTCAATTTAAACTTGAATTTGAAGTTTTAAGTATCAAGTTTCAAGTTTCGGATTTTTTGGAATTAATTTTTTAATCTGATCTTAATAGCAACCTCGAGGTTGAATTAAAATAAATAAATCTGGAAAAAGTTCAGTTGATAAAATTTTTAAAGAAATTGAAGTGTCCTTTTATGAAAGTAACCATAGTTCATTTCATTTTAAAATGCCAACGTCAAAGAGTTATTCTGAAAAAAATTTATACCGAGAAAAATGTCAACAACGATAATAATTTATTCTCAAATGTTAAGACAATCCAAAGAAATGAATACCATACCATTTTTCTAGGGGTAAATTTTTTTCACCAGAACTGTCCGAAGTCGAAATTTTAAAATGACAGGGTGTCTACCAATTTTTAAAAATCACCCCCCCCCCTCCCACCAAAAAAATCAACGAGATCAAATTTATTATAGAAAAAAGTTTATACACGGAAGAAAATACGTCTTTAATTTTGAAAAAAGACAATTTTTCACAAAAATTTTCCAAAAGTGAGTTATTTTATGGTAAAGAAGAGGAGTAGTTACTGCCCGAGCGACCCGAGCGAAGCGAGGGTGAAAATTTTACGAAAAATCATGTTAGAACGGATAAAATTGTTACTTAAACGATTATTGAGAAATAAATTCATGGAAAGTCTGAAATAATAGCAGATTTGGCCCGAGCGAAGCGAGAGCGTAATTTTTTCGAAGAATTTATTTAAAAAACAGCAAAAAAAGACATTATTTCCAAATGGTTTTCTCCTTTAAAACATCCTTAGAAAATTCCAAAATTCTCCAATTATTTTAGATTTTCCTGACAATGGACACAATATTACCTTTGAAATTCCAAACCGTGATCGCTACTTATAGTTAGTCTCCCACAAGAACATATTTTTCCGCTTCAAAATATTCAATTGTCTGAAATAGAAGGGAAGAGGACGAAGAGGTATATTTAAAATTTATGAGCCCGAGCGAAGCGAGGGCGAAAATTTTTAGAAAAAATGTTCAAAAGGGTGAAATTTCTTTACTTTTTCTGTTTTGAAAAAGGCGAAAAAAATGGAAGTAATTTCGGAAAAATTCGCGACTTTTGATGAATTTTGGGTCAATTTCGCGACTTTTTCGCGACCGGTAGACACCCTGATGGACTACTTATGGTTGATTTCTAAACAGAAGCTTCGATTTTAGGTTTAAAAAATTTTATACTTCAAAAAAATTGAAAAAATATATAAATTTGGGGGGAAAATTGAAAAAATGTTTGAATGAAAAAACATTTTAATTGGCAATGATTTTATGAAATTTCAAAGAGTAAAAATTTTGAATAGAATTCTAAGTTGAAAAAAATTAAAAAAATTAAAACTTGAAAAATTTTAAAGGAGAAAAAAAGTTGAAACAATCTAGAAATGTATACCTATTTGAAAAAATCTTAGGATTGAATATGTTTTTTGAGTAAATCAATGCTGGAAAAAATTTCAAGAAAATTTTTCCGTGAAAAAAAAACTTCAAGTTGGAAATTTTTTTGAGAGAATCAAAGTAGGAAAAATTTTGGAGTTGAAAAAAATCTGGAGAAAGTTTAGACTTGAAGGAATTCTAGGGAAACTCGATATTGGAGAAAATTTAACCCTACAAAAAATTTTGGAATTGAAAAATGAGTAGGTCAAGGTGCCTATATATTATAGGTACAACCTGAGTACAATTTTACGTGAAAAATTTTCACATTGCGAACTTACAACTCCCAAATGAAGGGTACAGGGAAAAAGTAGCCAATTTCAAAAATCGTGTATTAGAAAAGGGACGTGGGCGTAAATTTAAAAAAGATTACATCCAAGTCCCTTTTTTAATATACAATTTTTGTAATTGGCTGTTTTTTCCCTGTATCCTTCAAATTCTATGTAAAAAAAATTAATATCTTCAATTTCCTGGCCCGAAAATTTCAAGTTCGGGTTCGAGTTTTAGTAAAAAAAAATCGCAAAGTTTTATTTGGCTTTTCATGTTTTTGATTTCACTTTCGGTTTTTAGTTTCCTATCCTGAATTGGATGGCATCTACATAAATTCTAATTACACAGGTGCTACCTGTGTTGGCACGACAATATTTTGGCAGGGTATCTCTGTTTCGGTACCGAATGATCAAACCATTAGATAATTGCAATAGCCGAAAAAAAAATTTAAAAAAAAACGGAAAAAAATCATAAAGAAACGCGAAAAGTTGAGAAATAAAATTGTTACCATGACGAAAATGTACAAAAAAGTTCAACTTTAACTAGTAGTTGTCTTGAAATCAAACAACTCCTCAATCTTCATTAATTCTTTGAATAATTCATCTTCTGATCCACAGAAAGAACATAAAAAACGAAAAAGATTTCTCAAGAAAAAACGAAAAACTGGAAGTAACGCGAAAACAAAATAAAAATTGGCCAACTCACTGATACAGAAAAAAAACAACACCAAAGAAACCTCATTCAGTTCAAATATTCACCAAAATATTACTAAAATGCGACACTCATGCTATCGTACCAAATTTACTTTTTAGCTGTACCAAAAACTAATTGGTTTAATTGGAATAAAATGAGATGGAATTCTTAGGAAATAAATATACGACGGTTGATATTTTCGTAAAGACGTGCTATATATTTCCACCAGCACAATACTATTAAATTGATTATATCCTGTTTCCCATTAAGTTTAACGTTACACCATTCATTTTGTTTCGTTATATAATTCGTGGTTATTAATGATTTATACATTGAGTAAATAGTACCCACCTATGTATAATTTCAAAAATTTACTTTATTTCTTTTTAAGATTAGAATAGTCCAGTTGTCCAGTACGAGCATTTATTACTTTTAGTACGTGTGTGAGTTGAGGCGAATCGAAAAAATCCTGGATTTTGAAAAAATTGATGAGGTGGTTTACTGTGAGTAGAAGGAGATCTCTTCAAAAAATTTGAGCCTTTTAGTTCAAAGCATGACGAACCTTGACGATCTCACTGAGGTGTTTTTTTAACACCCTTTTCATCACATTTGGGTAGGTATAGCTTATTTTGAGGTGATTTTCATAAAATTTCAGTTAGCAGCACTCTGGAAGAAATTTTCGAAAAAATTAATTTAATATTTTTTCAATAACCAAAATTTTATAGGCCTACTTTTCAATTCACTGAATGAGCAACTCAAATGTTATGAAAATTTGCCTGAATTAAAATGTAGGGAAAGTAAGCAACCTGGAAAAAGGGTCCCAGGAAAAAAATTTATAGTTGCCCAATGCCCACTAAAGTGCCCCCATTACCTTCCAGCGACAAAACAACAGATTCCTGAAATTGAAAATTTATCAATTACTTAAATGACATTATTTTGAGGAAGATGACCTAAAATTAAGGGGACAGGTTCCCACAAAAGTCACATAAATACCTGTAATTTTTTCTTTTACAAAACATATTAAAACAATAGCGGATTCCCGCTAGAGCGGGAAGCTCGCTAAAAAAGGAACCTACTCAAGCTATCAGAAATATTCAGCTTGATGCGTAGGATGTCGTGTATCATATTTCTTGGATCATTTCGTTGCATTGGCGAAACGTTAAAAATATTTTCAAAAGATTAAAAACACTGATCGTCAGGATTTCAATAAATACTTAAGCTAGTAATTTTTCTTCATTTTTAAATGAAGTTTTGCATTTTAATAAAGTTGAAAAATAAAAATGGTTTGAATTAAATTTTTGTTTTGAATATTAGATCAATTCTGAAATTTAAGGGGATCTATGGTATGTTAGGCCGATTCACCTAATTTAATGTACATATCTTACCTTGCAAGAACCTTAAGATTTTTTTTTTTTTTCATTTCCCAATTTGATCTAATATTGCGGTTTTTCGCAAGGAAGCGAATTTTTTTGTAATAAAACAGTAATTCTGGGGTTCCAGAAGTCATCAAAGTGTATTCGTAAAATTAGTTTCATTTCGGCATTCGACTTTTTTAACCCCTACGTAAGTGCTGAGCGATTCTTTTCATTGGTGTTAATAAAATTGCATAATTGATTCGCCGTAAATATGGAACGTCATCTTTATACTACTATACTACATCTCCCCCCCCCCAATGAAGGTCGTTCTTAGCCCATCTGCACGCCGCCCCTAAAAATTGCCTAAACAAACCGAATAATAAATTTAAAAAAATTAAAAATTGCAGTGACAAAACACAGGAGGTTCCCCATTCACTAAAAACTACCCAACTATTTTTCTTCAAAATACGAGGTATGGGGTTTCTTTTCACGGTCCCAATCTCCATAGACAGGAATCGTGGCCAAAATTTTCCAAAAAAAGTAACTTCAGTGACTTTTGGAAGTGAAAAAAGTGGTTTAATAATGAAAAAGTGATCACATTTCTGGAATTTCGAAGTTTCCCAGATTTTTTACACGATATTCACGAAGAACCCGGGGGCGGGGGGGTATTTTTTCGGGTGAAGTATCTACAATCCGAAATTTTGAAGAAACATGATTTGAAATGCGTGGTGTTAAACAATTTTTTTCTTTTCAAAAACCACTACTTACTCATTTTTACAAGAATTTTAGATGCCCCTTTTCCAGTCACAAAAACGACTCAAATTCAATTCTAAAAATGTTTGACCCCCCCCCCCCCCCCCATCAACATAAAAATTTGACGATTTGAATTTATTACAAAAAAAATTCAAATCAAAAGTAAAAGAAAATCCCTCATTTTAAAGAAAAATTATATAGGTAGCTTTGAAAATTGAAACACATAAATGATGTCAGAGTACCTATCAAATCACGCGAATGAAAATTTGGGGGTTTCCGGACTTTAAATTAATTTTTTTACAATTCATTGCTCCTCCCCCCTCCAAAAAAATCACGTGCTTCAAAATTATGAATTCCAAGCAAGGCTTTGCAATCTTTTCGGCTTGCCTCAATAAAAGAAAAATTAATAAAGAGTAAAATATCGATTATTTTGTTGAAATATATTAATGTATTAAGTCACAGCGAGGTGAGGCCAGTGAGGGCGAAAATTTTAGCGAAATAAAAAAGTCAAAAGATAAATTTTATCACTTTTCCCTCATTAAGGTTTTCCAAACTTAGCCAATCCATCATGGCATTCTTTTCTCATCACAGCTTATTAAGAAATAAGTACGTTTCCAAAAAAAAAGATTTCAAACGAATTCTGTAGAAAGAAAATAGTGTAAATTACCCACGAGCATAGCGAAGGAACATTTTGTTTAGGAAAAATTCATGATTAATGAACAAAGACATCCATTTAGGTATAAATTATTATGTATCTAGTACATCGCAGTGAACAAAAATGACAAAAAATAAAAAAATCAGTCTGGAGAAGCAATTATACCCTCGCTCTGCTCGGGTCATATCTGTTAAAAAATTTATCATAAGATAAGCAAAACAACACTTTTCTAGATGATTTATCCTTTTTTTGAAGTTTGAAAAATTCCAGAGAAAATTCCAAAATTTCCTGACTTTTCCAGATTGTCAGAATTCCTTGACTCAGGTTTTTCAAAAATTGTACACTTCTTGCTCTGGAGATTCCACCACACAACAAAAGGTGACTTTGGGGAAAAGTGACCAAAAGTGACCTTTTGATGTAAAAAATGACCAACTACAATACCTGCATTGAGGACTCAGAACGTAAAACCCGTTTCTTTCCCTTCTACCTCGCTGGAGCTGAAGAATAAATGTCCGCAACTTTTCAAGCTGTACAAACGATCACAGCTTGATTTTTTTTAAATTAAAAAACTCAAGGTTAGGAGCCAGTTGAATCGATAAATAAAATGACCCGAAATCGATTTCAACAGATCATTTTTTTAAAATTGAATTTAATCGCTTGTAAAAAATTGAGCTTTATAACAACGTTGATAGAAAATACAGCCACTGATCATAAAATTTCAAAACAATATTAAACTAATTAAAAATATCCAGCTTTAAAGCTGTTTTCCTTAATAAAATAAAAAATGCACTTCAAACAAAAAACAATTGATCCAGCAAATAATTGACAAATTCTAAAACGTAAAAAATAAAATAAATTCAGGACATTGATCTATCTGCACATATTTGGAATTGGAATCCTTCTTTTTCGAAAATATTAATCTTCCCAAAACGAGGGAATTTACTTTTCGCCAATAATACGCAAAATAAAAAGGAAAATATTGATAATATCCAAATAAATCGACAAAGCAGCGAATACATAATCTTCCGGCGACAAAGCATATTTGTGTTCACCACCGACCATCAGTTGAGTATCGAAGATCAGGAATATTGAAAATAAAAGCACTCCTGCACACGAGTATAAGACTCGTATTGGTTTGATAGATGGCACAAAAGTCAAAATGATACCAGCAAACATTAGTACGATGAGTAACACGAATAAAACGCCATAGCACGCAGTAAAGTCGATTTTCGTTTGAAATGCAAAAACTGTTAACGAGAAACATATCAGGGCAGTGATTCCTACAGCCAACAGAACCTATAAATTGAAAAAAAAAAAATTAATTTCATCTGCCATTAGGCCTACTTCTTTAATATTATGGTATCTGAATTTTTACTTCTTTAGCTTGATACTGAGCAGACACCACTCCCAATAAAAAACCTTCAGCGATGGTGAATATGAATAAAAATATGAAATTGGTCGGGGTTGTTCGGGCCACGGATTCGCAACATACTAATACCAGCAAGGAGACAATTGTAGCAATAAAGGCAATCGGTAGTAAACCCGGATTTTTGGCGACAAATTCTGTACTGCCTTTATTCACAACGAATAATAAAATGAAGAATCCTGTAACCACTATTTGCGCAGTTAAAATGGAATACACTTTACTGCAATCACAAAAACGAACGTATTATTATTGAAATATCGATAAATTTTCCAAAAATAACCATACAATATTGCAACTTGAAAGATGGTTAAAAGAGTTTTAATTACGACAAATCTCACCGAATGAATGCCAATCTGATCGTCTTATCTGAAAAAGCGAACTGTTGAACGGCACTGTTGTCACCAGCTTCAGGAGGAATGGTAGCATACTTGCGCTCGGCCATGTTTGGATATTGAGATCAGGGGGTTTGGCTGCTTGTCCCGAATAAGGTTTTTGTCCTGTGCGAAAATTAATTTTTATTAGGAGACTGTTAAAATAACACGACGTATTCGACTGCACAAATAACGATTAATAACTTTCAACTTCAAATCGGAACGTAGCTGTACAGTACCGATAATATCACGTTCCGATGAATCATTTTGAGATAAGAAATTAACTACATACGTAGTTGTACAGCACAGATGATATCAGCTTTCGATGAATTATTTTGAAATGAGGAATTTATATATTTTTTTATTCAGTCAATGACGTACCTACATAGGGAATTTTGCAACGTATAAAAACGGTGTAACCTCCTCTATTGAAAAGGATCTAGTACTAACATTTGAAAAAAAAATCAGAAAGCAGGAAACAGTGGCATTACCCACGTATTTTAATTACCTATGTTTATGTATGTATTGTATGTACACAATACACATATGGCAGAAATTCTGGCTAAAAGTGAATTGATTCCAACGAAATATTCATATGAAAAGATGGGCGAATCGATTCCAATTTTTTTCGAAGTATGTATGAGTTGATTCCCACTTTTTCTAAAAAAAATTTTCAACTCTGAATTTTTACTCACAATTTTTTCAAATTTCAACTTTAATATTTTTTTTTTCAAATCATTTTCAACTCTTGATAATTAATATACCAATTTCTCAAATATTTTCAACACCAAAATTTTTTTCAGCCTAAATTTTTTTTAGATTTTTTCATGTTTATACTTTTCTGAATTTTTGTTCAAAATTGTTGGGCTATTCCATACTAAAACGGACCAAAAATGAAGTCGGGTCTTCCGATTTCGCTCAAATTTTTTTTACGAGTTCCCCTTGGTGGTCTATTCACAAAACCACGATCATTTTTTTTCTAACCCTCAAGGGGGCGGGGGGCAGGCCTCGAAAATTTTATGCAATTGCGATTTTTAGCAAAACGGCTCAACTTTGAAAGCTCATATCTCGAGATAGGTGGTACTTGGGAGAACACTGTTTGCAGGGTCGGAAAGAGAATTGATAGGAGATTCAAACGCGATAATAACATTTTGAAAAGCTCAAAGTTGAACTTTGGCAGTGAAAGCTCAACTTTCATGACGAAAACAAAGTATGAAAGCTACCATTTAAAAATCTGAAAAAATTACTGTAAGTAGTGCTTTTCACCCTCTCTTCAACCAACAAATTTTTAATATAGAGTCTCTGAACTTCTGGGGGGTAGAGGGGTCCACAATTTTGACCAAAATTCAAAAAAATCGGAAAAAGTGGAGTAACCCATCGATTACCACTAATTCGAGGGCGCTGATTTCGAATATGTACTTAGTTTTTTGATTCGGCCCCTCTGAACCCCCCTTCAGCCCCCTTGATGGGGTCAAAATTCAAAAAAATGAAAAATAACGTGTGGCATATCGTTTGATAGGTTTTTGAGGGCCCTGAGTTCGAATATTTACTTATTTTTTGGATTTGACCCTCCAGTGTCCCCCTAGTCCCCCCCATTTTGGGAAAAAGTATGTTAAGGAATGAAAATATCGTGTGACGTATCGATTCCAACTAATGTGAGGGCGTAGAATTCGAATATCGACTTACTTTTGTGATCTGAGGACTTCCTCCCCCGTGTGCTGACCCACCCCCCCTCCACCGTATTTTTTTACTCATTTGCTGTTTAAATATGGACTCGTATATGTATGCAATATAGAAATAAAACCTGGAATACTAGTAACGAACTATTATTTAATAAAATTTCAAAAGTGAAGTGGTATAAACATATGCGATGAAGTGAACTTAAATGCTACACTATTAGGGAATACAAAATCGAGTTTTTAGGAGTGTTGTTGTTATTATTGGAGGGGGTGGGTCAGCGCACGGGGGAGGAAGTCCTCAGATCACAAAAGTAAGTCGATATTCGAATTCTACGCCCTCGCATTAGTTGGAATCGATACGTCACACGATATTCTCTTTCCAACGATATATAATTTTCTATAGTTTGAAAAAAAATTACAGCTGTAATTAGCGTTAATCTGAGAAGTTCGGCAGATTTCTCAAGCGATTTCCTTGATTATACGCTTAATGATGAAGAAAAATCCAAAAGTAAATATACCATTAGAAAGATACTTCAATTATCTTTAAGAATTTTTCATAAAAATTTTCGTAAAATGCCTATATGAAAAGATGAAAGCGAAAAACCACTAAGCTCCCATATATAAACCAATGTTAATTTCAGCCTCTTAGAACTGTCAAATCAACGTTGCCAGATCGAATATGTTGGCCTATGGTCAAGAGTCAGGGTATAAGTTTGACTCCGGAGTCAAGGTGGAGTCAGGAGTCAGTTTCAAGAAAAATTATAACTTGATTAATTTCAATGTGAAAAAAAAATGGACTGAGCGAAGAGGAGGGCGAAAATTTTAGAAAACCTCAAATTCAAGACTCAAAAAAACAATGTTTTAGATTAATAATCATTGAAAAAAGTTTGATCGATTTTACTTTCAAATTACTGAAGGAGAAATACAGTAAAAGCTTTTTAAAAATTTGATTTTGAAACATCGAAAATAAGTTTTGAGGAGAAAAAAATATCTAATAGAATTATATGAAATAATTTTGAAGAATTACACAAAAAAATTACTTTTGTAAGGAGTAATTAGAATATAATAAAGCCGAGCGCAACGAGGCCACACTTTTTGAAAAATTTAGATTTGAGTGGCAATTTCAGAGTTGGATTGTGATTTCTAAAAGGGACCGTTTTCTCTCAAAATTGTACTTTTTTTATAAAATCTAATTTGCATATTTTTCTCATTCGAGAGGAATTTGTCAATTTTTCTCATTTAGGACGAATTTGCCTTGCTGTTGTCACAATAAAAGAAAATTTTGATACATATATTCGCATGTCAAACGAATACAGTATTCAATTTCAGCAGCTGAAATTGATATAGTATGGACGGGGAAGTATCTAAAAATCGTATTTTTTTTATTTTTCAATTTTGTATGAAGATGCAATTAATGAGTATGCCTAATTTCTACCTACCTTGAAACATTTTCATTGAAAGTGTAAAAAAACTATTTTCATATATTTTTAAGGGATATTTTTCAAATTCGAGGGGTAAGAGAAAATTTTTGACGTGAGGAAGAGGGTGGGTCCGTTTCAGGGTCCGGAACCATTTGAAAATTTTTTTTTGGTGCTTCTGGCGCTGCTCTTTAACCTTTGAGATGAAATGGTTCCGGTTCTGGTTCTAAAGTGGTTCCGTAGTCAGTTTTTTTGGTGGGGTTCTGGTTCTGGTTCCAGGAGTCAAGAAAATTTAATGGTTCTCCTGGTTGTGGTGTGGTTCCAATTAGTACTGGTTCTCCCGGTTCCAAGTGGTTCTGGTGCTCCCAGTTCCAGTCATTTTTTTTGTTTTTTTTTTTTACTTTCAAAATAACACATCAAAATTTGACTAAACTTCAATTTTGAAGTCAAATTAAGATCTGCGTATAGTTTTGTAATTTTATCAAATTTTTGTGAAATAATTGAAATTTGAATAACTAGTTTAAGCAATAATAAATCAAGGTTGGGTTCTGCTGCTGCTCTTGGTGCTCTTAAACTATTTTAATCTAGATAAAAACTGGTTCTGGTGGTTATGGTTAGTTTCAAAATTACTTCTCCCTGGTTGTTCCCTTTATTGGGAATGGTTCTATAAATTTTTTCAACTGGTTCTGGTGCTGGTTCTCATTTGAAAATTCGAAAAAAGTGGTTCCCCTGGTCTTTTTTTGGTTGTTCTCCCAAGTGGTTCCGGACCCTGGTCCGTTTGTAAGGGGGTGCAGGGCGGAAATAGTCGCGATATAACTTGCCGAATAGAAAATTTAATTCCGAATACTTTACGTTATTTACAAATTTTACTCATCTCTGAAATTTTTCTGTATAAATGAAAAAAAAAAACGTGATTTTGATAATTTTTTGAAATTTTTTTTTCAAATCTGAGGGGCACCGGGGGCCTCGAATTCAATTTTCCATAGAAAGTAATTTGTAGCTGAGATGTTAGGGAACAACTTTTGCAGGAAATTTTTTTTTATATAACCTATAAGAGAGGCACTACACGCGTTTTCAAGAAAGGGGGTAAAACCTCACAAATGGGGAAAGGGGTAAAAAAAAGGCATCTGGGCTAAATTTATTTGTTGTAACGTCTAGAACACAAATCAATCATAAAATTTCTTTTTACAGCTCAGTCGAGCGGATATGAAATTGAGACCTGACTGTACTAGCTTGTTATCAGTGGAAAAATTTAGGATTGGGATATCTTAAGCGTTATCGAATAAAATGTTCTGAAAATTTAATATGTGCTTCGGAACAACAATATTTTTTGAGGACTTCTGAGATATTTTCAAAATTTCTCTTCAATTTTTGAAAAAAAATGTTTGGAAAAAATTGGGCAAACTACGATATTTTTTATCCAATGTATTTTTGAAAATTATTTTTTTTTTTAAATTGAAGAAAAATTTTGAAAACATTTTAAAAGTTCTCAAAAAATAATATTATTCCGAAACACATTTATTATTAAATTTTCAGAACATTTTATTCAATAATGTTTAAGATATCCCGATCCTAGATTTTTCACTTATAACAAGGTGGAGCATACCCTTGAAAAGTGACAAATACGAGTCCTGTAATTACATAAGAACAGTCTATTATCAATAAACAAAAATTAAATAAATTACCATAGATTGTTTGAACTACATATTCCAATCATATATTGGACAATTAAGAGTAAAAATCTTGAAAACTACCAAAAAATAAAATGAAACATCGAAATTTACGTAGCTAGACAACATAACAAATTTCACTCAAAAAAAAAATCTAAAACTCAGGACAGTTTAATCAGTACCCTCGAAAATTATTCCACCTACATTACAACATAGGAGTTCTCGGGTTTTTCAATGTCTTACATAATACCGCAGGGTCTGGCACTGCTGGTGCATTATTTTTCGATTTCCGAGACATTTTGTTTTTGGGTAGTTCGACAGGGCCCCACATTACGTACGCAGGAGTATTCGGTTTTTTAAATATTTTACGTAATATCCCAGGGTACATCTTGTTAACTTTTTTCTGACCTCCGATTGCGAGTTTTTTTTTTTGTTTTCCTGGCTCAGGATCATAAAACGAATGCACAACAGAAGATGAATACATTTTTGTAATTTGTTCGATCATGTTCGTTTTCCAGACGTCATCATTCGGCTTCGGTTTTTTCATCTCCTCCTTAATGGGATCCACAGCATCGAAGTCAAGATCCAGTTTTTTCTCTGCTTCAATTATAATCTTCGAAATATCTGACGAAGAAAGGGTCAAGCTCATTGCTTCCACTTTCCCCCCTTCATTGAGGCAAACCGCCAAAAATTTATAGCAATGATATTGCGTTACGTCAATAGCTCTAAAAAAACTGCTGTGTGATAGACTTTCGTTAAAGGCTTCTTGAATGGTGACTAGATCATCTGAATGACGACAATATCTTACTTCGAATGATAGAACTGTACAATTTCTAACCATCAGTGGTAAAATATTTACTTCCGAAGGAAAATAAATTTCATATCGTGATCTCCTTATCAGCTGATCATTTACATATGCCAGCAATGTAGAATCGGGTTGTAATGCACTTTGAAACATTAACTTTAGCAATACTTCGATTGGTAACTTAGGATCATTTTCATTTATACATTCACTGCATGATTTCGAAATAAATGCCGAGTTTACTTTTGACCAATGGTTAAATAAACTTTTTGAAATGGATTCGATCATTGAAGGCAACGTATTAAGATCATCTAGATTATTCGCATAATGTAAAATGAACGATTCAGCAACTGAGAATTGATGTTTCTCCAAGCCCAGCGAAACCACCAATTGATCCTTGAGATAGTACCAAATTTCCAAATTCGGAATATACACATCCGCATCATACTTGGTAAACTCTGGAGTCCTGGGATGAATGGAAACAATCCCCGCTAAAAGCAGTACTGCAAAAACCTTCATCTTATCGTAGGATTGCAATAATAGACTTTTTTGAACAGTTTTGCAACAGGACGTTTGTATGTATTGGGTGCCCTCAACATAGACGCAAGCAAAACGTTGGTGTCTTCCAAATCCTTGTAAAAGACTGATGATATCGTTCTGGAAACCTGTTTGTTTCAACATTCGTGGTAAAAAGTTTTGCGAATGTGCGAGGGTCCAATATTCGTTAATTTTTTCGTTTGATATACATGCGGCGATTGAGAAGGTTGGATAAATAGGCACGTCCAATCCGAGCGAAATATATCCGCCGTGATATTTAGTAATGTTTTGTATTTGCACGTTGGTCCAGTTCAATATTTGAGCGATTTTTACGAATTCCGGTTCCACGACACCATAAAAAGGAGCCGAACTGTGAAAGTAGTAGCCAAAGCCAACGATTACATTATGGTACCGCATTTCGTAGTCATCAATGCAGTTTTCGTGTATACCAAGTACACTAGTGAACACCGCCTTATACAGGTGCAGATTGTGTTTAATATATCGATTGTTTCTGAAAGTATTTGCCATCAAACTAGTAAATAATTCGATAAATTGCCAAGCCTTTTCAGACCCAGAATCACATTTAGTTTCGCTGCCAAAGTATGCTTTTTGAACGTAAGCGTCATAATTGTCGAAAAGTATAATCACTTTTTGATTGTATGAATTACTCAACAACCAACATAAACCAAGAATACTGTATTCTAGCAAAGAATTATTTACTTTTTTAATTAAATTCCAATGAAAAAATCGATAAAAAAAATTTTTAAATTCATTTCTAGCAATATCAAGGGACGATTTTTTTTCTTCATCTGATTTGTTATTCAAAAACTCAAAGAATGGTTTATGAAGTTGATAAGAATCATGGATCATACGTCGGATAGAATCGATTCCTTCTTCCATGTCGAGCACAGAGCCATTCAAATAGATTACTGGGTATCTGCCCAAATGGTAATCATCTTCGTACCCTGAGATCAAAGGCTTCCCAACTTCATAGATAGTTTCATTTGAGGAGATTTTACCGAGCACGAAATACTGATAACTTTCCGAAGTTGTTCTATCCGAAGGTAAACCATTTTCGTTCAGACTCGACTGAAAATAAAATTTGAGCATCGACAAGTTGATAGTTTTGCCCCACCCTGAAGGAGCACTGATCACAGTAACATTAGACCCGTTTTCCAATATGTGTTTTATAAGCATTGACTTATCCAGCCAAATTGTCGACTGTTTGATTAAATTCAAAAAGTCTCCATCCCTGGGAGTTGCAATACGATGATTGATTACTCCTGGTTTTGACATGACTTTGGTCGGGGTCCATTTTTTGGCTTTAGTGGGTTGACTTACAGCAACGAAAAGAACCGCTGCTAAAATAACATTCATCAGATGACATTTTGATTTCATGATTCGTTTTCGAGAAAAATACACTCGAAAGAAGTTGAAAATTCACTTAATGAAACACAAAACATCGGAAGAAAATAAACACTTCAAGAAAATATTCTACCTACACGATAGTGAACAGTAATTGAAATCTAATTTACGAGTTTCGTATACAAGATTCAATCTTATTTTTAAGATAAACTGTGAAATTAAAATCATAATTTGATTACATGCAAAATCTGTAAGTATACTTAATTGAGGAAATATTCAAATATGATTATTTTTTAATACTTTTCGATCACGGAGGTATTTCTCAATTTAAAAAAAAGATGTAAGTATATCTCTAGTGAGTTCTTGTACTAAAATTAGTTGAAAAAAACACCTAACCATTTATTTCGGAAGTCTAGCGTTGCGGGAAGTATCAAAGAAATCCCAAATCTTGTTTTTGTGCTTGTTTTTTAACAGTTTCCAACAAATTTCTAAAATTTAAGAACATTGTTTTTCGTTCCCTTAATTGTTACATTTGAATGTGTTACAATAAAAAAGATATAGAAACTAGACATACTCTCTTAATTTGAATCGGTCAAAATTGACTGATTTAAATCGACAAAATTGAGTCATTGTAGGAATCAGTGAAAAAATTTACTGATTCAATAATGAAAATTCACTGACTGAAATCAGTAAATTTTTACTGATTGAAATCAGTCAATTTTTACTGATTGAAATCAGTCAATTAATTTTTACTGATTCAATAATCAAAATTCACTATTTGATTAACAGGGGAATCGGTGGAATTTGACTGATTATTCCGTGACTTGATTTTCTCTATTTCATCAGTCAATTTTGGCATTTTTGACTGATTCAAATTAAGAGAGCACTGTGTCATAATAACACACTTCCTTTTATTCATTTTGTGTACTGTCAATTTATCGAACTAGAAAACTTGATCAATCACAAGGATTCAAACTTTAAATTCGTCTTTCTCTAGGGCGCGCGCGGTGAGCTTTACAAAAGAATTCCATTTGTTTGGTATCAATTTGCAGCTCATGTGAGACCAGCTCTGCCGCCGCCGCCGAAAATCACGGAGTTTTTGTTGCCGCCCCGCCCCCGATAAATGCATCGGCTCAAGCCGATTTTTTTGCCTAAACTTTCATTTTGAAGTTGTGGACGTTACAACGAATCATGCACCAGCTAATAAATCATTCAGACCCAAATGGGATTTCGATGATCTAACGATAAGTCTAAATTTATTCCAAGTTCAAAGTCCAACTTGCTCAAAATTTGACAAATTTTGACTTTAAAATTTTTTTGAAATTCCATATTTTAAAATTTCTTTACAATTATCAAGTTGAAAGAAATTTTGAAGAGCAGGTAAAGTTGAAAATTTTAAAAAAAATTTAATATTGAAAAAATTGAGGAAAAGAGTACATTGGAAGAAGGTATGAATTCGGCCTCGCCACAATTTTTGATTTATCTCCCCCCCCCCCAATGGTGTTCTTTGATGCAAAAAATTCTGGAAAAATTTTTAACCCCTCCCTTTTTTCTAACAAGTGGAACTTTGTGCCCAAGAACAGAAAATTCTCTTCACTTCCGTTGAAATTGAAAACTCTTGAGAATAATGCAATAAAATGGCCACAGCTCCGAAAGAAAGAGGGTGAAGGCGGCCAAAATATTTTTCAGCATTTTCAAATTTCGAGCGTTTTATGCAGAAAGAAATGACTAAATGAAAAACCCAATCCCATAATCCCTTATTCGTGTTCAGCGGGTCAAAATATCCCGATAAACACCCTTCCCGCGATAGTTTTGCTTAATGTTTCAAAATTCACATTTTTCATCAATTTTTCAAGGTGAAAAAAGTAAATTTTGAGGCTTCAAGCAAAACGATCACGAATCGGGGTATTTAGAGTTAGACCTGATGAATACAAATCTGAGGATGGTTTTTTCATTCTTGGTGATTTTTCCCCGGAAAATTCGTAATTTTCAAGTTTGAATTAGGTTTCTGAGAAAAAATTTCAAAAAATTTCTTTTCGAGTTCTGATCGTACAATTGTTGTAATTCTTTGGCACGATTTAATGTCAAAAAAGCAGAGAAAAATTTCACCATCACTCCTCTTGGGCGAGTTCTGTAGCATCTCAAAGGGGATACTGAAGTATATGTCATTGTACTTATGCACGCATATCAACGAAATGTGACTCAAAAAATTGAAATCGGAAGAAATGTCGATTTCTGATTAATTTTGGGTCGTAGAACACGAATATGGCATTAATTATTGTCTATTGTAATTTTCTTGCCGGAGAGACCTCATCCAAATTTCAAAATGACGAATTTTCCGGGAAAAAATCACCACACGAAAAAACCAATCCCATATTCGTGTTCAGCAGGTCTGAATACCCTGATAAACGCCCTTTTCGCGATCGTTTTACTTGAAGCCTCAAAATCCACTTTTTTCGCCATAAAAAATCAGTCAAACAAGTGAATTTTGAAACTTTGAGCAAAATTATTGCGAAAAGGGTGTTTGTCGGGGTATTTTGACCTGCTGAACACGAATATGGGATTGGTTTTTTCAGTTGATCATTTCTTTCTGCACAAAACGCTCAAAATTTGAAAAATCTGCTAAAATGACAACATTTCTGTACGAAGTTTCGCAATTTTCGGCCCCCAGTTCGAAGAAATGGCCAAAAACAAATACACAGCAAAATTCCACATAAAAAAACATATTTTTTAGTAATTTTTCCAGGGCGATGGCTATTCGCTTATGTGGTGTTTTTTACGATTGAAAACTTCAAATAGCCGAAAAAACGTGAAGGAATGCACCAAAATTGTTGAAAAAAATATCATAAATACACCTCTATGAGATGTAACTTTGTGCCTAAGAATTAAAAAACTTTCTTCACTTCCGTTGAAATTAAAAATTCTTGAAAAGAATGCAATAAAATGGCCATAACTCCGGGTAGGGGTCCAAAATTTTGTGAAAAATGTTTTCTAGTCAATATATCACTTGAAGTGTTTAGGAGCCCAAACGCGCCTGGGGCCAGATTCACCCTTATCCGGCCATACCCTTTTCAGAACATTTTATTCCATAATGGTTAAGATATCCCGATATTCCCGATCCTAAATTTTTCACTGATAACAAGGTAGAGTATACCCTTGAAAAGTGACAAATACGAGTCCTGAAATTTACATAAAAGCAGTCTACTATCAATAAACAAAAAATCAGTGTTGTGAGAACCGAATTATTTGGTTTCCGTTCGGTTCTGTTCTGAAAGAAAATATTCTTCTCTGTTTCGGTTCTTGGGTTTCGTTCTTGGCATTTTCGTTCCTGTTTTTGGTTTCGGTTCTGTTCTTGTTGTTTTTAGGATCTTTGTTTCGGTTCTGTTTCGGTTCTTCACTTTTTTTGGTTCTTGGTTTCTGTTCCTGAACCGTTCTTTTTTGTTCTGTTCTTTCCGTTTTTCAATTTTTTTTTCCACATTCAATTTACCATTATTTGTTTAGTTGTTTTTTAAAATTTGTAGATTTTGTACTGTCACCAAAATTTAATAAAGATTATAAGAAATAAGAATAATGATGAATGAATGTGGTAAGTAAGTGCGATCACAAAATAGAAGTACCTATAATGTAAAATTTTTCAAAAAAATCGTCAAAACCCAAAATTTTAATTTGTTTCAAAAATTGAAAAATTTTTGTCATACCATCAACGGGGGTCGAAACAACAGCTCATCAATTGATGACTTTTTTGAATGAATTTTGATAGAAATTTGATTTTTTTTTCAAAAGCGCCAAAAATAAGTTTCCATTTTCCATATATTATAAGTAGTCCAGGCAAATAAGAGAAAAAATACACCAAACTCCGAAAAAATTCACACCCGATTTTTTTTTCGTGAAAACTGTTCATAATAGTCCATTAAACAACAATCATACTAAAATGTCCCCAAAGTCGTCCGCAACCCCCACGAGAGGGATAAATGCTTGCTGAAAACCGGTTTTTCGTGAATATCTCATCAAATAACAATAAGCCTGAAAATTGAAAAATGGTTACGAACAATTATGTTCTACGTGTAATTTCCTATCAGAAAAGTTCATTTTTTTGAAAATCGCTCATTTCTATTACCAAAAATTAAGGGTGAAAACGTATATTTTTCAAGTATTTCCAGTATTTTTCGAAATAATCGAAATTACGAAGTTGAAGATAACTACCCAAAAACGACGTAATTCTTTAAAGTGAAAATATTTCGATGTCAGCTACCAAGGGGTGAGATAGTCGCTGAAGTCCACGAATAGCCGCGATTTATGGAAAGAATAGATGATTGAAACAAAGTGTTAATAATTATGGGTGATACAGAACATTTTTTCGCATCATACGGATTCAAAATTGCATAAGTAGGTAATCAGTCGTAATTTCGATTATTTCAAAAAATACTGGAAATATTTGAAAAATAGGTGTTTTTCACCCTTATTGCATTTTTTGTGGGCTTCAGTATTTCTTCGCGTCATAATTGGAAAAGAACGGAAAAGAACAGAAAAGAACAGAATTTTTTTCGGTTCCCGTTCTGTTCCCATAGTGTTCTCAGACTATGGTTTTTTTGTTCCTGTTCAGAACCTAAAGAACAAAATTTTTGGTTCCCAGTTTTCGGTTCTGATTTCGTTCTTTCATTTTTAGGTTTCGGTTTTTGTTCGCATTTCGTTCATCCTAAAAATAGCGTTATTTTCGTTTTTGGTTCCCGTTTCCGTTCCCGTTCTTTTTCGTTCTCACAACACTGCAAAAAATAAATAAATTATCATAAATTGATTGAACTATTCGAATCATATATTGGATAATTGGGAGTAAAAATCTTGAAAATTACCAAAAAATAACGTAAAACATCGAAACATCGATACTTACGTAGCTAGTCAACATAAAAAATTCTCCCTTGAAAAAAAAAATCAAAAACTATGAACGGTTAAATCAGCACCCTTGAAAATTATTTCACCTACACTACAACATAGGAGTTCTCGGTTTTTGCAATGTCTTACGTCATACCGCCGGGTCTGGCACTGCAGGTAGTGCAGGTGCACCATTTTTCGATTCTTGAAACATTTTGTTTTTGGGTAGTTCGATAGGGCCCCACATTACGTACGCAGGAGTTTTTCGATTTTTTGAATATTTTACATAATATCCCAGGGTACATCTTGTTAATCTTTTTCAGACCTCCGATTTCGATATTTTTTTTTGTTTTCCAGGCTCAAGATCATAAAACGAATGCACAACAGAAGATGAATACATTTTTGAAATTTGTTCGATCATGTTCGTTTTCCAGACGTCATCATTCGGCTTCGGTTTTTTCATCTCCTCCTTATTGGGATCCACAGCACCGAAGTCAAGATTCAGTTTTTTTTCTGCTTCAATTATAATCTTCGACATATCTGACGAAGAAAGGGTCAAGCTCATTGCATCCACTTTCCCCCCTTCATTGAAGCAAACAGCCAAAAATTTATAGTGAGGAAATTCCGTTACGTCAATAGCTTTAAAAAAACTGCTGTGTGATAGACTTTCGTTAAAAGTTTCTTGAATGGTCACTAGATCATCTGAATGACGACAATATTTTACTTCTAATGATAGAACTGTATAATTTCTAACCATCAACGGTAAAATATTTACTTCCGAAGGATAATAATATATTTCATATCGTGATCTCCTTATCAGCTGATTATTTACATATGCCAGCAATGTAGAATCGGGTTGTAATGCGCTTTGAAACATTAACTTTAGTAATACTTCGATTGGTAACTTAGGTTCATTTTCATTTATACATTCACTGCATGATCTTAAAATGAACGTCGAGTTTACTTTTGACCAATGTTTAAATAAACTTTTTGAAATGGATTCGGTCATTGAAGGCAACGTATTGAGATCATCCAGATTATTCGCATAATGTAAAATGAACGATTCAGCAACTGAGAATTGATTTTTCTCCAAGCCTAGCGACACCACCAATTCATTCTTGAGATAGTTCCAAATTTCCAAATTCGGAATATACACTTCCGCATCATACTTGGTAAGCTTTATAGTTGTAGGATGAATGGAAACAATCCCCACTAAAAGCAGTACTGCAAAAACCTCTCCCTTATCGTAGGATTGCAATAATAGATTTTTTTGAACAGTTTTGCAACATGACGTTTGTATGTTTTGGGTGCCCTCAACATAGACCCAAGCAAAACGTTGATGTCTTCCAAATCCTTGTAAAAGACTGATGATATCGTTCTGGAAACCTGTTTGTTTCAACATTCGTGGTAAAAAGTTTTGCGAATATGTGAGGGTCAAATATTCATTAATTTTTTTGTTTGATATACATGCGGCGATTGAGAAGGTTGGATAAATAGGCACGTCCAATCCGAGCGAAATATATCCGCCATGATATTTAGTGATGTTTTCTATTTGATCGTTGGTCCAGTTCAATATTTGAGCGATTTTTACGAATTCCGGTTCCACGACACCATAAAAAGGAGCCAAACTATGAAAGTTGTAGCCAACGAGTACATTATGGTACCACATTCCGTAGTCATCAATGCGGGTTTCGTGTGTACCAAGTACACTAGTGAACACCGCCTTATACAGGTACAGATTGTGTTCAATATATCGATTGCTTTTGAAAGTATTTATCTTGAATTTAGTAAATAATTTGATAAATTGCCGGCCCTGTTCAGAGTCAGAATCACATTTGGTTTCGCTGCCAAAGTATGCTTTTTGAACGTAGGTGTCATAATTGTCGAAAAGTATAATCACTTTTTGATTGTACGAATTACTCAACAACCAACATAAACCAAGAATACTGTATTCTAGCAAATAATTATCTACTTTTTTAATTAAATTCCAATGAAAAAATTGATGGAAAATTTTTTTAAATTCCACTCTAGCAGAATCAACGAGGAACGAATTTTTTTCTCCATCTGATTTGTTATTCAAAAACTCAAAGAATGGTTTATGAAGTTGATAAGAATCATGAATCATACGTCGGATAGAATCGATTCCTTCTTCCATGTCGAGCACAGAGCCATTCAAATAGATTACTGGGTATCTGCCCAAATGGTAATCATCTTCGTACCCTGAGATCAAAGGCTTCCCAACTTCATAGACGGTTTCTTTTGTGGAGATTTTACCGAGCACGAAATACTGATAACTTTCCGAAGTTCTTCTATCAGAAGGTAAACCATTTTCGTTCAGACTCGACTGAAAATAAAATTTAAGCATCGACAAGTTGATAGTTTTGCCCCACCCTGAAGGAGCACTAATCACAGCAACATTAGAGCTGCTTTCCAATATGTGTTTTATAAGCATTGACTTATCCAGCCAAATTGTCGACTGTTTGATTAAATTCAAAAAGTCTCCATCCCTGTGAGTTGCAATACGATGATTGATTACTCCTGGTTTTGACATGATTTTTGTCAGGGTCCATTTCTTGGCTTTATCGGGACGACTTTCAGCAACGAAAATAACTGCTGCTAAAATAACATTAATCAGGTGACATTTTGATTTCATGATTCGTTTTTGTAAAAAATACACTCGAAAGAAGTTGAAAATTCGCTTAATGAAACACAAAACAACCGGAGAAAATAAACACTTCAAGAAAATATTCTACACGATAGTGAACAGTAATTGAAATTTAATTTACGAGTTTCGTATACAAGATTCAATCTCATAAGATAAACTGTAAAATTAAAATCATAATTTGATTATATGCAATATCATTCACGTTTTCTACAACATTTTTTTCATCTCAAATAGAATTTGTAAGTATATTTAATTGAGGAAATTTTTAAGTAAATATGATTATTTTTTAATCCTTTTCGATCACAGAGGTATTTCTCAATTTAAAAAAAAAGATGTAAGTATATCTCCAGTGAGTTCTTGTACTAAAAATAGTTGAAAAAAACAGCTAACCATTTATTTCGGAATTCTAGCGTAGCGGGAAGTATCAAAGAAATCTGAAGAAATCCCAAATCTTGTTTTTGTGCTTGTTTTTTAACAGTTTCCAACAAATTTCTAAAATTTAAGAACATTGTTTTTCATTCCCTTAATTGTTACATTTGAATGTGTTACAATAAAAAAGACATAGAAACTAGACACAGTGTCATAATAACACACTTCCTTTTATTCATTTTGTGTACTGTCAATTATCGAACTAGAAAACTTGATCAATCACAAGGATTCAAACTTTAAATTCGTCTTTCTCTAGGGCGGTGAGCTTTACAAAAAAATCCCATTTTTGGTATCAATTTGCAGCTCATCTGAGACCTGCTCCGCCGCCGCCACCGAAAATCACGGAGTTTTTGTTGCCGCCGCCACCGATAAATGCATCGGCTTAAGCCGATTTTTTTGCCTAAACTATCATTTCAAAGTTATGGACGTTACAACAAATCATGCACTAGCTAATAAATCATTCAGCCCCAAATGGGATTTTGATTATCTAAGTCTAAATTTATTCCAAGTTCAAAGTCCAATTTGCTCAAAATTTGACAAATTTTGACTTTGAAAATTTTTTTTCAATTCCATATTTTACAATTTTATTCCAATAATCAAGTTGGAAGAAATTTTGAAGAGCAGGTAAAGTTTAAAATTTAAAAAAAATTATTATTGAAAAAAATTGAGGAAAAAAGTACAGTAGAAGAAGGTATGAATTTAGCCTCGCCACAATTTTTGATTTATTCCCCCCACAAATGGTGTTCTTTAATGCAAAAAATTGTGGAAAATTTTTTAACCCCTCCCTTTTTTTCTATCAAGTGGAACTTTGAGCCAAAAAACAGAAAATTCTTTTCACTTTTGTTGAAATTGAAAACTCTTGAGAATAATGCAATGAAATGGCCACAGCTCCGAAAGGAAGAGGGTGGAGGCACTGGAGGCACTGGAGGCTGTCAAAATATTTTTCAGCATTTTCAAATTTTGAGCGTTTTATGCAGAAAGAAATGACTAAATGAAAACCCCAATCCCATATTCGTGTTCAGCGGGTCAAAATATCCCGATAAACACCCTTCCCGCGATACTTTTGCATTTACAGGGTTGGGAGTAAAATAAATGGCGTAGAATTTTTTTTAATTCTAAGCGTAGAATGACACATGTATAATAGTTTTCTATTCTACGGTGGGGTATTTAGACCTGATATGAATACAAATCTGAGAATGGTTTTTTCATTCTTGGTGATTTTTTCCCGGAAAATTCGTCATTTTCAAGTTTGAATTAGGTTTCTGTGAAAAAATTTCAAAAAATTTCTGTTCGAGTTCTGATCGTACAATTGTTGTAACTCGAGAAAAATTTCATCATCGCTCCTTTTGGGCGAGTTCTGTAGCATCTCAAAGGGGAATACTGAAGTATATGTCATTGTACTTATGCACGCATATCAACGAAATGTGACTCAAAAAATTGAAATCGGAAGAAATGTCGATTTCTGATTAATTTTGGGTCGTAGAACACGAATATGGCATTAATTATTGTCTATTGTAATTTTCTTGCCGGAGAGACCTCATCCAAATTTCAAAATGACGAATTTCCCGGGAAAGAATCACCACACGAAAAAACCAATCCCATATTCGTGTTCAGCAGGTCTGAATACCCTGATAAACACCCTTTTCGCGATCGTTTTACTTGAAGCCTCGAAATCCACTTTTTTCGCCATAAAAAATCAGTCAAAAAAGTGAATTTTGAAACTTTGAGCAAAACTATCGCGAAAAGGGTGTTTGTCGGGGTATTTTGACCTGCTGAACACGAATATGGGATTGGTTTTTTCAGTTGGTCATTTCTTTCTGCATAAAACGCTCAAAATTTGAAAAATCTGCTAAAATTACATCATTTCTGTACGGAGTTTCGTAATTTTCGGCCCCTAGTTCGAAGAAATGGCCAAAAACAAATACACAGCAAAATTCCGCATAAAAAAACATATTTTTTAGTAATTTTTCCAGGGCGATCGCTCTTCGCTTATGTGGTGTTTTTTAAGATTGAAAACTTCAAATAGCCGAAAAAACGTGAAGGAGTGCACCAAAATTGTTGAAAAAAATATCATAAATACACCTCTATGAGATGTAACTTTGTGCCTAAGAATAAAAAACTTCCTTCGCTTCCGTTGAAATTAAAAATTCTTGAAAAGAATGCAATAAAATGGCCATAACTTCGGATAGGGGTCCAAAATTTTGTGAAAAATGTTTTCTAGTCAATATATCACTTGAAGTGTTTAGGAGCCCAAACGCGCCTGGGGCCAGATTCACCCTTATCCGGCCATACCCTTTTCAGAACATTTTATTCCATAATGGTTAAGATATCCCGATATTCCCGATCCTAAATTTTTCACTGATAACAAGGTAGAGTATACCCTTGAAAAGTGACAAATACGAGTCCTGAAATTTACATAAAAGCAGTCTACTATCAATAAACAAAAAATAAATAAATTATCATGAATTGATTGAACTATTCGAATCATATATTGGATAATTGGGAGTAAAAATCTTGAAAATTACCAAAAAAGAACGTAAAACATCGAAACATCGATACTTACGTAGCTAGTCAACATAAAAAATTCTCCCTTGAAAAAAAAAATCAAAAACTCTGAACGGTTAAATCAGCACCCTTGAAAATTATTTCACCTACACTACAACATAGGAGTTCTCGGTTTTTTCAATGTCTTACTTCATACCGCCGGGTCTGGCACTGCAGGTGCATCATTTTTCGATTTTTGAAACATTTTGTTTTCGGGTAGTTCGATAGGGCCCCACAATACGTACGCAGGAGTTTTTCGATTTTTTGAATATTTTACGTAATATCCCAGAGCACATCTTGTTAACCTTTTTCAGACCTCCGATTTCAATATTTTTTTTTGTTTTCCAGGCTCAGGATCATAAAACGAATGCACAACAGAAGATGAATACATTTTTGAAATTTGTTCGATCATGTTCGTTTTCCAGACGTCATCATTTGGCTTTGGCTTTTTCATCTCCTCCTTATTGGGATCCACAGCACCGAAGTCAAGATTCCGTTTTTTTTCTGCTTCAATTATAATCTTCGAAATATCTGACGAAGAAAGGGTCAAGCTCATTGCTTCCACTTTCCCCCCTTCATTGAAGCAAACAGCCAAAAATTTATAGTAAGGAAATTCCGTTACGTCAATAGCTCTAAAAAAACTGCTGTGTGATAGACTTTCGTTAAAAGCTTCTTGAATGGTCACTAGATCATCTGAATGACGACAATATTTTACTTCTAATGATAGAACTGTATAATTTCTAACCATCAATGGTAAAATAATTACTTTTAAAGGATAATAATATATTTCATATCGTGATCTCCTTATCAGCTGATTATTTACATATGCCAGCAATGTAGAATCGGGTTGTAATGCACTTTGAAACATTAACTTTAGTAATACTTCGATTGGTAACTTAAGTTCATTTTCATTTATACATTCACTGCATGATTTTGAAATGAACGTCGAGTTTACTTTTGACCAATGTTTAAATAAACTTTTTGAAATGGATTCGGTCATTGAAGGCAACGTATTGAGATCATCCAGATTATTCGCATAATGTAAAATGAACGATTCAGCAATTGAGAATTGATTTTTCTCCAAGCCTAGCGACACCACCAATTGATTCTTGAGATAGTACCAAATTTCCAAATTCGGAATATACACATCTGCATCATGCTTGGTAAACTCTGGAGTGCTGGGATGAATGGAAACAATCCCCGCTAAAAGCAGTACTGCAAAAACCTCCATCTTATCGTAGGATTGCAATAATAGACTTTTTTGAACAGTTTTGCAACTGAACGTTCGTATGTTTTGGGTGCCCCCAACATGGACGCAAGCAAAACGTTGGGGTCTTCCAAATCCTTGTAAAAGATTGATGATATCGTTCTGGAAACCTGTTTGTTTCAACATTCGTGGTAAAAAGTTTTGCGAATGTGTGAGGGTCCAATATTCGTTAATTTGTTTGTTTGATATACATGCGGCGATTGAGAAGGTTGGATAAATAGGCACGTCCAATCCGAGCGAAATATATCCGCCATGATATTTAGTAATGTTTTGTACTTGCACGTTGGTCCAGTTCAATATTTGAGCGATTTTTGCGAATTCCGGTTCCACGACACCATAAAAAGGAGCCAAACTATGAAAGTTGTAGCCAACGAGTACATAATGGTACCACATTTCGTAGTCATCAAAGACAATATCTTCATGTATACCAAGTACACTAGTAAACACCGCCTTATGCAGGTACCGATTGTGTTCAATATATGGATTGTTTTTGAAAGTATTTATCTTGAATTTAGTAAATAATTCGATAAATTGTCGGGCCTGTTCAGAGTCAGAATTACATTTGGATTCGCTGCCGAAGTACGCTTTTTGAACGTAGGCATCATAATTTTCAAAAAGTATAATCACTTTGTGATTGTACGATTTACTCAACAACCAACATAAACTAAAAATGCTGTTTTGTAGCAGATAATTATGTACATTTTTAATTAAATTCCAATGAAAAAATTCTTGAAAATAGTTTTTAAATTCCACTCTAGCAGTATCAACGAGGAACGAATTTTTTACTCCATCTGATTTATTATTCAAAAACTCAAAGAATGGTTTATGAAGTTGATAAGAATCATGGATCATACGTCGGATAGAATCGATTCCTTCTTCCATGTCGAGCACAGAGCCATTCAAATAGATTACTGGGTATCTGCCCAAATGGTAATCATCTTTGTACCCTGAGATCAAAGGCTTCCCAACTTCATAGATAGTTTCATTTGAGGAGATTTTACCGAGCACGAAATACTGATAACTTTCCGAAGTTGTTCTATCCGAAGGTAAACCATTTTCGTTCAGACTCGACTGAAAATAAAATTTAAGCATCGACAAGTTGATAGTTTTGCCCCACCCTGAAGGAGCACTGATCACAGTAACATTAGACCCCCTTTCCAATATGTGTTTTATAAGCATTGATTTATCTACCCAAATTGTCGACTGTTTGATTAAATTCAAAAAGTCTCCATCCCTGGGAGTTGCAATACGATGATTGATTACTCCTGGTTTTGACATGACTTTGGTCAGGGTCCATTTTTTGGCTTTAATGGATTGACTTACAGCAACGAAAAGAATCGCTGCTAAAATAACATTCATCAGGTGACATTTTGATTTCATGATTCGTTTTCGAGAAAAATACACTCGAAAGAAGTTGAAAATTCGCTTAATGAAACACAAAACATCCGGAGAAAATAAACACTTCAAGAAAATATTCTACACGATACTGAATAGTAATTGAAATCTAATTTACAAGTTTCGTATTCAAGATTCAATCTCATTTAAGATGGATTGTGAAATTAAATCATAATTTGATTTGATGCGTTATCTTTCACGTTTTCTGTACCGCCAACGTTTCTTTCATCTCAAATAGAATCTGTATACTTATTTGAGGAAATTTTTAAGTATGATTATATTTCTCAATTTAAAAAAAGGATATGTAGTATCTCTAGTGAGTTCTCATACTAAAAATAGTTGAAAAAAAATACCTAACCATTTATTTCGGAATTCTAGCGTGCGTTGAGGAAAGAAACAAAGTAATCCTGAATTTTGTTTTTTTGTGTTTGTCTCCTCACAGTTTCCAACAAATTCCTAAAATTCAAGAACATTGTTTTTCGTTTCCTAAATTGTTACATTTTACATTGCATTTATTTCAAAAATCGTTATTTACTCCTCTTTCTTAAAATTGTAAGTAAGAATGTGTCAACTGATTCGATCAAAATTTTATGAATTTTGGAATATTCATTTAAGACGTTGTTTTCATCCAGAAAAGGAGACGGGGATCCCCAAAACTAAGGAGTAAAACAAATTCGAAAAACTATACACCTACACATATTTTCATGATTTTTTAAAAATTCGCCAATGCTTCAAAACGATAAATATGCAAGCCCTCCCGCAAGTGTTGATGCGTTCAGTTGAATAAAGAATTAATGAGTTTTTACAAAAAAAAAACACGAGTTGATAAAGTTTTGAAAATTATTTAAAATTTTATTAAAGTGTTCGCCATTTAATTTATTGAGCTCAAGCGAAATAAGGGCAGAAATTTTTCCGAAGAAAGCAACCAAAAATTGCAATAGGTATTTCATACTTTTTCTGGTATTTTACCAACGCTTTAGTAGTAAGATCCTCTTGCACAGAAATTATCTCCGATATATCTACCTGAATAATTCATTTTTATGTTCGACTTTTGCAACTCTTATGTCATTTTTTTCATTGGTGTTAATAAAATTGCATAACTGACTCGCCGTAAATATCAAACTTTTGTTTATCATTTCAACTTAGTTAAACTCTACTCCAAGTCCTCTTCCCCACCTCTTACGATTACGAACGTCAATCTCAGCCCATCTTCAAGCCTCTAAAAATCGCTCAAACAAGCTGAATAATAACTAAAGAAACCTATAATCACAAACTTTGGGAATTCGATTCGTATAGACCTCGTACACAATTTCCAGGGTGTCATAATATTTCAGAAATGATTTTCCCTGACTTTCTCAGGTTTTCCATCAGACCAATTTTTTGAAGTTTTCCAGACCTTTTATTTTTTAAATATAATATTATGATATTTGTAAACCAGGGGGGGGGGGGGGGGTGTAATCTTTCACGTGATGTACTTACATCCCGAAATTTTGCATAAGAATACGATATAAAATGCATGGGGTCTAACGATTTTTTTTTCAAAATCACTAGATACTTTTAACGAGCTCTTTAGATGCTCCTATTCGGGCCTAAAAAAAGATTCAAATTAAATTCTGAAAATTTTTGAACTCGCCCAACTCTCCCTCGCCACAAAAACTTGAAAATTTGAATTCATTACCTACAGAAAAAATTTCAAATAAAAAGGAAAAACCAAGTGTTATAACGCAAAATTAAGTTTTGAGAAATGAATCAAATTATGCCACCTGTCTACCAAATCAAGCGAATGAAAATTCAGATTTTTTCGGGCTAAAAATTTAAAAAATTCTTTACATTCCCCCTCCCCACCCACTCAAATGAAAAACGCATGCTTCAAATTTATAAATTCACGCAATTCTCTTCAATTATATCGTTTGTATCAATAAATAAAAAAATCAATGAGAAGGTAAAATATAATTCATTTTATGGAAGTATATAATATGTTGAGCCCAAGCGAAGCTATTGCGAAAATTTTTGCGAAAAAAGATCTTCAAAAGATGAAATATTCACCACTTTTCCCTCATGCATGTTTTCCAAAACATGGCCAATAATTTCGAATTCTGTTCCATTCCCTTCCCTTTTTTTCAACATCATGGTCAAGGGCATCATGGCATTTCTTTCTCATCACAACTTATTAAAAACAAGTTTCCATTAAGATTTTTAATAAATTCAGTAAAAAGAAAAAGTGTAAATTGTCTCGAGCGTAGCGAAGGAAATTTTTTTATGAATAATAATTCATAATTTCATGAGCCAAGGCATGCTTTTAAATATCAATTTTTTGTACATCGCATCGCAGGGAACAAAAAATGGTGGAAAAAGTCTGTTCACAGATACATATAACGAATTTTTCGAAAAATGTCTAATAAAATAAACAAAGAAACACTTTTCTAGATGATTTATCCTTCTCTTGAATTTCTAGAAAATTCCAAATTTCCCTGAATTTTTTTTGACAATTCCAGACTAACAAAATCTTACGACTTTTTCGTCTTTTTCAGGAATTGGTCATCCTGAATACCATTAGCTACCATCTTTAGACGATTATACTCGACATAATTGGATGATGTGGATCACAACAAGAATGCAAAATAGAAGATGGCATCTTTGAAGTTTGTTCCAATGTAATTCTTTTCCAGATATCATAATTTAGTCTTGACTTTTTCTGATTATTTCCTACCTTGCGATCCAATTTTTTTCTGCTGCAGGCATCATTTTCGAAAGATCTGACGAAGAGATGGACCAGCTCATTGCATCAACTCTGCATTCTTTACTAATACGAACAGCCAAGAACTTACTCGTATAATGAGGACACAGCGTAACGATAGATCCCCAATAAGAACGATTATTATAGGCTTTCGTTAATGGCTTCTTGAAAGGTGGCTTATTCATCAGAATAACAAAATTTCACATCAAATCATAGAGCTGGGTCATTCCACGTCAGTTCGAACGCAAAGTGGTAGGTGGGGTCGGCGATTTTTTTCATTTTTTTAATGTGGGTAGACCTCGATGAGAGATGACGATTGCCGCAAACCGCAGCTCTCGAATTCTTTTTGGAGGGCTGCCACGAACATTTAAAGTTTTGAGGCAAAGTTGGATATGGTAAATTTGGGGCGTGGATAACTCGAAAACCATGATGGGTTGAAAGTTGAAACTTTTTCTAATGTGTAGGACCTTTGAAGATCTTTTTGACGATTTTTTGAAAATCAGTGTTGCCACTTTTTCAACACGAAAAATTAGCTGTAAAAGTTGAAAAACGACATTTCCCTATGATGTCAATCGCCAAAAATTCTGAAAAAAATCTGTAAAGTACAACTTTACATGATGATTAATATATTAAAAAATTGAGGTGACGTTATTTCGTATTTTCGAGAAAAAAAATTCCAAAGATTGGAAGAAAATACAATTTTTTTTCCAAAGGTCAAAATTGTGTAAATTGATTTTTTTTTGTTAATTTTACACCATATTCAAAGAAAAAGTCGGTAAAAGCATTTTAACTCCACTCAACACCCGTTATAATGCGTGAAAATGCAGAGTTATTAAATGTTCACTTCAAAAGTTAGAAAAAAAAAACATTTTCATTATAAACAAATTTTTGGGGCTTAAATAATTTTTGAATTGAGTGACTTTGTCACAAAAAACCTATTAACTCAACTTTAACTCAGGTTAGAAAGCTGTTCTTATTGCTTGAATGCGCAATTTTTCATAAAAAAATCGAAATATAGCGTTTATACGACGTTTTTAATGTATTTGTAACATAGGGACCAGGTTAAATAAGATGCGTTTTTATACCGACTCCGTGGCCTCTGAAAATATACCGAAGTTACTCAAAGTTGAACTTCAATGTCAAAAGTTCACATTTTTTGAAAAAATCATTAAAATTTCTCCTTTAATCGTTTTTTGCCTCATTTTGAAGAGAATTTCTTCAGCTTTTTCGTGATATATGTATCATAAGTTGAATTTCGCTGAAAATCGCTGAAATTATACGTGTTGAATGGAGTTAAAATGCTTTTACTGACCTTTTCTTTGAATATGGTGTAAAATTAACAAAAAAAATCAATTTACACAATTTTGACCTTTGAAATAAAAATTTGTATTTTCTTCCAATCTTTGGAATTTTTTTCTCGAAAATACGAAATAACGTCACCTTAATTTTTTAATATAATAATCATCATGTAAAGTTGTACTTTACAGATTTTTTTCAGAATTTTTGGCGATTGACATCATAGGGAAATGTCGTTTTTCAACTTTTACAGCTAATTTTTCGTGTTAAAAAAGTGGCAACACTGATTTTCAAAAAATCGTCAAAAAGATCTTCAAAGGTCCTACACATTAGAAAAAGTTTCGACTTTCAACCCATCATGGTTTTCGAGTTATCCACGCCCCAAATTTACCATATCCAACTTTGCCTCAAAACTTTAAATGCTCGTGGCAGCCCTCCAAAAAGACTTCGAGAGCTGCGGTTTGCGGCAATCGTCATCTCTCATCGAGGTCTACCCACATAAAAAAAAAATGAAAAAAATCGCCGACCCCAACTACCACTTTGCGTACGAACTGACGTGGAATGACCCAGCTGTTTCTCGTAGCCAAGTGATACCACTAACTGATCCTTGAGATGGTTCCTAATTTCCAAATTCGGAATATATAAATGAGCATCTATTCCAGAAAAATTTGTTTTTTATTTTCTGGGATGAATGGAAACAATTTCAGGACACTTGCGTGCAACGTAGGACACTAATATCAACGCAAGCAGAAAATTTGTTTCCTTCAAATTCTCGCAAAAGACTAATGATATCGTTCTGGAATCCTGTCTGTTCCAACATTCTTGGCATAAAGTTTTGCGAATTAAAGAGTGTTCAATATTTTTTTTTTGTTGTTTGATATACACTCGGCGATTGAATAGGTTGGATAAATAGGCGCGTCCAAACTGAGCGAGTGATATCCTCCGAGATATTTGGTGATGTTTTGTATTTGCAAGTTGCTCCAATTCAATATTTGAGCGATTTTTGAAAATTCCGGTTCCAAGACACCATAAAATTGGAAAAAATTATTAGGGTCGGTGAGTACATGGGCATATAGCGTATTATTGAAGGAAACAGAAGAGTTATTTTGTACACCAAGTTCACTGGTAATGATGGCTTTCTCAAGATATTCATTGCCATTAAAAATGATAAGATTCAATTCGGTAAATAATTGAATAAATTGTCGGGCCTTTTCAGTGGCTGAATTACATTTGGTTTCCCTGCCAAAGTATACTTTTGCTTTATGAACGTACACGTCATAATCGTCGAAAAGTATAATCACTTTTTGATTGTACGTTTCACTCAGCAACCAACATAAATTGACGATACTGTTTTCCAACTCGGCCATAGTCGCATTTTCAATTAAATTACAGTGGAAAAACCGTTCAAATTCTGCAATTTGAGATTCGGGAAAATCAACGAAGAGCGAATCTTCATTGCTTTTTAAATTGTTCTTCATAAGCTCATAGAATGGTTTATGAAGTTGGTAAGAATCACAGATCATACGTCGGATTGAATCGATTCCTTCTTTCATATCGAGTACAGAGCCATTTAAATAGATTACTGGGTATCTGCCCAAATGATAATCATTTTCGTATCCTGAGATCAAAGGCCTCCCAACTTCATAGACAGTTTCATTTGTGTAAATTTTACCGGACACGAAATACTGATAACTTTCTGTAGTTGTCCGATCAGAAGGCGAACCATCATCATTCACATTCAACTGAAGATAAAATTTAAGCATAGACAGATTGATAGTTTTACCCCACCCTGGAGGAGCACAAATCACAGAAACACTGTACTTACATTCCCAAATGCTTTTTATAAGCATTGATTTATCCAACCAAATTGTGGACTGTTTAATTAAATCAAAGAAGTCTCCTTCAGTGGGAGTTGTTATATGATGATTGATTACTCCGGGTTTTGAAATAACTTTGGTCAGAGTCCATTCTTTGGCTTTAGTGGGTTGACTTTCAGCAACGAAAAAAAATTCTGCTAAAAATACAATTATCTGCAGCAGTAGGCATGTTAGTTTCATGATTCGTTTTACACTCAGAAGAAATCAAAAAAATGATTAATGAAACACAAAACACCCGAGAAAATATACACTTCAAGAAAATATTCTACACGATAGTGAACGGAAATTGAAATATAATACACGAGTTTCATGTATAAGATTCTATATCTATCATTTAAGATGAGCTGAGAAATTAAATCATAATTTGATTAGATGCAATATCTTTCACGTTTCCTGCAACGTTTCTCTTATTTCCAAATAGAATCTGTATACCTAGTAAATTAAACTGTTATCTCCTTGCATAATTATTTTTCCAATTCTCTTGAGCACATCAGACACAAATTTCTCAAACTTTTTTTTGAAAAAAGTAACCTCAGTAAGTTCTTACACTAAAAGTAGTTGACTATTAAAAATACCAACCGTTTCATTCGGAATTCTAACGTTTAGGAAAGAAGCAGGCATCACAGCGAAATTTTTGAAGAAAAAAGTAACTTTTAGTAATTTTTTTTGAGCAAGAAGTGACAAAAAAAGTGACCAAAAAGTAACCAATAATGACCAAAAATTCAATTTTTTCGGGGGCAATTTTTTTACAATTTTATGGGGGAGGGGGGCAACTTTTTGTAGTTTTCTGCAAACATTTCAAAGATAAATCAACTGAAAAGACGTGAATAATTTCATTTATTAAAATCCTTCGTCAAAACAACAAACAAACTATCAAAAATCTATTTTTTAATTTTTTTCTTGAAGAATTTTGAAAAATAGTTATAAACATTGCTTTTCGTTCCCATCATTGTTGGGAGTTTGAGTACATTTCAGATTGCAATTCTTGTAAAATAGGCGCATGTCGCCCCCCGCCTCCCGGTCGTCGCATTTTGGATCAACACATATGCCATTTGTTCGTGCCAGGTTTGTGCTGTCGCCTATAACCTTCTAACTCACTCCCTTGAGAAAAAAGGAGTTTTCATCATAACGTCACAAAAAATTCGTTAGGTTTCCCTGAAAACGAAAAGTAAGGTAACGCAAGTTGCGTGTAAGGAAACGCGGTACAATTGTACTTCATGATTTTTCCCGAGTTTTTGAGGCTGGGATGAATTTTCATCACAAAAATCATCCCACGATTTTTCCAAGCTTTTGAGGCTGGAATGAATTTTACAGGATGTCTACAAATTTTTAAAATCCAAAATCCACAACTTTTTGGTGACTTTTTTCCATGGTATTTACCTCTTAATTTGACACCCCCTCCCACCACAAGAAATAAACGAAATCAAATTTATTACAGCAAAAATTTCAATTCAGGAGGAAATATTTATTTCAAATTGAAACAATAAAAAAATGAGCACATTATATAACTTCTCAAAATTTCTAAACTAACTCAAAATTGGTGAAAAAGTAACATTTTTTAAAATTTTCACGCTCAAAAAAAGTTTTGGATGGTATTTCTGAATTCTTGGCAAAATTCTACCCCATTTTCATAGGTTATATGTCAATTTTTTGAAATTAATCAAAAATTGACTCAATTTGAGGCTCAAAATTCTCAAAAGTTACTCAAATTTTTTTTTTTTGAATTTCAAACGAAATTCTATCCCACTTTCATAGGTCACATGTCAATTCTTTGAAAATACTCAAAAATTAACCCAATTTGGAGCTCAAAATTGGTTAAATTGCTCAAATGCAATTTTCATCAATAATTTCGTTCTGCTCGTGAAATTTCAACCCATTTTGATAGGTCACAACTCAAGTTTCAGATTTTTTTCATAACTTATTCTTTAATGAAAGGGGGAGGAAATCGCGCGTTTTCAAAACTTTGAAATTCCACCACACGGCCTATTGTGTCGACAGTTTTCCTCAAACTTTGGCTCATTGGACGGGGAATGAACCCAAGAATACATTGCATTTGATTTTTTTTGCCCAGCATACCGCATAACACCTACAGAGGCATTATTGTGCCAAAAATGATCGAATTTGGCAAAAAATCGCACATTGGGGGCCCCCATGTGCCCGTGACCCAAGGGATGTGACATATATATTTGGAGTCGGGGCAGTGTCTGCTACCGGAATGTGAAAAAATGTTTGTCCAAAGTCAAATTTAAAAAATAGGGAAAAAGGGGGTTTTCAGGCCTCAGCTCCCTATTGTGCCAGGGCAAAAATCCAAAATATGGTTTTTCGAAACTGCGGGACTCATACATACAACAAACCAACTGATTTTTTTGTCCAGCGAAAATGCACGCTCAAAAAACACTTTTTGCCTCTTGGGCTGTAGACAATTTTGGTTCATTGAGGTACCAAAATGGGATTTTTTGACCAAAGTAAATATTAGGAGGATGGGGGTGAAACGGAGTGAGATGGGAGGTGGAATATGCATCCTAAGATTTTTTTGGAATCCTTAATTATGTGTGGTGGTTAGTTTCAAAAAGTAGAACGAATGTCTGCCTTATAGTTTTGGAATTGGAGCTATTTTAAAAGTTCGAGGGTGGGTTTTTGGCTGGAATGCATTGCAAAAAAATCATAAAAAATTCTCAAAAATTTGTTACCATTCCCCATTCATACCATATAAATTTTTCAAAATTTTTATTTGCGTGAATGACGAAATGAGCATTTTTGAAAAGAAACCCGCATTTTTTCGTCTGTTCTCCCAACGCTAAAAATCTGAAAAAAATATCATTATATTGTACCAAGGTAGGACTATATTTGTGCCAAAAAGAAAAAATGTATGTCTTTTAGTTTCGAAATTAGAGCGATTTTAAGTTTTCAAAGTGGAATTTTGGCTAGAAGGCGGTGCAAAAAAAATCTGAAAAAATTCTCAAAAGTTGGTCACCATTTCCCGTATACACCACATAAATTTCAGAATTTTTGGTTCATTACTCATTAGGTTCCGAAATAGGATTTTATGACGAAAATTCGACATTTTGGGGGTGGGGGTGAAGGGGAGTGAGGTGGGGGTTGAAAATACAGCCTAAAATTATTTTTTGGGGTCCCTAATAATGTCTGATGGTCAGTTTCAAAAAGTAGCTCTTAGGCCGATTCACCTATCTTAACCGGGGTACCCTTTTGTGACTTTTGCGACCTGTAAACACCATGTTTATCTAAAAAAAAAAAAAAAAAAATGTAGACGAGTTTGATACATGTTTGAAGGTCTAATTTTATTTCGAATTTACAATCAATCAAATTTATAGGGGTAGGTCCACGACCACGACACTAATGGACCAGGATTTGTCGGATTAATCAAAATAAACGTGATATAATGAACCTGAAATTCTGGTATATATCCCTCATTTCCGGTTTGTCCTCCTAGTTCCATGAAGGATTTTTGAAATCCTATATTAATGACTTTATCGACAGTATACGGCCTTCCTCTTGCAACTGCTTCAAAATTTGGATAATCGCGATCTCGCAGGCAGCCTTCTTCCTCAGAACTTCTCAATTCGGAATATACTTCTTTTATGTCATCACGAACTGCACCATATGCAAGTATATAGTCGATTCCAGATCTATTCAATATCCCCAGTATCTGATCGACGTTAGGATAAGCTAAGACAATATTAGGTTCGAGCAGTTCTGGTAATATTATGTTTTCCAAAAAAGGGTTTTTCTGGTGGACTTGAAGAGATGAGTTTTCGGCGGTTTTATATACTTTATACGTTATACTTGCTCTGTACCCATCAGTAACTTTTTCAACTCGATGCGGGCAATTGATTCGGAACAGTACAAAATTAATGTACTCATCATTTTGGATCATTTTAGCATTCGTGTTGTACCATTTCCCAAATACCAGGCCTCCTCCTTTGTATTTTGATGGTAAAACCAAAACCAGCGTGTACATCAAATCTTTCTCAGGCGTGTCAACGTGTCCCGAAAAGAAAGAATCTTTTTCGTAAATAACTATTTTATAAGGTATGCTACAATAATTATTACCAAGCACATTATTCACAATAGTTTGACCCATAATAATTAAAGCATTATCAGCTCGATTCGTCAGAGTGTATTCCCGCGAATTTCTCACCGTCTTGTCAACCAGTGTTTGCGTACCTTTTCCAAATGGCGAGTCGACTAAAGGTAATTTCGTGTAATTTTGAAAATTTAACAAGTCGAATTCCATTCCTTCAATGTTGACTTTGAGAGGTTCGTTTTTAGGTATGTGTCCGATGGCTATGTGACTGTTGTGAACTTCTGTCAATACGTTTATCCATTCTTCGGTGGTCGTTAGGGAATCGATCAAACATCCGTGAAAATAAAAATTTAAAAGCACACTGATTTTGATCAATTTGTAGACGAAAATCATGGCTAACAAATGATTTGTGCACACACTTATTTCAGATCACGGCTCAATATCGTAGTACAATCGTGGAATAAAATATACAGATTTCAATTTAAACTTTCCGGGAACTAAAATTAATTTTTTTATCTTGAACGTGTGGATATTATAATCTAAGATCGTTCTAGATTTGGTTTTTAAAAAGACTAATACAAATACCCATAATCCACAATATTCAGTCAGATTGTTCATAAATCAATTACGATAAATTAATCACTTATCTCGAATGATGAGAAATATTAATATTGAGTGGTTATACAAAATTTCACAATTTCCTGTTTCAAAATCAGCACTGATTACTTACATTGATCATATGTGAGGGGGGTGGAGGAGGAGAGGAGAATCGACATTCCAGAAAAACGCCATCGTGAATTTTTCGATGATGCGACAGAGCACTGAGTCCCAAAATCCAAAAACCTCCGATTTTTGAAGTCAGAGGCGTTAATACGAAGGGGATTCCCTCCCACACTCCGTTCAAAAATAAATTTTTTATTCGGAAGACATTTCCGATTTCAAAATCGATCATCCGATGAACATTAAGGTGATTAGAATTCTCAATTCTTCATTAAATTTTGCCCTCGCTTTGCTCTGGTTCAAACATTTTTCTTCTTTTCCTAGAGTGTGTTTTTAAAAATTTCATAGCATCAGGCTTTTTTTCAAACCTAAAATTTGAACCCTCTCGCCTTCCAAAAAGAGGACAAAATACCCGCCGATTTTAGAGAAGTTCGGGCATATTGCAATATGTACCCTTCTGAGCTTATATACAAAACTTCTCCTTTTTGTTCATTTTTTTTGGGTCAAAACCTAAAATGTCCATTAATAGAGGACTGACTGAGTGTCTACCGATTTTTCAAAATCAAATTTCGCGAATTTTTTCAACGTATCTAGTATCTACCACTTAATTTGACACCACCCCCCCCCCCCCTTCAAAAAATCAACAAAATCAAATTTATTACAGAAAAAATTTCATACACGGAAGGAAATACGTCTTTAATTTTAAAAAAGACAATTTTTCATAAAGTTTCTAAAAGTGAGTTATTTTATGTTAAATAAGATGAATAGTTCCTGCCCGAGCGAAGCGAGGGTGAAAATTTTTATGAAAAATCATGTTAGAACGGATAAAATTGTTAGATGTTTATTAAGCATTTACCTAATAAGGTATTTTTAACACAATGGAAAGCTGGCATGACACGGACAGATGGATTTTGACCCTAAAATTGAGAAATAAATTCATTGGCATTCCAAAAATCATCCCACGATTTTTCCGATTTTTTGAGGCTGGCATGAATTTTAGGATAGGTGAATCATTCCAAAAATCATCGCACGATTTTTCTAACCTTTTGAGACTGAGGTGATTATGGGGATGGAAAAATCATCGCAGGATTAAGTTTTTGAGGCTGGGTTGAATCTTAGGATGAATTTTCATCCCACAATTTTCTGGGAGTAAGAATCATTTTCATAAATAATCCCATGACTTTTTCGAGCTTTTGAGGTTGGGATGATTTTTCCGAGCCTTTGAGGCTGAGGTCATTTTTAGTATAAAAATCATTTTCACTTCAATGTAACAGATGAAATGCATCGATTTTGTAATTTTATCGGGTGAAAATTTTTTTTCAGCGTCTTGTTGCCAATTTCTCTTTTCCACCCCTCCTCAAACAACCCTCAGTCCTACCCCAGGGTGTCCACTATATTTTAGAAATGATTTTCCCTGACTTTTCCAGGTTTCCCAGACCAATTTTTCAAATTTTTCTAGACCTTTTAAACATGATATTCGTAAATCGAATTCATGAGCTTCATAACTAACGATAAGTATTCTTTTTTTTCGACGTTTATCTGAGTAATTATCTCAGTTATAGAATCTTTATCATAAATAAACGAAATTTTCTTAACTGATTTTCTACTTCCACTTTTTCAAACCGGATTATCTATCAACCTTTGACATCTGTTTCTAAAGGAAAATACAAAGATTTTTATTTTTAAATTTCATTCTTCAGTAAAATAAAAACAAAAGAAAATTGAAGTGACTATCAAAGATGAAGATAATAATGTTTCGAAAAGTCGTGGAGGATAGTTCATAAAAATTCTAGTTTTTTCAACACATTTTTCAATTAATTCTTCAAAAATGTTTCTGCATGTTTTGAAATTTTCAATGTGATTTTCAGATTTTCATCCAAAAATTCCCGAATCTAAAGTCGTGGTGTCTCTCAGTTTTCAAATTAGATTTTTATTCAGTGGTCTAAAAAACAAGCCAAAAAATGAATTCAATTTAATTTTCAAGAATTTTTTTGGAGCAGTGCAGCCAACTAAAATTTTACGAAAATTTTGTACTTAAATCTCAAAACAATTAGTAGGTAATTTTGGCATGAAAATTTTATGAGACATAAGTTATTGCAAAAATGTATTCTTGGAAATTAAAAATTTTTTATTCGATTAGGTAAAATTATTTCTAGGAGGTCTCCCATTCAATTAAAACTGCCTTACCATTTTTCGTCAAAATCTGAGGTATGGGTTTTTCACTCAGCCCCAATCTTCACACAGAGCTGCAAATGTGAAATATGTTTCCATCTCATTCAGCCTGGTAGCTTTACCAGTTGTAGAGACAATCATAGCTTGAAATGTTCCTCAAAATCAAACAATTTGAGGTCAGGAACCAGTTGAATTGATAAACGAAACAACCCTAAATCGATTTCAACAAATCATTTTTTAAAAATTAAATTTATTCGACTGTAAAAAATTGAGCTTCATAACAATGTTGATAGGAATACAGCCACTGATCATAAAATTCCAAAATAATATTAAAGTACCTAATTAAAATATTCAGCTCTAAGGCTGTTTCCTTCGATAAAATAAAAAACGCAATTTAAACAAGTTGGTAGTATTCTAAATCAATAAATCTTCTGTTGTTTTTTGAAAATATTTCGAAAAGGGTGGGTCGAATCGAAAATCTAATGACACATTGACGATAGCACATTTTACGGGCTACATTTTTGGTTCTCTTCGATTGTAAATGCTTATAAGGGCCGTATTTTAAAACATACCTTATTTTTAAGTAGTTTTTAAGGTACCTTAAAAAGTACCTTAGGCAGAATTGGTATTTTAAAACGTTCCTTAACAAGACTTGAAACACAAATTCTATCGGTGAGACATGGAATACCTTAAGGTACCTCGCGAGGTACCTTAAGACAACAAATCATTTTTTCTTACGTACCTATTAGTTTTCGCTGACGACTATATGGATGGAAATTTACAGAAACGAATTTTAAAAAAAATCATAAGGAACTATTTATAAGAGTGGCTTATTCTTAAAATTGAAGGGATACTCTGTGAAAGAAGATCTGAAGCTGTCAATGGGGAAGGGTACAGGGAAGAGGGAGCTAAAAATTGAGAAAATTTCTCATGTGGAATTTTAAATTTTTCTCCTGAAATGCAATTTTCCTCAAATTTTCAGACTCAACATGAATAATATTTATCTATTTTTTAGCAGGGTCATTAGTCTAACCATGTTTATAAATTTTATACTTATTTCCGAATTCAAACGTAATTATTGTTCCGAATAAAAATGAAAATTTGCTTTGAGGAGCAACATCTTTTGCCTTCTGTTAATCAGACCACCCCTGGTTGATGGCAAAATTTACGAGGTCACTTACAAAAAAAAACTTGTACTTACATACTTAAATATTTTTGACTATCTTCCGTCTTGGAAGCGATAAATCTTTAAAAATTTTTTTTGAAATTTGCAATGAACAAAGGCAATTTGAGGTTTGAGCACACTTGAAGAAAGAGGAGGCAAATTATCAGAATCTCGAATGAAAGTTTCGAACATTTTTTATGGCAATAAAAAAAAATCTATTTCTCAACAACAAAAGATGAACAGTTGACTCTGATATTCTTTATTTCTTATTTTTTTTCATTCATTGTGAATGGAACACCGAAATAAAAAAAATTGAAACAATAATTAGGAAATTATAGAAACCTTCAAACACTGATGCAATATTGATTACAAAAAGTGTTGATAAATTTGTAAAAACTTGTAAATACAGCCAATTATATCTGAATAAGGCGTTTTGATTGGTTGAATCATCTCTTCAGATTTGGCAACATGGTATTTAAAGCAATACGCAAACGAAATTAAGGAAGGTTTTAAAATACGACTTTTAAGGAAGCCCTTACCGAAGTTCTCCTAAGGAAGGTTTTAAAATACCAAAACATTCCTTAAAATAAGGTACCCTTATTTTTTAAGGATACCTTAAGATATGTTTTAAAATACGGCCCTAAATCTTTCAAATTTCAAAAAGTGAGTTTTTTTCAATTTTCTAAAATTAGGAGGGGGTGTTGAAAAGAAATTTTTTTTACATGTCTGGTGTTCGAATTTCTCAATCATGTAAAAATGGTTATAAATCTTTCAAATTTCAGAAAGCAAATTTTTTTTCAATTTTCTTGAATGGCTGGGGTTCGAATTTCTTAATCATATAAAAAGTTAGGTATAAATCTTTCAACTTTCAAAAAGCAAAATTTTTTCAAATTTTTTAATGCTAAAATAGATGGTATAATCAATAAATCGACTTTTTAATTAATGGAAGAGAATTTATCTAAAAAAAAAGATTTGATCTTGGGTTCAAATTGAATACTTTTTTTTAACCCTGCTATGGTCGCATCATGAGGGAATCCCTCAGTTGTTACACATTTGGTCGCATCATGAGGGAATCCCTCAGTTGTTATATACGCCTCCGCATACCACTCAAGATTTTATAAAATCTCTTCAAAAAGTAAATTATCAATTTACAACGCGTAATTTAGTGTAAAAAACGAACCAGTAAAAAAATAAAATTTTACAAAAAAAGCATTCAAAAAATATTTTTGAACAAAAAAAAATTCAAAAAAATTATTTTGGTGGCGGGATTCGAACTCGAGACCTTCGGCTGGACAAGCTGTCGCATAATGTGTAAGTATGTACACGTAGCAACGCCTAATCCTCTCACTATCCCCACCAGCGCTCACCAACTAAGCAAAAAAGACCATATGTGACGACTGAGGGATTCCCTCATAATGCGACCAAATAAGTAACAACTGAGGGATTCCCTCATGATGCGACCATTTATGTTACTGCTGGCATGCGAAATTTTAACATTAATATTATTTTAATTAATCGATTTTTTATTATTCATTTTTTAACTCCTATAATTATAATTTTAATAATATTTATTCATTTAAATATTTTACATTTAAATAAATCATGCGACTGTAGCAGGGTTATAATTGAAAAATCATATGAAATTTCTCAAAAACGATCTAAAATGTTGTGAAATGTTGAGAAAAATATAAAAATTATGTAAAATTGACCCGCCTAAAAAAGATTGTATAATCAATAAATCGATTTTATAATTACTGGAAGGGAATATATGTAAAAAAAAAAGATTTGATCTAGGGTTCAAATTGAATACATTTTTTTTTTCAAAATTAAAAATCATATAAAATTTCTCAAAAACAGTTGACAAGAAATATAAAAATTATGTAAAATTGACTCACAACAACCTAAATGTTCATAAAAGATCACCCAATTTTTTTCGGATCTTTTAAGTAAATTTCTTTTATGAATAACCCTTACCATTACATAAATGTTGTTTAATCAGTTGATTTCAATTAAAATTACATTACTTCAATTTTTTCAACTTACACAGATCAAATCAGATCGAATCAATTTTTTTGAACCTGGAGTATGTTTGAAAATAATTGATTTAACCAGTGTAATTTAAAAAATTATGGGAGTGGATATTAAAAAATTGATTCCACCTGGGTTCAAATTGAATATAATTGATAAAAAATTTAATATGTAAATAAGATGGAGAATTCAAAAAATTGATTTGACCTGGGTTATTCTTTTTAAAACTGATTCAACGTCTGTAATTTAAAAATGTTTAAAAAATTATGAATTGATCGAATTGTTCATTAACGGAAGGGGGTATTCAAAAAGAGAGTTTAATACACCTGGGGTATTTTTGAAAAAAAAAATGGATTCGTTTGGGATTTTAAAAAATTTACACAAATATTATTTATTTGATTTTTCAATTAATGGGAGGGGGATTCAAAAAAATGGATTCGATCTGTGCAAGTTGAAAATTTTGAAATATCTAATGAATTCAAATTGAATACAATTCATTATATATTTAGGTAATGGGAGGGGTCATTCAAAAGAAAAAAATTGACCTGTGTAATTTAAAAAAACAAATTGATCGACTATTTAATTAATGGGAGAAGATATTGAAAAATATATTCAACTTTGGGTTCCAACTGAATACAATTGATTGAATTTTTATGAATTAGGTATGAAAGGAGGGACATTCAAAAAAATTGATTCATCGTGGGTTAATAAAAATAAAACTGACAAATCTACTGGCTCATTCCATGTCAACTCGACCAGGTTTTGACCTTGGGTCTTCCGATTTCGCTCAAAATTTTTTTACGAGTTCCCCTCGATAGTCTAATCAAGGAATCACCGTCATTTCGATCCTAATCCTTCAGGGGGCGGGGGGTGGCCCTTGTAATTTTCGTATAATTGGGATTTTTTGCGAAATGGCTCAACTTTGAAGGCGCATATCTCAAGTTCGGTCGTGTCCAAGATGAATCTATTCATGCGGTTTTGTAGAAAATTGAAAGCAGATTCAAAATTGATAATCATATTTTGAAAAGTTTAAAGTTGAACTTTTAAGATGAAAGCTCAACTTTCATGATAAGTACAAAACATGAGGGCCCCCATTTAAAAATCTGAAAAAATTACTATGGAGAGAACTTTTTATGTACTTTTCAACTAACAACTTTTCAAGATGGGATCTCAATACCCCTGGGGGGCAAAAGGGTCCTCAATTTTGGTCAAAATTCAAGAAAATGTAAAACGTGAAGTAATATATTGATTTCTACTAATCCGAAGGCGCTGAGTTCGAATATGAGCTCAGTTTTTTCATACGACTCCTCTGAACCCCCCTATCAGCCCCCCTGATGGGGTTAAACTCCAAAAAAATGAAAAATAACGTGTGACGTGTCGTTTGTCAGGTTTTTGAGAGCGCTGAGTTCGAATATTTGCTTATTTTCCGGATTCGACCCTTGGGTGCACCCCTAGCCCCCAATTTTGGGAAAACACATGTTAAAAAAAAGAAATAGCATGTGTTATATCGATTTCTACTAATTCGATGGTTCTGAGCTTGATTATCAACTTACTTTATTGATTGGCCATCCCCATCCCCCCATTTTGACTCCCAAACTGCTAAAAAATTTTAAAAAACGACGTTTTTTTCAAAAATGGGTGCTAGGGGTGCACCCGAGGGTCGAATCCGGAAAATAAGCAAATATTCGAACTCAGCGCTCTCAAAAACCTGACAAACGACACGTCACACGTTATTTTTCATTTTTTTGAAGTTTAACCCCATCAGGGGGCTGATAGGGGGGTTCAGAGGAGTCGTATGAAAAAACTGAGCTCATATTCGAACTCAGCGCCTTCAAATTAGTCGAAATCGATATATTACTTCACGTTTTACATTTTCTTGAATTTTGACCAAAATTGAGGACCCTTTTGCCCCCCAGGGGTATTGAGATCCCATCTTGAAAAGTTGTTAGTTGAAAAGTACATAAAAAGTTCTCTCCATAGTAATTTTTTCAGATTTTTAAATGGGGGCCCTCATGTTTTGTACTTATCATGAAAGTTGAGCTTTCATCTTAAAAGTTCAACTTTAAACTTTTCAAAATATGATTATCAATTTTGAATCTGCTTTCAATTCTCTACAAAACCGCATGAATAGATTCATCTTGGACATGACCGAACTTGAGATATGCGCCTTCAAAGTTGAGCCATTTCGCAAAAAATCCCAATTATACGAAAATTACAAGGGCCACCCCCCGCCTCTTGAAGGATTAGGATCGAAATGACGGTGATTCCTTGATTAGACCATCGAGGGGAACTCGTAAAAAAATTTTGAGCGAAATCGGAAGACCCAAGGTCAAAACCTGGTTGAGTTGACATGGAATGAGCCTACTATATTCCTCTCAGGCGCGCAACCAGACCTCTTTTTTGGGGGTGGCTAGAATTTATGAGAAAAGTAAGGGGTGTAGACCGGGGGGGTCCCCCCGGAACCTGCGTTTTTTAGAAGGCTAGCTAGGACTCGCCATGGTTTAAAAAGTTGAAAATTGTAGTCTTTTTACTGTGAGGACCTTGGAACAAATGGAAAATTTGCCTAATTACGTCAGATATCGACATTCAAAATATCGCAAGACCTTTTTTTGACTGTACATTTTCCCCCTGGGACCCAAATTTTCTCTGTATGGCTCTAAGGGGGTGTAGACTCGGCTTAGTGACTATCTATTTTCATGGGCCAATTTAGATTTTTTTCCCCTTGAATTATAAAAATGAATTTTATTCAAATCAACGGAGTACAAAGGGCATTCAGAAACAACTGGAAGTGAGTTTTTTTGAAGCGGGATCAACATCTCATACGGGTAAAACGAAGGAAGAATTGTGTAAATTGAATTTTTTCTATATATATGTTAGACTCAAAGTCCGAAATTGTACACACCGCAGTTTGTACAGGTGATTTTGTACAAACCGCGGAGTGTTCGTACAGCTCGTGAGCTATCGAACTTTGTACAACTTGTTTTGTACAATTCGCGATGTGTACATTCAACACTGTACCAAACGCGGAGTGTACGGATAGTGCTGACACTCTGTACAACCATTCTGTACAAACTCCAAAATAAAGGTTCAGGTATGACCATTCATGAATAAAGCACATCGTAATGGTGTATTCGACGATAATCTTTGCTGGTTTTATTTTTCTTTGTCTTCGCATCCAACACTTTCTTCACCAGCTTCTTGTACAACTCTTCGTTTTTAATGCTTGAAGAATTCACTCTACACTCCATCTCCTCCAAGTCCTTCTCAAAATTTTCTCGAAATTTATCCATAGCCGACAAAAAACTGTACAAGTCACAACGATTCGGTACTTATTCTATCATAGGCAACGGTCATTCACTAACTAAAACGAGAATGAATTTACACTCACTGGTATCAAATATCTTATCTCAAGTACAGTTACATTAATGATTAAATAACAGCTTGAAATCATACAAATAATTTCATGAATGGTCATACCTGAACCTTTATTTCGGAGTTTGTACAGAATGGTTGTACAGAGTGTCAGCACTGTCCATACACTCCGCGTTTGGTACAGTGTTGAACGTACACATCGCGAATTGTACAAAACAAGTTGTACAAAGTTCGATAGCTCACGAGCTGTACAAACACTCCGCGGTTTGTACAAAATCACCTGTACAAACTGCGGTGTGTACAATTTCGGACTTTGAGTCTAACATATACAATCCTTTAGTCTCATCCTAGAACTCGTTTGGGTTGATTTAGGGTAGTGATTTTGAAGATGTGTTAATTTTTGCTTCCAAACTAGCAAAACTGCGAAATTCTTCGAAAATTAGGGTCCTCGAAGACATTTCTTTAGCTCGAGGAATAGAGAATAGCCACGGGAAGCCAAATCTGGAAAATTGGCTCCCTGTGACTTTTCTCTATTCTCCGAGCTAAAGAAACGTCTTCGAGGACACTATAATTTTCGAAGAATTTCGTTGTTTCGCTTGTTCGGAGACAAAAATCAACACGTTTTCAAAACCACTACTCTAAATTTGCCGCAAACGAGTTCTGCGATGAGACTAAGGGGTAGTAAGGGATGGTATAGAAATTACAGGCATCGGACCGAAATTTCGAAAAAAAATAGTAACTTTAGTAACTTTTTTTCTGAAAAAAGTAACCAACTTTTTGTGAAAAAGTAACCAATTTTTTGTGAAAAAGTAACCAATTTTTCGTGAAAGTAGACAATTTTTCAATTTTTCGCCTTTAAAAAATTATTAATACCCCCTCCTTCCCATTTTTTTTCAAACTTGTTTTTTCTCTGTAATTTTACTACCGAAGAGAGAGAAAAAAATTTCATCTAAGAATGAGTTTTATCAGTGGCGTAGCCAGGAATTTCTCATGGGGTGAGTCAGAACTTTCATGGAACTTTCATAAATTTTTGGAAAGTTCTAAGTTTACTTCCATGCCAATTATTTTGGCCTCAAAACTCCAAAATAATAAGAAATCTAAGCAGTAGGCGTCAAAATCTGTCTTTGGAGAGCACAAAATTGCCATGTATAATTTATTTAATTGTGACTTAGTTCATGCCCGAGCGAAGCGAGGGCGAAACTTCGAAAAAATTGGATTTTCAATGCCTAAAACAGGCATTGGAAACCATTTTCTTCGTATAATTGCCTCAAATAATTCATTAAACTGTGATTTTGTTCATGCCCGAGCGAAGCGAGGGCGAAGATTTGAAAAATTTAATTTTGTATGTCCAAAAAAGACATTTTGCATGTAAATTTTATGATTTCGTTTTGCCATTTTTTTTTTGGCGAGTTGAGTGAAAAAAGTAACTTTTGGTCAAAAAAGTAACTAAAAGTAACTTTTAGTCAAAAAAGTAACTAAAAGTAACAGAGCTTGAAAAAAGTAACCAAGTTACTTTAAAGTAACCACGGTCCGATGCCTGAAATTAGAAAAAGTTTCAATCTGCACGATCCTGCCGTCCATTTACCCTCATGAGGTGTTGCCTCTTCAAAATAAGTTAATGACAGTAGTTTCGGGATGATTTTTGTATGTAACATTCGCGTTTAGCTAAATACTTGTATAGTATAAGTATATACATAACAAAAAAATCAAAACATTACAAAAAGTTTGGGGGGGCTTTAGCCCCTTAGCCACCCCCTTGATTGCGCCCCTGATTCCTCTTAAATCATTGATTTGAATAATCCTTTAATTTCGAACGTTTTAAATTACATGCAACTTTTTCTTTGGTTTGTACCTAGAAAATTGATGGTTCATTTTATCAATTGTTTAGACAAGAATGCCGAAAAAATCGAATTTTGTTAGAAGTTACATATTCGTCGAGTAGAATAAGAATAAGATAATTTGTATTGGCGGAAAAATGAGCGGAAAATGAAGAATTTTTTTTAGAATCAAATTCAGGAAATGAATGTGGGTAAAAAAATGACAAAATTTTTTTCATAGTGGTCGAGTCACTGGCATGAGAATTTTTTAAAATCATGATTTCTATAGCCATGAAAAAAATTGATTCAAAATTAATCTATATTCCATACATTGGTGTTTCATAACTTACAATTGGCTGCACTGGTATAAAAAATTTTCTCTACAATTGATTTCCAATCATTTAAAAAACAACAAAAAACTGGTGTTTTTCTTCAGCAATTAGATATAGATGATCAGAACAACGCGATTCCCATAAATTTGAATATTACAATTTGCGGTTGGCCACACTGATCGAAGAAAATTTTCAAAATTTTCTTCAAAAATTAGAAAAAAAAATTATAACATTGTCCGGTGTCAAAGTAATCAATTCGAGGCCAAATACAATTTCACAACATTGAAATTTCGCGATCTGCAACTTTTGGACCCCCGGGTAGCAGAATGGGTTTTCATTTTCGAGGGGCGGCAATTGCTCAGGGGGGTGTAGAAACTCAAATCGCACCTTTTTAGTGCTCTTTCGTGAATCGTACGCCATATTTTCGAGCTAAAAAACACAAAAAACCGCGTTTTTTTCAAAAGGAGGTGCCCTTTAAGAGCCCCTAGCTCCCCTCCCTCTTCACCTAGGGGGCTCAAAATTTTTTTGGGTAGTCTCCGATGATGACCCAACAACCCCAGCGAATTTGGTTGAAATCTGAGATATGTTTTTTTTCGCGATCCACCCTAATGTACATTATTCCCATTATCTTGTAAGCTCGTCTCTCTCGTATTACCTATATACACGATTATTCACTATTCATGTAATTGTACTGTACGTACGTATTAAACGTTTACCTACCGAAACTTTTGCATGTACGTCAAAATGTGTGTTTGGCGTAGAATCACCCACCTACACATTTTCACTAAAAAATTTTCCATTCGAATTATGTATTTTCAAACGAAGACAAGCAATGAAAAACATCTGTGTTGAAGCCGAATACCGTATGTTCAATCGGTGATTAAACCAAATAATTCTTCAAAATTTTTATACATCTTAACGTGCTGACTAAACCTTTTTAAACATTACACATTTTAATTGAAAACGACAAGAGTTAGTCACCACTTGTGTTGTGCTAACGTCGTTCCTTCCGAGACCGAAGTACTCACTCCTGACGCCGCCCATACGAAATGTGGTGGTGGAAACGGATGAGTTACCTAGGTAGTTCAGTATTCATAAGTTAGAATAGCTACGGCACTCTGCTTAGTATAGACTCATGTTGTATGTTCTGTCGGCTGAATATACCGCATACTATACTATCTTGTGTTGTTATTTCTCACGTCAGTATTAAGGCTATGTTCCTTTTACTTGATGTTTTCATGGCAGCAGAGCGTTTGAGTGAGATTTTCCGGCTAGCAAATGCTGCTGGTGAATTAAATTCAACCTCTGATTGTTTCATTAGTACAAGTGGCTAAAATTAATCCGAAGTATTTTTTTTTCCGAAGTATTGATCCGAAGTATTTGAATTAAAAATAAAATCGAATGTGTTTGAATTAAAAATAAAAATCGAAGTATTTAATTTTCAAGATTGGCTAGATCCAACTTGCAGTACCGAAGTATACGAATTTTAATTAACCGAATGAATAATGTACTCTGAATAAACTGGAATTAAATAATAAAATAAAAAATCGGAAGTGTTCAATTTCCATATGTTGAAATTTGAACTGTGATTTAATCACAAGTATTCACCGAATGTATAATAATTTTGATTAGCGGAAGTGAAATAAATACCGAATGTAACAATAGAATACCGAATGAACATTTAATTAAAAATAAAAATGAAAATTATCGAAGTATTTTGGCGATGTATTGTAGCCAATCATGACGCGCTCCATTGTTGAGTGATTACGTCATGAGCCGAACGTTGTTATCATGATTATGTTGTTTGGAATGTGAGCAACTGGTAACAAAATATCTAGCTCGTATGTTTGTTGAAATGTGAATAATTCGTTGAAGTTTTAATGTGGTGCTAATTAATACGGAATAATTTATTATATCCAGTGTTTTTAGTAGCCAAGTGTTATTAAATTGTGCTTGTTAAAGTATTGTTGTAAAACCGAATGTGAATAAAATAATTTTGAATCCGAAGTACCTGTAAAAAGATCGCACCGAAGATATCGAAATAATATTCCGAAGGTAAGAATTTTGAATAATATAGCCACCTCTGTACAAAATTAAATATGAAGTTATTACCGAATGATATGATAGAATAAATAAAATTAAATAATAAAAGTGCTAGAATAAGTCGAATTCAAATCAGTACGAAATTTTTCTCTCTGCCTGTGTGGTAAAGTAAGCTGTGTATTCGTTTCAACCAGCTGAAAAATAAAACGCCTATTTGCAAGGGTGGATTTCTACGATTTGTCAGTATTACAATATTCAATTTAAAAATTATTTACACCGAAGTTAATTAGTTTACCGAAAGAATAATACTTCCATAATTTCTGGAAGATATTAAGGCGAATTTAAAATGCCTGAAATGAAGTGAAGTTTAAATACACATGATCGAAGTAATAAAATTGATAAAATAGACAATAAAATGTGACCGAAAGTATAAAATTTAGAACCGAACGTGTTATAAGCTCAAGTAATTTGAAAACTGAGTAATGGAGTTATTTAAAACCTACGAGGTCTCCAATCAAATGGCCATAGATGTGATCGATAATATCACGAAGTTGTTTACCGAATGCTTTATTAATTGATTTTTTTTAATGAAACGAAAACGAATAATTGTAATACTGATATAGCTAAAGTGTGCACGATGTACGGAAGTGCATTACCCGGCCGAAAAATCGTAGGAATTCGTGGGTAGTTTGGATCACTGAGCTAATATCAACGGCTGTTCCTGATAGGTGCCGGTGATTTGAGCTAGCGGTATAGGAATCATAATGCGACGTCCCTGTGTAGTACTATATCGCTGTAAGCATGCGAAGTATTCCATAGTGAGCTTACACCTACCTTTTAGAGACAAACCTGTTAAAATTGAATATTTAACCGATAGAATAAGAAGTTAAAAAGTATAAAAAGCCGAACGAATATAAAATGATAGAAATTTTGAACCGAATGATCAGAAAATAAAAAGTAGAATAATTATACCGAATGAATAAATAATCACAAGTAAAAATTACAACCGAATGACTAGATAAAATAAAATTAGAATACCGAATGACTAGAATTAGAAGTAACGAAGCACGTATCGATAGAATACTCAAGTATCTACGTACGTAGGCAAAGTGAACCGATAGTAAATTAATTGAAGGATATCTCGTTTGATTACAGATAGTCCGTATAGAAGTCACTGAAGAATCATGCAAGACGCAGACTCTTCAGGAAGTGGAAGAAGGCCGGAAGATCACTGGGCCGACCGAAGCAGACGTAGGTCCGAATCTAACAATCGGCCAAATCGAAGTGAAGCTGTAAGGCAACCTTCGAACGTAAGTTGATTAAAAATCTAGCCGAAGAGTAATGTAATATTTCACCGTGTATACGATAACGTACGGTCCCGAATGACTTTCTGAGATTAATATAACTCAGTCAGTACACGAATTTGAATATTGTCTATTTTTATAACAGGTTATAGTCTCGACAAATGAGTATTAAAACTCAGCCACACCGTCGGCTCCATCTGCGGAGACTGAAGGAAAATATAGGCAGAACTAAATATGTAAAATTAAAACCGAAAGTAATTGTAAAATTAAAACCGAAAAGTGATTGTAAAAGTGAAAAATTAAGCCGAACTAAAAATAGAAGTGAAGATAAAATTACGCTAAAATAAAGCTAAAATTATAAAGCTAATAGCATCGATGATAAATTGTATACCGAAATTGGTAAAATAAATTGGAAGTATTTGATAAATTTTTTTAAGTACTGATAGTAGGGCCAAAGACATATCTAGCCAACCGAAAGAAAACAATAGGAGTAACTCTAATTCAAGAGAGAACTCAAGTAAGCCGAAAGATAGTAATAAAATTAACGCAAATAAAATAAACCGATTGATAATAATAAAATAAGCCGAATGACAAAAATAAAATCGATAAAATGGTAAAATTGGAAGTTTTTGACATCAGCTAATAAACTGATAGTAAAATGAAAATCCGAACGTTAAAATGAAATCTAACATCACCGAATGCTAAAATTACTACCGAATGTGATAAAATTAAATCAAAATAATGTAAAATTTTTTTTTCACCCCTTACAAAAAGGAGGTTCGATGACTGCCTAGCAGACCGAAAGAAAATGATTGAAGTAATAATAAAAATTCCCAACGTAATGGTAATTAAAATACACCGAAAGTAATAAAGAAATAAAATGCACAGAGTTAAAATTTAGCCGAATGATAAAAATGATAAAATAGATCGAATCGCAGGTTAGTGGAACTACCAAATGCGAAGCCGAAAGATACTACTAATGTTATTATTATGCGATCACTAAAAGTAACAATTAATGAGAAAGATAAAGTACCAATACCGAAAGCTATGTGTTCGTTAAAATTAAACCATAAAACGTAGCCCTAAGATTCAGATTCGCGAAGTAACAGCTCTAGTAGTAACTCAAGCAGCGGCTCTAGTAGCAGTTCGAGTAGCGTTTCCGATAGGGATAGTGACAGCTCAAGTAGCTTGTCCAGCGAAATAAAATCTTGACCGAAGCAAAGAAGTAAATTAGTACCGAAATGAATAAATAAACATAAATTGTATAATAATTTGATAGCTTATCAGAGGCGAATACGTCCGAAGGTAGAGCTTGCTCAATTTAATCCGAAGAATGCTATATGTGCACATGAACGGACAATAAAGTCAGAGTTCGAGAAATTAGAAATTTGAAAACCGAAAGTAAATAAAGTGAAAAACGTAACTGTCAATAAACAGTCGTTTGAGTATTATAAAATTGATAATGACGAACTACCGAAGAAAAATTACAAAGAAATATAATACCGAAAGAAATGAGCACCGATTCAAAAAGAGCGGAGGAGCTCAAAAGTCATATTCGTAGAAATACCTATGACTTCTTTAATAAATAATTTGAAGATAAATATAGAATAACGGAAGAAATTTAAAACTCGAAGAAAATGTACAAACCGAAAGAAAAATTGTAAGTAATGTAAGCGCTAGCGATACCGTAGAATCCAAGCAGTAGTGAAATTGGAAATTAGTTCAATAATATTGATACAGGTATTCGTTACAAAAGCTCGAAGATATAAAATTACATTTCTTTGATGAAAAATCACTGAAATTTAATTCAAAATTTAAATTCTACATAATAAAAGTACACTTTAAATGTTATCGAAGTAATAAAATACACCGATTGAGAATTTAATAAAAGTACACTGAAAGATTAAAATTTAATAAAATTATACCGAAAGTTTGAAAATTTGATAAAATATGCCGAAAGATTGAAAATTTAATGAAACACACCGAAAGATTAAAAGCTCAGTAAAACAAATCGAAAGATTGGAATTCAATAAAATTAAATCGGAATGTTAAATCACACCGAAAGAAAATTTACATAGGTGATAAAGACTGACCGAAGTGCATAAAGGACCGAACGTATTAGAAATAATTAGAAATAAATTAAATAAAATTGAAGTAGAAGGTTAAAAACCGATGTACTAAAAATGTTTTTGTTGTAACAGGAACCAAACCGAAGTCAATCGAGACCTCAAAAATGCAACCGATGCATGTCATTGGCACACTTTGAAAAGGATTGTACGGCAGAAATCAGGTGTTATGCCTGTTGTAAGACAGGGCATAAACGACTGAATTGCCCGGTACCGAAAGATCAGCAGATCCCGAAAGGGTATCAAGGTAAATAAAAATTAAAACAAATACCGAAAGATATAAATTTTTTTTAAAAATTGGGCACAAAACAGAGAATAATTTAAACATAATGAAATTTATAGTCTTAACCGAATGAATATAAGTAAACCGATAGAAAAATACCGAACGTAAAGAATAAATTTGAAATAAATTTTTACATAAAATAAAATAATAAAAATATGAAGTAATAAGACAAGGCAAATGGCAAGTAAATAAAAATGAGAAAACCGAATGAAAACTGAAGTAATTAAAATTTAAAATTCGAAGTAAAGAATAAGCTTCTCAGAAAAGCAAAATTCTTAATAAAAGAAAAATTGACCGAAAGTTATTTATTAAAAATTAATTGATTCAGTAATTAACCTTTGATGTGTTTCAATAGGAAAATTCAACAAAGGAGAATCAACCGAAGAAAATCATCCTAGCACCTCGAATAATACGGCGTCGATCGTTAAACCGTTAACAACCGAAGAAACTAAAAGCCTTGCTCAAAAACTCGAAGAAAAATTGAAAAATATTAATAAACCGAACGAAAACCAACCGAAAGTAGAAATATCGTTGTCGTCATTCCAATTAAAAATGGAAGAGAAAAAGAGGTTGTTAGATGAAAAGCGAAAAGAAATAGAAGCCGAAGAAGAATTTCTCAAAAATCTCGATAAAGCCCAAACCGAAGAAAAAGAAAAAGCGTATAATGATTTGTTGGAAAAATTGACCGAAGTAGATACATTGACGCAAGCATTAAGCAAGTGCAAAACCGAAGTCGTAAATTTACAAAGAAGATACGTTGAATATCTGTCACCGGAAGAGCTTAAGAAATATAATCTCTGGACAGTAAAACCGAAAGAAAATTTAGGAGTTGAAAAACCCGAAGAATCGAATAATGCACGAAATAATGAAGCAACCGAAGCTGAATCGAGTTCAAAAACCGAAAAGAAACAAAAATCGCCGAAGAAAGATGATGATAAGTCGGCACCGCCGTCTTAGGTAAAATATGACCGAATGTAATTTAAATTGCGAAATTCTATGATAAAATTTAATAATGTCTTATTTTATAGACGAAGTGCATATCGACCGAATGAAGATATCGTAGACCGAAGTATCAAATCGAAAATAGAATTGTCCAACACCAAAATTGTTCAATACCGAAGACTAAATATGTAATCAGTCTACAGCAGACACCCAATGTAACCGAAGGTAAGCAAGTTTTATCACACAAATAGGAGCTAATATGCGACTACTGTGCAATAAATTACTTAATGACTAGATAAATTCGCTCGATGACCAATGATGGCTTAGATGAAATCTGAGGACGTCTTAAATTACGACTCAGGATTCCGTCAAAAGGGCAACGTGCAATTTTAATAATACGATAAACTTAAGACTATGAAATAATTACACAAATTTGTTGTAATATTTCAATACCGAATTGCTCTAAATAAGAGAAATGGATTATACCAAATATTTACGGAAGAATCACTACCGAAGAAAAACGTAAAATAATTTCGAAAAACCGAAAAGTGAAATGTACAAGTTATAAAATCCGAAAGTTGAAAATTAGGAATGAAAATTTTGTGTTTACATTTTGGTATTTAATAACCAAATGTAGTACAAACCCGATGATATCATAAAAATTAAAAGCCGAATGTATATAAAATATAGGTCAAAGTTACCACGAAAAATATAAAACCGAATCGAATAAAGTAAGAAGTAAAAACCGAATTAGAAAAATCAATAGAATAAATACATAAAATTGAATAAATCGATACTACATTAGTAAAATGTGAAGTTAGAAAGAGACCGAAAGATAAAACCGAATGACGAAGTAAAGAGCGTGTAACCGAAAGATGAAGTTTAAAAAGCAAAAATCGGATGATATAGCTAATGATTTCTAGAATTGGTCTTAAAATAATGAAGTACAAAATATTACGGATCAAGCCGAATGAATTATATAAAATACGGAAGTTGAAAATATAAATCGAAGTAAAGTAATTTTTTTTAATAAAATAAAACGGAAAGAAAATTAATTTGAAGTGGTGTTGTTTGTAATATCGTAAATATTAAACACACCAATACCGAAAGAAATTATTGAGAAATTAAAACCATTTGGTTAAATACAATGGGTCCAATAAAACTGGGAACATTCTGAGGCATGACTCAGCACATCGGTAAGCTCATTGACAATACACTTGCCTTGCGAGTACACACGTCATGATCGACACTGATGATACTGTGCATTGCTTTAGAAAGTACCAAAACCATATTACAAATACGACCGATGACAAAATGAAGTTATGATTCAAAATTTTGATTTCATACCCATGGAAATTCACAGGAGCGGAATTTAAAATGCATAAGCAAAATTATAAGTAAAATTTGTTCGTGAGCATCCAGAACACCGCAACACAATGGAACAGCCCGAAGTTTTTTTAACAGGTTTCAGGTAGAGTTAGAGTTCACTCGTTGACTCAAGCTCACCCTTGTGTGTTTGCAGGAAGTAGTTCTAGGAGCAACGATACATACGTATAACCGAACGTAGTATGAAAAATAATAAAATTATCCAATCCGTGAAATTTTTCCAAAATACAAATAAATCAGTATTAATCCGAAGATTTGGGTCTTTAAAAATGTTAAATAAAACGTACCGAAGTAAAATTTAAACCGAAAGAGTTTTTGACAATATAAGCAAAATCAAAGAAAAACAATTTGTATAAAACACGCTAAACCGAAAGAAATAATACCATAAAACAGTTAAATGCGTATAAGAAGATAAATTAAAATCCTTAAAATTGGATGGAATAAATTGATATGAAAATTCTTTAATGATACATACCGATGAGATAATAATGGCATAAATAAAATCTTATACACCGAAGAGATGATAATAGAAAATAATCATAAATAAAATGAGAAAGATACCTGTCAAAAAGATGGAGGGAGCGGATGACAGCAAACAAGTTTTGTCTGATCAATACCACTACCTCATCTATGTCAGGAATCACTCAAAATGAAAATGATGAAAATAAATTTTAAACCGATGTTAATTTGAAAAAGACGGAGGGAGAATCCGATCTTATAAAACCGAAATTAGAAGTTTAAGCCGAAGAAATATGAACCGAATTGAAAACAAAATAAATGGAAGTATATTTTTTGAAGACGAGTTGCAATGCTGAGAAACATACCTGACTTTCAAGTACCAGTGAATGACTCTCAAGCATTTGCACTCATCATGGAGAACCTTTCATACAAATGAAGCTCCAAAATAGACTAGAAAATGGTATAACCAAAGAATTTTGGAAAATGGCATAACCGAAGAATTTTTGAAAAGGTATAACCGAAGAAAACATGAGGCATACAAAATAAAATTAAAACCGAATGACAAGAAAAATAATAATAAAATAATTGATGTTGAAGTTAAAACGGAAGATAAATATAAGCGGAAGACATAATTATAAAACATGATTAGAAGTTGAAAAATATAAAAACACGCACTCGTAAATTCTGGATTGACATATGATCATCAGTTTTTTTGAGTAGCAATAATCCGAAGTACATTGAAGACAATAAACCGATTGAAATTGGAAGATATACATGCCATTGAAGAAGACTTTCCTATATGGGGAGCTGGCTGACAGAACGCTTATAAAATACCGAAGTGATACCGAAGTAATCTTTCCTTGAGTACCGAAAGAAAATAATAGAAGAAAAATTGGTAATCGAAGAAAACCATTGATAAATTAAAATTCGGAAGTTGGAATAAACAATTTTAATTGACCGAATAAGTATAAAATTGAAAAAAATGCAAGTATCCCTCATTTCATATGTCTATGACACGTGACTTGTAGGAGAACGCAGACTTCACAATGCAAAATTAACATATTTTGAAGAACCGAAAGAAATTTTGTTGAATTGAAATAATTGGAAAATAAACTGGAAGAATAATATATTTAAAACCGAAAGTTTAAATAAATAAAATTTGAAGAGATTTAAAATACTCAAAGGAAAAGAAATAGTTGAAACCGATGGAAATATATATACATACAAAAACCGAACGTTAAAACAATAAAATTGAAAAGTTATTACAAGCAGGAATAGAGCCCACAAACCGAATGGAAAGAAAATAAATTAACGAAGAAATGAAATAAAACAATGAAGAAACCTTTCCTATAAGGAGGTAAATGGAAGTTTAATAGCATACACCGAATGTGAAATAAATCCATCGTGATACGATCGGAAATGAATGAAATTGAAATGGAGAAAAATCCACTAAGAACAATATTGAATAAAGTACCGAAGAATACACCATTGGCTATGCAAATGCAAACCAAGGTGGTAATTTCAATACCCGAAAGGCAGCGACTGGCATCACAAATTCCGTCGTGTAGGACCATGTGTCCTTATCGATCGAAGAAGCCAAGTACGCAGCGTTAACCACAATTGCATCAAATGCGATTTAAACCGAAGCTGGAACCGAATGTTTGCTCATTCATTTGATTGATGATTATTCATCACCAAATAAATGTAAGCAAAATCAAAAACACTCTTCTTGAGAGAAATAACCGATGAAGAATTACAATTAATGATAAGGCAACAGTCACTTAGGTCATCATGGAAGACTAAGACACAGACTTTGTTGGCCAAATAATAACCGATAGAATATTATACAAATAAGAAAGAAATTAATAATACCGATAGCATATAATAAAGTAGAATACAATAAAAAGCATGTGTTTACATAAACCGAATGAATTAATCAGATAATGTCATATATGTTACAGAAATCCGAAGAAAACAAAATCACTAAAATTGAAGAATCGCTCCTCACAACCGAAGCTCTGAAACTATCAAAACCGAAGAACTGGCAACTCCGCGTTAAGTCGTATCGTCGTGCAGGCGAAGGCCGAAGCGACGGAGGAGAAACCAAAGAAGATAGAACAACCGAAGGAACCTAATGTGAGCAGCAAGACCGAAGAAGAGAAGACATCTTAAGATCATTTGATCAAAAGAATAGTACCGAATGTTTTAGTTTTTAAGGTGAATTTTGTGATCACCACTAAGAAGATTTATATTGTGTTAAACCCGAAGATAGGGTAAAATTTTGTGTTCAGAATAAAAGAAAGTTCCTTTAAAGTTAGTAAACCATGTGTTCATTTTATTTGATAATACCGAAGAAATGATTTGATCTTATATTTCGCTTGGGCCTCCACCTGCTACCGAAGAAAGAAAATTTATAAATCACCGAAGGAAATTTACAAATTTGGAGGGAGTGAAAACGACAAGAGTTAGTCACCACTTGTGTTGTGCTAACGTCGTTCCTTCCGAGACCGAAGTACTCACTCCTGACGCCGCCCATACGAAATGTGGTGGTGGAAACGGATGAGTTACCTAGGTAGTTCAGTATTCATAAGTTAGAATAGCTACGGCACTCTGCTTAGTATAGACTCATGTTGTATGTTCTGTCGGCTGAATATACCGCATACTATACTATCTTGTGTTGTTATTTCTCACGTCAGTATTAAGGCTATGTTCCTTTTACTTGATGTTTTCATTAATGTGTTTACAAATGTCACAATCAACACCTTTTGTAACCTTGTCGTATCACGTCAACTTGTTCTACTCCTCGTACTTGATAAATTTTTTTGCATTATAAAAGAAATGAATTCAAATCGTAAGGGATCATACAGAAATTGTAATTTGTTCGAACTGCTGATAAGTACATAGTGATTTTGCTATTCGTATTGCGGTTTGATTTTTCGACACGTACACAGTTCAACATTTTGAATAAAAATGCTGTTATTTAAAACCGTTTTCCTCGCGATTTTTTTCATCCTTGCTGCGATATCGTTTGTCGTTGCTCCAGGTCCCCGAGACCTATCAACCCCAACAGGAGATCCAAAAGACGAAGCTAATGCACCGCAACCGAGAAAAGGTGGAAACGGTCCAACACGATTTGGATCATAAGGGTGATAAGAAAATGCTGAATTATTACAATAAATTTGAAGAAGAGAAGAGAATTCAATCTAATTTAAGTATCGTAAATTTTTAACCAGCACCTTTTTTCACTCACAACTGCGTTTTGTTTTCTTGCCTTTACTCTACATTTGGAATTTCCGACCCGTTTCTGGAAGGCTCGAAAAGTGGAGATTTGTAACCCTTTTCTAAAGATTTCTCAAAAACGGCTGGACCAAATTTGATGAATTTTATACGTGTTGTAGCCCCACAGAGTTCCTTTTTTTGACTTATTTTTGAGTATTTCGTCCAATAATTTGATCCCTGTTAAAAATGTTGATAATTCAAAATTCATCAAATTAAGTCCAGTCGTTTTCGAAAAATTGTTCGCACCTTTAATTTAATTTTCTTCGAGTTTATCATGTTCAACCCCGAAAAAAATTCAATAACCTTATCACTGTTTTAGTATCACCCTCAAGCGATCGAATATGGTTCTTAACCGAACCCAAAACGTTTCCTTACCAAAGAACTGTCAAATAATTAAATTTTTCTACTCCTAAGGTTATTTTCAACCGTTATTCTTTTGATTTTCCAATCAATACAAATCCCTCGAAATATTCCAATTGGAATTAAAAAACCATCACAAAAATTAATTCTGTTCATTCATCTCACCAATATTTTTAAACAATCGATGACATGAACTTGACCTCGATTTCGATATTATTGAAGAAAATATTCAAAAAAAATTCGTACTTATTCTAAGTACTTAAAATATCTCAGGCAACCCTTTTAGCATTTTGAAAAAAAACAACTATGAAATTTCGAACACTCCACGATTATTTTTGAATTTTCAATTTCGTAAATCGGTGTTGTGGGTCTGAATTAGTCATTGACTAGCTTTCCAAAATTAAAAAGGTACTTACCAACAAAAAAATTGTAAAAAGGATAGAAAATCAGTATTTCTTATTTAAAATTTTCCAACTCTTTCCAGCACTGCGTAGAAATTATTCTAGCATTAATTTTCTTTCAATGCTCAAAATGTTTCAAAAATCGCTTGATGGGTAACTTTCATGCCATTTTGAAGTATATTTATAGCTGAAATCATTCGAAACATCCTCGAAAACATTCCAATGACATGAAAATAATCAAATTAAGGTAGTAATGTTCAAAATACTGTGAAGATTCAAAAATGAATGTCTTTTAAAAAAAATATCGTCAATAATGTTGGGATACTGAAACTTCGTTTTTTTTACCATTTTTTGCAATTTTTTACTTGATATTTGTCGATTTTTCGCGAATTATCATCTCTGAACGATTTTTTATCAACTGAAACTAATTTCATGAATGAATAATACTTATACAAACTATGCAAAAAGTAAGATATTTGGATTTTTTTACAGAAAAATCAAAGTAAAATGATTTAAAAAAATGGATATATTAAAAATACAATCAAAATGCATACTCAGAAAGGATAAAAAAAAGTTAAATATCGTCAAAAGCATTGGAATAGTAAATTCTGAAATTTCAATTTTTAAAAATCTTTTTTACAAAAAACTAATGCAGCACGCTCCATCAAAAGAATCACCAGGTACATACGATTTGGAAAAGAAACACAAGCGCAAGAGTGAAATCATTTGTTTTTAATTTTATTTCAAATAATAGGTTCGTTCGAGCGCTCCAAAAATTATGAAAAAAAATCGTGAAATTCATAATTTTCAGAAAATCTCAGGGCACCTTTCCACTAACAAGGGTCACCCATTACCATTGACTTTTATACATGTAAAATTTCATTACCATTTTTTTGATGATAATTGATAAGCTCTTGCAAAATTTGTTTAATGACGATAAAATTAGTGCTTAAGGGCATAGTTCGCATTTCTTTTTGCCTACACGCTCCCCTGCCAATTTACATTACGCTTATGGGAGTTCATGAAATATTACTTTACTCGAAATGAGAGTGATGAAATGGGCTCAAATTTGAAATATACATTTTTCGCGATGGTCTCTACAATCCTGTGCATGGATTGCTCGTTACATCGAATATTTTACGAGAAAATTGAATTTGAAAAATCAGTGGATTTTTCACCGATTTTTCAAATTCAATTTTCTCGTAAAATATTCGATGTAACGAGCAATCCATGCACAGGATTGTAGAGACCATCGCGAAAAATGTATATTTCAAATTTGAGCCCATTTCATCACTCTCACTTCGAGTAAAGTAATATTTCATGAACTCCCATAAGCGTAATGTAAATTGGCAGGGGAGCGTGTAGGCAAAAAGAAATGCGAACTATGCCCTTAAACGTAATACACGAAACGACACCTTTCAATTTTTATCAGTTTTACACTAAAAAGATGTGAAGTTTTAGAAAATAATGATAGGTAACCACTTATTTTTACTATGAAAAAATGAGCATTTTACACCATTGACATTTGGTGAGAACGCACCTTTGGTTAAAGTAAACAAAAAAATTATGAATTTCACGATTTTTTTTCATAATTCCGGAGCGCTCGAACAAACCTAATAACTATAAGATTATTTAAATTCAAGTAGATATAATATGCCTATTTAATAAGTCAATAGCACCAAACTCAATAAAAAATGTTATTTCGCATCTCCAAAGAAATATCGTGTTTATTTTTTTTTATCAAAAAAAAAAAATCGAATTAAAAGGTATCTCTCTCCTCATAATCCTTGCGGTTAGTTCAGGAATACTTCACTTTTAGAACACGAGTTGAAATGTTTTTATTTTAGTACTTATGACCCATAAGGGAATTTTCGAGAAGTAGAGCCATCAAAAATTTCTCTTGAGGAGTGGGGGGGGGGGTGTTTGAGGAGAAGTTTTACTCCTATTCCTCCACACACAGGGGTCGGGGTAAATTTGGTGCCATTTTCATATACTTCGATTCTCCTGAACTCGAATCTGCGATCAGTTTTCCGATCAAAAGTGTACAATTAGCATCGCAAAAAATGGCTAATTTTGAGAAAAAGGAGGTAAAATTGCGATTTTTTTCATCTTGAGACGAGAAATATTGATCAATTAGGGGTAGAAATATTGATCAATTAGGGGTTTAAAACTAGTTTTTAATATAATTCGAATCTTGTGAATCCGAATTTATTATTGGTTTCCAGATAGGCATTAAAGTACCTTCTTGATCGTCAATTTTTGGCAGCGAAAAACAGCCAATTTTCGTTAAAATCGACTCGAATTCGTAATCTCTCATTTTCTCAATCCAATACCTCGAACCATCCTTGTACGAAACCATTTCTAGACATAATTTGAACCTGAACACGAATTTTCGGTTAGTTTCTCGATTGGAAGTGGGAAATTCTCTCAGTCGTGAAATTGGTGTATTCTAAAATGTGGACATGCATATGGAAAGGGACCACTTTGTCGATCCTAGTTTCCAAGATAATGAGGTTTTTAGGGGTTGGGGTCAAAAATATCGATTTTTGGTTTTTCATTGATTCCGGTCCTATGGAACTTTACTATCGATTTTTTGTGGTTTCACCATTTGAAGTGTTATAGCTGTCCGCTGAGGCGCTATCAAACTTTCATGGAATAGGAGCCGCTTATATGATTACAAAACTTCAACTTCGATTTTCTCGAAATGAGCTTTTTTTAAAATAAAAATTCAAAATTCACTCATTCCGATTTTTTTTGACCAAATTGGCTGGAAACGGTCTTAATCGATATGGAATATTGTCTAGTATGTCGTACTGGTCATAACTCCATACCGACAAAGTGGTCCCTTTCCATATGCACGTCCACAAATATCCAATTTTTACCAAAACTGACGAGAAATTACGATTTTCAATTTTTCCAAACCCTATAAGTCTTACCAATTGCGGTATAAAATCACTTTTTCGCTTAATTCGAACTTCTTATGCACAGAAAATGCACCAACAAACTTTTTAGTTCCCTGCGACTCCAGGAGACTGAGCCAATGGCTTCTCAAAGTACGCTCTCATTCTGAATCAGTGAAAATTCACTGATAAATAGTCAGAATTGCAGCACAGGAAAAATAAGCAAAATTCACTCATTTTCAGCGAATTTTCACTGATTTTTCAAAGATTTTCACCAATTTTCAATGATTTTTCTCACTGATTTGTTTTTAGTAAAAAAAATTCACTAATTTTCTCCTGTGCTGCAATTCTGATTGTTTCTCAGTGATTTTCGATCATTTTCACTAATTTTCGTCAATGCAATGTAATTGCCAAAATTCCAAAAATAATGCATTTTTTTGACGGAATATTTACTGGCTAGCCTGAATTCAACATCACACATCAGCAAAAAAATCATAAACCTAACTCCACGATTATCAACCACTTCTCCATCTTCTTTTACCTGTGCTGCTGCTAGGAAACCCTCTCACAAAATCTTTTTCTACACTTCCTCACCCCCTCCTCACTCTCTTGTTCCGAAACTTGTGAAAAATTCGTCCATTAATTTTCATCACCGTGTACAATTCCGGACGAGAGCTTCGATGCGAAAAATAAATTCTGATCAAGATACGTAGCTACCTGCCTCTTCCTTCCCACTTCTAGCTCCATTTTGCGTTCAAATACCAAACTGGACGGCGGCGACGCAACGTTTACAATTTATTACGGAATCGAATTTAACTTCAATTTGTTCCAGAAACCAGATGAACCTTTTATGGAATGATTTTTAACCCATAGTACGTGTATGTGTCTTGTGTCCGTACTACGTAGATAGATAAGTTACCCTGCAGCGGCTGCAGCGACGATTGGGGCACTTATACGGTATTTCCATGTATTTCACCAAAGAGATCCGAGTTCATCTTACACGAAAGAGAAAAGAAATTCTACGGCCTGTCCTCCGGATTCGACCCATAAATAAAACGTCTTCCTACTTCAAAATAGTTAAGACGACTCCGCTAATAAATTTTTTGCGCCGCGTTCTCCACGACTAATGAGCTTTTCGACTTTGTCATGTCCGTCGTCATCGTCAATACCGGGTAGAAAAAACACAACAGCGACTTGACCAATTACAATAAAATTTCATGGCTTTAGTCTGCAACCAAAAGCAGTTTACATAATCAGATCTTCTCGGCGTTATGACACCTCTGCTTCGCAAGTGAACTAGACCGACTGCTCGGCTCGGCTCGGCGTGTAATAAATTCGATTATCGCGAGAATTTTTCACGTATTATATACGAGACCGGTGAAAAATTTATTCTCTTCGCGGTATTTAGCCACAAACCGTCGCACAGTGGGCCAAGAGACCCCCAAAACGTTCGTTTTGCTCAAAAACCCCGGAAGAACGTTCAAAAAATGTGTACCTCATGTTTTTGGGGTCGTAGATTTCAAATTTTGAAGAGAAAAAAATTTTTGAGTGAGGGGTCCCGACTGACAAAATTAGAAAAAAAAATTGAAAAAAACGTTAACGAATCGCTTACTAACACTGGCGTTTATTTGGGAAAAATCGTTCACGAAACGCTAACGTTTTCGCGACGAATTCGTCAAATATTAGTTGGAAATTCGTTAATTGTTACCTTATTACTCATAAAAAAATGTGAAAAATTTATGTCGCCTTAGGGATTCGAACCCGAGACCCCCGGCATAATAGGCGACCTCTCTAACCATTGAGCTACCAGTGCTATTTTACGTGAAAATTTGAATTTTTGCTTGAAAATGCGAAAAAAGTGACTTTGGGAGGAAAAAAGTGACTTCGGGAGGAAAAAAGTGACTTTTGGTGACCGAAGTCGAAAAGTGACCTGCTATGATACCTGGGCTAGGATGATTATTGGAATGAAAAATTATCGCACAATTTTTCCGAGCAATTGAGGCTAGGATGAATTTTACAGAGTGTCGACAGATTTTTAAAATCCAAAATTCACAACTTTTTGGCAACTTTTTTCCATAGTATTTATCTCTTAATTTGACGCCCTACCTCCCCCACAAAAAAATAAACGAGATCAAATTTATTATAGCAAAAACTTCAAATCAGGAGGAAATATTTATTTTAAACCGAAATAATAAAAAAATGAGCACATTATGTAACTTTTCAAAATTTCTAAACTAACTCAAAATTGGTGAAAGAGTAACATTTTTTTAAAATTTCACGCTCAAAAAAAGTTTTGAAAGGTATTTTTCAATTCTTGGCAAAATTCTGCCCCATTTTCATTGGTTATATGTCAATTTTTTGAAATTAATCAAAAATTGACTCAATTTGAGGCTCAAAGTTCTCAAAAGTTGCTCAAAAAAAATTTAGATGGTATTTTTGAATTTCTAACGAAATTCTATCCCACTTTCATAGGTCACATGTCAATTCTTTGAAAATACTCAAAAATTAACCCAATTTGGAGCTCAAAATTGGTTAAATTGCTCAAATGCAATTTTCATCAATAATTTCGTTCTGCTCGTGAAATTTTAACCCATTTTGATAGGTCACAACTCAAGTTTCAGATTTTTTTTCATAACTTATTCTTTAATAAAAGGGGGAGGAAATCGCGCGTTTTCAAAACTTTGAAATTCCACCACACGGCCTATTGTTTCGACAGTTTTCCTCAAACTTTGGCTCATTGGACGGGGAATGAACCCAAGAGAACATTGCATTTGATTTTTTTTGTCCAGCATACCGCATAACACCTACAGAGGCATTATTGTGCCAAAAATGATCGAATTTGGCAAAAAATCGCACATTGGGGGCCCCATGTGCCCGTGACCCAAGGGATGTGGCATATATTTGGAGTCGGGGCAGTGTCTGCTACCGGAATGTGAAAAAATGTTTGTCCAAAGTCAAATTTAAAAAATGGGGAAAAAGGGGGTTTTCAGGCCTCAGCTCCCTATTGTGCCAGGGCAAAAATCCAAAATACGGTTTTTCGAAACTGCGGGACTCATACATACAACAAACCAACTGATTTTTTTGTCCAGCGAAAATGCACGCTCAATGAACACTTTTTGCCTCTTGGACTGTAGACTACGAGGCCGAGGTGGAATAGTGATAAAAAACTAGGGTCTAGTGAAAAAAAACTCGGGTCAAATGAAAAAAAGTCAGAAGAAGACAATTTTTTATTAACATTTTCTAAAAGTGGGTTATTTTATGTTACTGCTCGAGCGAAGTGAGGGTGGCCATTTTTACGAAAAATCATATATGTTTATATTATAACATGATGGAGAGCTGGCAATGCTGGCATAAGCTGAAGACTTCGCGGATTTTGAACCTACAATTGAGAAAAAAAAACAGGGGAAGTTTGAAGCATTAGCAGATTACCAATATAATGATGTTATCATTTGGTCCGAGCGAAGCGAGGGCGAAATTTCTATTGAAGAACTTATTATTAAAAACAGCAACAAAGAAACATATTTCCAAATCATTTCTCCTTCTGAATTTTTAAGGAATCCCAGTGAAAATTCCAAAATTCTACCCCAGGGTGTCCACTATATTTCAGAAATGATTTTCCCTGACTTTTCTAGGTTTCCCAGACCAATTTTTCAAATTTTTCTAGACCTTTTAAACATGATATTCGTAAATCGAATTCATGAGCTTCATAACTAACGATAAGTATTCTTTTTTTTTCGACGTTTATCTGAGTACGTAATTATCTCTGTTATAGAATCTTTATCATAAATAAACGAAATTTTCTTAACTGATTTTCCACTTCCACTTTTTCAAACCGGATTATCTATCAACCTTTGACATCTGTTTTTAAAGGAAAATACAAAGATTTTTATTTTTAAATTTCATTCTTCAGTAAAATAAAAACAAAAGAGTTAGGAGAGTGTGCCCTGTACGTAGTCTAGTGAAGATGATGTCAGCTCTTCGAGAAATGTTATTGAAGGAATTTCTGGGGAGTGTGTCATCTTTGATGGTAAAATTGAAGTGACTATCAAAGATGAAGATAATAATGTTTCGAAAAGTCGTGGAGGATAGTTCATAAAAATTCTAGTTTTTTCAACACACTTTTCAATTAATTCTTCAAAAATGTTTCTGCATGTTTTGAAATTTTCAATGTGATTTTCAGATTTTCATCCAAAAATTCCCGAATCTAAAGTCATGGTGTCTCTCAGTTTTCAAATTAGATGTTTATTCAGTGGTCTAAAAAACAAGCCAAAAAATGAATTCAATTTAATTTTCAAGAATTTTTTTGGAGCAGTGCAGCCAACTAAAATTTTACGAAAATTTTGTACTTAAATCTCAAGACAATTAGTAGGTAATTTTGGCATGAAAATTTTATGAGAAATAAGTTATTGCAAAAATTTATTCTTGGAAATTAAAAATTTTTTATTCGATTAGGTAAAATTATTTCTAGGAGGTCTCCCATTCAATGAAAACTGCCTTACCATGCATTTTTCGTCAAAATCTGAGGTATGGGTTTTTCACTCAGCCCCAATCTTCACACAGAGCTGCAAATGTGAAATATGTTTCCATCTCATTCAGCCTGGTAGCTTTACCAGTTGTAGAGACAATCATAGCTTGAAATGTTCCTCAAAATCAAACAATTTGAGGTCAGGAACCAGTTGAATTGATAAACGAAACAACCCTAAATCGATTTCAACAAATCATTTTTTTAAAATTAAATTTATTCTACTGTAAAAAATTGAGCTTCATAACAATGTTGATAGGAATACAGCCACTGATCATAAAATTCCAAAATAATATTAAAGTACCTAATTAAAATATTCAGCTCTTGTTTCCTTAGATAAAATAAAAAACGAAATTTAAACAAATAACAAATAATCCGCACCAAGTTGGTAGTTGGCAAATTCTAAATGTAAAAATAAAATAAACTCAAAACATTATTCTCTCAGCATATACTTGGAATATTTCTTTTCCGAAAATATTAATTTTCTCAAAACGAAGAAATTTACTTTTTGCAGGGATCAAACTGAAATTTTGAAAAAAAAGTAACTTTAGTAATCATTTTTTATGAAAATAGTAACCAAAAAGTAACCTCTAAAAGGAAAAAGTAACTTTAAGTAACCAAACTCGAAAAAAGTAACCAGGTTACTTAAAAAGTAACCGAGTTTGAAGCCTGTTTTTGGCAATAATACGCAAAATGTAAAGGAAAATATTGATAATATCCAAATAAATCGACAAAACAGCGAATACATAATCTTTCGGCGACAAAGCAAATTTGTGATCACCACCGACCATCATCTGAGTATCGTAGATCAGGAATATTGAAAATATAAGCACTCCTGCACACGAGTATAAGACTCGTATTGGTTTGATAGATGGCACAAAAACCAAAATGATACCAGCAAGTATTAGTACGATGATTAACACGAATAAAACGCCATAGCACGCAGTAAAGTCGATTTTCGTTTGAAATGCAAAAACTGTTAACGAGAAACATATCAGGGCGGTGATTCCTACAGCCAACAGAACCTATAAATTGAAAAAATAATTTTTTTAAATTTCATCTGCCATTAGGCCAACTTCTTTAATATTATGGTATCTGAATTTTTACTTCTTTAGCTTGATACTGAGCAGAGACCACTCCCAATAAAAAACCTTCAGCGATGGTGAATATGAATAAAAATATGAAATTGGTCGGGGTTGTTCGGGCCACGGATTTGCAACATGATAATACCAGCAAGGAGACAATTGAAGCAATAAAGGCAATCGGTAGTAAACCCGGATTTTTAGCGACAAATTCTGTACTGCCTTTATTCACGACGAATAATAAAATGAAGAATCCTGTAACCACTATTTGTGCAGTTAAAATGGAATACACTTTACTGCAATCACAAAAACGAACGTATTATTATTGAAATGCCGATAAATTTTCCAAAAGGAACCCAGGGTGTCCACAATATTTCAGAGATGATTTTTTTCAACTTTTCCAGGTTTTCCAGATAAATTTTTTTTAAATTTCCAGACCTTTTTCGTGAACCAAGAGTAGGGGTACTCTTCGCGTGATGTACTTGCGCACTCAAAAAAAAATATATTAATAAATTTTATTTTTAAAAATAATAACGCGGCCCCATTCAAAAAGTTGGCAAAATTTAATCTAAAAATAATAATATTTATCAAGATATTTAGTAAAATTTATCATTCAATAATAAACTTTACCAAGTATTTGGTAAAATTTATTATTGAATGATAAATTTTACTAAATATCTTGATAAATATTATTATTTTTAGATTAAATTTTGCCAACTTTTTAAATAGGGCCACGTTATTACTTTTAAAAATAAAATTTAGTAATTTTTTAACATTTTCTATTATTATTTTTTTTGCGTGCGTCCCAGAATTTTGCAGAAAAATGATATGAAATACATGGAACATGGGGTCTAACGATTTTTTTTTTTAATCACTACTTTTTACAAGATTTTTAGATCCTCTTCTTCGAGCCAAAAAAAGATACAAATTCGATTCTGAAAATGTTTAAACCCATCCAACTCCCCTCACCACAAAAATTTGAAAATTTGAATTTATTTCAGAAAAAAAATCAAATAAAATGGAAACCCCAAGTATTTCAAAGCAAAATTGTAAAGTTTTGAAAAATGAAATAAGTTTTCGAGGGCGTCTACCAAATAAAGGGAATAAAAATTCTGATTTTTCCGGGCTGGAAATTTAAAGATTTCTTTACACTTTATTGCCCCCCCCCCCCAAAAAAAAAAACAATACCACAAATTTATAAATCCACGCAATTTCCTGCAATATTTTCAGCTCATACCAATAAATAAAAAAATCAATGAGAAGGGAAAATGTAAATCATTTTGTTGAAACATATAAATGTTTTGAGCCCAAGCAAAGCGAAGGGGAAAATTTTTGCGAAAAAAATCTTAGAAAGATGAAAATTTACCATTTTTTTCATTCAGGTTTTCCAAAACATGGCTAATAATTTCGAATTTTGTTCCATTTCCCCCTCTTTTTTTTTATCAACATCGTGGTCAAGGGCGTCATAGCATTTTTTCCGCATCACAACTCATTAAAAGTAAATTTCCAAATAACTTGGATTTTAAATGAATTACGTAAAAAAAAAGTGTAAATTACCCCGAGCGTAGAGAGTCAGCAAAAAATTATGATTAAAAAAAGTAGAGAAAATGCGTAATAATTTGGCCCGAGTTGAGCGAGGGCGAAATTTTTTGAAAAATTTAGAATAAAATAAGCAAAGAAACACTTATAAATAATTTATTCTTTTTTGGAGATTTTCTAAAAATTTCGAAGGAAATTCCAAAATTTCCTGACTTTTCCAGGTTTTTCAGAAAATGGACTCCCTGGTACCACTCAATGTTGAAAGATGTTCAAAAATAAGTTATAATTACGATAAATCTCACCGAATGAATGCCATTCTAATCTTTTTATCTGAAAAAGCGGGCTGTTGATTGGCATTTTGGCCACCAGTTTCAAGAGGAATGGTACCATAATTGATATCGGGCATGTTTGGGTATGGAGAACAGGTGGGATTAGCTGTTTGTCCTCAATAAGATGGATGTCGTTCGCAAAAAAAATGTTTTCAGGAGACTATCAAAATAACACGTTGTAATTGACTTCTTAAAAACTTCAAACTTCAAGCCAAAACTAATGTAGTTGTACAGCATTTATGTAGATGATATCATACCACCTATTGAATTTTCTCGAAAGCTGGCTCCAGACTATGCGCGTTTCGCGATTCGCGTTGCGCGTTGCGCGATTCACGATTAATTCGCCGAAAAAATGATGAATTACGAATCACCACGAATCATCCACTACACACTATTCCCATTTCGTCGATAATTCGCAGTAGCGAAGAGTTTGAACAATAAAAAAGTTCGAACACGAAACGCGCAACGCGAAAATCCTTTGATGTTTCGTCAAAAAACCGCTCGGTCGAGCGATCGGGCGCGCAACGCGCATCGCGAAAAAACCGATTCGCGAATCAGTTTTTTATTGCGAATCAACGCGAATTTAGCTCTACACACTATTCACGTTTCGCGTCAAATTCGCGTTTCGCGAGTGATTCGCGCATCAAAAACGACGCAACGCGCATAGTCTGGAGCCAGCTTTACGATATCACGTTCAGATGAATCATTTTAAGATAAGAAATTAACAATTAATATAGAAATGTTTCAACGTATTGACTCGAGTTCTCAAATACGCGTTTTTCTCTCGCGATTAAGAAAAATAATTTTGTAAACTCGGAGGAAAAAATTATTCTTGACTCGTGTGAGTTGTTATTGTTGGAAAAAAAAATTTCCAAATTAAATTCAATTATATTATTTTTATAATTTTTTTAAAGTTTTAATTTTAAGTTTAATAAAACTAAAAATAAATTTATATTGTTACCCTCCCTTAACTCGAGCCACAATCCTTATACACGTCAAAAATCTTTTTTTTTCTCTCTTGTACGTTTATTACGAACCTTACAGTGCAGGCAAATTGGGGAAAAAAAAATTTCTGGCCAGCAAAGTTTTTATGGCCAGAAACTGTCGAAAGTGGTCCCTTGAGTAACCCCTAACAGTTCCCCCCTCCCCACACCAGACCACAGGCATCGGAGCGAAATTCTGCGAAAAAATTGTACTTTAGTAACGAGCCAAAAAGTGACCATATTTTATTATCGATTTTAAAAACCTACCCCCTTCCCACCCCATTTTAAAAATTGAATTTGCCAAATGTCTGAGTTTCACAAGCAAAGCATTTTTTCTTTGTCTACAGAGAACAAAAAACGTATAAAATGAATGAAACATAACACATTTTCATTTCACACTAGGGTGCTCCGCCCCCTGGGCCGCTCCGCGGCCCCAACCCCTGGCTCGCGCTCTCGCTCCGCTCGAGCTGCTCGCTTTGATGGGATTTTGCTTAAATATACCACTTTTGTACCAAGGAGTTGGGACGGTTTAAAATATGCCAGGAAGGAGAGCTTGCATCATCACACTCAAAACTGCGCATCACGCTTATAGTCCAAGAGTTGAACCTACTGAAATTTACTTGAGAATGGTATAAAAAGCTGGGGACCGGTCCCCAAAATTTAGTGTTTTTTATGCCCTATTTTGAAAACCAAACCAGTCCCTGCCAATCCGCGGTGTGTGACATGGGTTCAAGTAAAGCGAAAGCTCGAAAAGTTTACAATTTTCATGAAATTGTGAGAGGTGGACATGGCCCGTCGACTCCCACGTAAGGAGAGTGACGTGTGCAAGTGTGAGAGAGACATTAGGTGCGAGAGAGAAAGAGAATATCTCTGTGTCAGCAATTCGTGTGCCTCGCCGATGTGACGGACATCGCGAGGCAATGAGAACTTCAGTAGCTGTATGTCTCCGTAACCACGTAGATGTCCTACTCGTACTCGGTTAAATGTGTCATTTTTAAAGTTGAAAGTGTATATCCAAATCCGTAAATGTGCATAACGTGTTTACCCCTAAAGTTGAATGTGTAATTAAAGTTAAATATATTATACTGCACGCATTGTTCCTGTGTCATGTGTCCAGTATACTCATGTTGAGAGGAGGAAGTCCAACACAACCGGCTCACCCTACCTCTCACATTTGGCATCCTTGTAGAGTGAATTTTTCAAGAAATTCCGGAACGAACTCACAGCCGCAAACAGAAAAAAGTGTATAACCAGGAAACCATTTTTTCTATGTTTTTAGTAAAAAACATAGAGGTAAGCCAGTTCCAGCTTACCTAACACGCGAGTTACCCGCCTTATAGGTAAACTGTTGGATGCCAGAAAGTATTCCAGTTTATGCTTTTTGAAAAAAGCACAAAAAAAAAATTTAATTAAATTTAAATTTTTAAGGACAATAACCCATGCTTTTTCCATCTAAGCAGCATGAAAAAACACCTAAATTTGACAAACATCTCTGGACATTGAGCTTGCATCTAACATCTTCCTAAGCTTGATGAAAATCTTGCCACATAGCTAGGTAGGAAACGAACTATTTCCCACAAAGGTGCGAAATATTTTCGAACGTCAACTTGATTAAATACGTAGACCCCTACCTATTAAATCAATGTTTGCGCTGAAACCTCACCAATGGTGACGTTTGTCTTTCCAAATTTTGGAAATTGAATATTTTTGAGTTGCTTGAAAATTTCGTTGCCAAACGCCACCGGAAAAATTGCTACATTTTTTCAAATCTAGCAATTAGACTGCTGTGAACTTTTGCCCAGTATATCTTCGCTAAATTCTGGCCAAGATTAGGCAATTGCACCACAGTACAGAATTTTATGAATAATTTTTGATCCTCAACTATGATGATTGAATTGTTCATGAAAATTCAGAGCTCCGGCACTGTATAAATACTGCTGATTAATTTGGTGAATAAAATTCTGTGAACTGCAGGTGGGCTTGAATTAAAATTCCATCCTCACTTTTGTACTGCATACGCAAGAATCTTGCCTATTCTGTACTAAACCCCAGTTTATTCCGCGTGAATATACTTGAGCAAAATACCTTCACTGGTAATCAACTTGTTCATACGGAATAGACTTCATCCTAAATTTTGTCCTGTATACGCAAAAATTTTGCCTATACTGTGTGGGTGACTTTGAGCTTCATACCTTAATTGGTATTCAAATTACTCACACAATATAAAAATCCCATCCTAAATCAACACAGTGTATTGCAGACGAACTTGAACTATTCAACTGGCCTGTAATACACCACTCTTCCATTTTCAAATAGGTAACTTGAAAATTCAATTTAATTACGCGAAAATACATCCATTAGATAATCAACCTACCTGCACCCTCCCAGAACATTTTTATTCAAGTACCAAAAAAGATCGCGAATTTATATAGCACGTTTCTGGCGAAACTTGCCATCTGAAATCCTGGAAAAATTACCCCATTTTTGGTTTATTTTCGGCCAAAAAGCTGGCAACATTTTTTTGCACCTTGAAAGGCGACCTCCCGGCCATTTCAGAATTTTTGGAAGTTGATTTTTTAAGATTTTCACGTTTTTTCAACGTTACCGCGAAATATTCATCCTCGTTTTTCGCGCAATTATTTTTCGCCCTCTCGTGGGTCAAATAGGGTAAACTTCCAACCGCCTCAGCTATTTGATCGCGACACCCGCCCTGGTTACTTCGCCCCCCTGGTCCACAGAACCAGAACATCCGTTTCCCAGGCCCCGAGTTAAACGTACAACGTTTTGCCTGACTCCTTTGTTTCAAACGTCCACCATTTCCAAGACGATGCGATCACCATCTTCGCCTGGCAATAATTATTGCAACGATCATCAATTTGCTTGGTTTATAATGTCGTTCGCGATTGAAACATTCCAGCAACGATGTATTGACGCGATAATCGCCTCGATTTAATTTAGAATTCTCTGAATCATTTACGCTATAACCTGACGCTGCTCCCAGGTTGAAACGAAGTCGTTTTTTGAGCCAATACAATTGGAAAGATCGAAATTGGCCATTCATCACAGTAATTTGATTCGGGAATTATTCTAAATTATCAACGACTAGAAATACCTGTTGAATTTATTACTCAGGTATACCTGGAATTCGACATTGCTACTAAAATGTGCAAAAAAGTAGCAAACTCGCCACCTGTCGAGTTAAAAAGAAAAAACAGGGGCAAATCACCAACAATTTGGTTTGATGCGATCTCTGAGATCCCTTCAAAGCCGGAAACATTTCCCGCCAGGCCGGAGCAAGCTCCCGCCTACAAATCAGCATCGTTACCAAATTTGGGTACTGTTTCCCAACCCGCCCCACCCGAAGCTGACGATTTTCAACCCAGTGTAGTATCCAGAATGAATAAAATTGACAATTTGGAAAAAACTGCAGAAAAACTCAACCTTTTAAGGACCAATATGGATTCAACGCCGAATTCGACCTCAAAATTGGAAAAAACGATCCATACTTTTAATGAAGAAATTAAAAAATATACTTTTGAAAATATCCGAAAATTAAAGCAATAGAACAAAAACAAGCTGAAATTCCAAAGGATTTTCACTCATTTTGTGAAAATAAAATCCTAGAAGCTACGACCCAATTTCAAAAGCAACTTGATGCTAATGGGAATCGTACCTTAACGACATCGAAGGCTGTTATCGATCTTTTTGAGAAAGTAGGTCAAGTTGAAAAGAGTCAAAATTGTAATTCCTGGGGAGGTATAAAACGAAAGACTCTGCCGCTAGATGTAGATGCAATGAAAGCATATGGCATATTCTACAACGAGTCCAACATTTTCCATCCACACTGGTTCTTAACTTTGTTCGAAAACTACATCGAAGGAATAGGGATGCCAGAAGGGCAAAAATGTTACCTATTCCTGGCACTCATCGAAATGGAGTATGATTGGAAAAACCTACAATCATACCAAAAGGAATACTCAAAATTGAAAGAAAATTTTTTGGCTCATTTTTGGTCTCCGATACATCAACAACGTGCGCTCACACATTTCCAACGGAATGTGGTCGCAGCAACAGATGGTCAAAACCTTGGAATAATATTCTTGCAATGGTATCATACTATGGAAAAAATTCAAAATATCTCAAGCGAATGGATCATTGCCAGCATGTACGCGAAATTGCCTACCAGAATGCAGATCCGAATACCGCATGATGATAAAAACAACATCATTTCCTTCCTTCGCCGAATTAAGGAATTCGCCGACACACCTGATAGTTCAGATGTTCATCGCAAAATATGTCTTAGAAAGCTACCTGACCCTTTGGATGAACGCAATATGCCTTCCACCAAACGGCAGGAAATTGCTGATGGTGACTTACCCTACGACGTCAACAACATCGATGAAGATGAACATATTTCGGAGTCGTTGGAAAAATCGTTCCCATGTACATCAGAAATTGCAGAAAAAACCACTGGGAAACAGAAAGAACGCGAACCTCGCTTTCCTATTGATACCATGGCCCAAGGATTGAACAACTTTTCTGACTTCGAATTCGTCGGAGATGGGTTGGTGCACTACCTCAAACGATGTGAGATCGGTAGGATTGGTAACCTACCTAAATACCTGAGAGACCAAATCAGCTTGGATGATCTTTACCAAGAGCTGAAAAAAGTCAACCTTCCGAAAAATCAGGTCATCATATCTCTTGGCCAACTAGAGATTAATTATTCCAAAAAGCCCTTTGAGTGCATCGAAAAGGATTTGAACCGTGTGCTAAACCTCTTATGCTTCAAGCACATTAAGAACATCATAGTTGTATTCCCAGTTATAAAACCGAGAAAAACTGGTGAAAAACCTGTCAGCTTAAAGCGTTACATTGCTTTTAAGCATATGTATGCAAAACTTGCACAAGACGACAGAGTAACCATCTGGCATAGTCCATCCCAACATTTGTTGAGATGTGAAGTTGTTCGAAATTTATCTGACAACTCGTATGAAAGACCTGCGACTGATGAGAATTCCAACCTCATCCCAGATGTGTTGAAATTCAACTATTCTGAAACGAATCAGAAATACTTTGTTGCAGCTAGGATTTACAAAGAATCAGCGAGTCTTTTCAACAAGAACTGAAGAAATTCAAGGAGATTGCCCACAATCCTCGATGTACAGGACCTTTGAAACGCTTGTATGAAGCTCCACCTACTTCAGGCCTCCGAAATCAAGAAAAAAGAAACACTTTTCCAGACAACGATCAACAATACAAAATTCTTCGAAAATAGCCCATACATTCTGGAACCATCGGCTACAACTCGTCAAAACAACAACACCATCATCGCAAAACCCCACCTGCTGGGGCATGTAAACAAAGTCTGATCTGGTATGTAGGGAAAAATACCCGAATTGTTGATCAACATACGTATTTTATACCTATGTAATCAACTACCGGCTATTACCTACCATCACTTTGAGATATCAACCGCAAACCCAGGTGCTTATGCTCAAGGGAGATTGCATATGTACGTGAACTTCACCTACAAAATCAACTCCCTGGGGCACAAAACAACCGCCGTTGACTCAGAGAAATCACCCTGGAAATAGGCTGATTATATTCATGAGACCCACCAGAAATACCTATCAGACCGCCATGCCTCAACAGGGGGCACTGACCAAAGCTCCATTTTGAAAATGCAGCACTTTTCTGTTCAAAATATTGAAATTGCTTACCTACGTAACCAATAAATCGTGCAGAAAAAACCAAATTTTTCCTTGAAATTCAAGTAATTTACATTTGGACAGCCTCTGAATTTCAGACGCATACCGAATTATGTCAACGTACCTACTTGGTTAGATGCAACTGCCCGAGAAATCTCCGGCGCTGTATTTCAATCAAGTAGGCACAACCTATCTAGACTGTGACTAGAAGGTAGGATGTGAAAACGACCTTTTGGATACTTCAGCACTGTATTTTTCAAAAAGTCTTACTGGGGCAATTGAAGCGAATACGTACGTATATTTTACCTACGTAATCAATTCCCTGGTAACACACAAATACAGTTACTAACATCATGCTGGATCCTGCAAAGGCAAGTGGGTATCGGGGAAACAACTATGTACGTAGAACCTACTTACATGGTCGACTCTCTGGTACCCCACGCCTCACGAGTGCCCAACACAGGTTTGGTCAAACTTGCATCCTACCTACTAACACCAACTGTGTCACCGACAGGGGCATACATGCCCTACGACCGAACATGTCTCTCCTTTGTTAGCAAACGAGAAAACTACCGATTAAGACAAAAACACTGTTGTGTTAGTTAGCTTAATGCTGGCAATGCTTTAACCGCTTGCTTGGGTTGCATTCACCTTTTGCAAAATTTCAGAAATTGGTTGAGTGAACCAATAATCTGGTCTGGATTTTGTGGGTAAAATTGAACATCTGTGTGGGTGATCTTGTATACCTCAACGGGTATTCAAATTGCTCACACCGAGACGCAGTTCACCGCTGAGTCTGGACGGGTTATTCCCATTTTCTCTATGCCAAAATTCTGTGGTTGATGCATGGCGGATTGCATCCCGGATAGGCGGGGGAGTATTTGCTAAAGCAGGCTAATTCAATACAACAGCTTACCAACTTTGACACCATCTACCGATCATCATGACAACAACTAGGTCGATGAAAGCTAGAACCAAAGGTAACAACTTGAGCCTACGAATAATCTTAGTATACGAAATGCTTTGCATGGTATTATCAATCTGCCTAATTAGGCAATGTGCCATACACAGGGCACAAAAATACCTGCACCTAACATCTCTTGCTTATAATCTTACGCTTTCTCACTATAGCTCTCAATTTTTGGATCAACATGGAGTAAGTAGACCTGGAACACCACCCCAGCGCATTGTTTTTCTGGTGCTTCGACCAACATCATCCAGTGTGGGTAACAGAGTACTCTAGCCGCTGATTTAGCCGCTTTAAAGAACCCACACAAATACCTGAACCTCAGTTATTTGGAAAAGTAACACCAGAAACAATGATCTTATTAAATTTTATAAAATTTAATCAATTTCAAGGCCCATGTTTAATGACCTATTTTCGAGTGTTATATAGAAAGTTGTATTGCAAGTATCAGCAGTGATAGTGTTTTGGGTAAGCGCTCCAAGAAAACCCACCAGCTGTCTTTCCATCACCGACGCAGCGTTTAGGGTTAGCGCACGCTAAAAACCCTTACCATCTCACACACGATATCACCGTATACTATATCATCACGCATTCGTCGCTCCACATTATGGTTCCATGTACCATCAGTTTTTTGTCGACCATAGTACATCCAACTACAATGCAGTCATGATGCAACGACTCTGTAAATATCACATAAAACTTTTTTGCACTTTAATTTTTAAGCAAACGATTGTGACTTTCCCCAATGTGTCTTCCTTATCCCCACCCCCCTATCATTATAAGCAATATATTTATTTATCATTATAAGAAAATATATTCATATTCATTTATCATTATAAGTTATAATAAAATAACATCCCCAATAAGGAAGACAGAGAAATTTAACCCCAGTCCCGTACCCATTTTTGTATCCCATTTTTTCGATCATTTCCCCATAGTATTTAATTTAGATTTAAGCCCATTCCCACAAATCAAAATTCAGTCCCTTACCCATTTTTGTATCCCATTTTTTCGATCATTTCCCCATAGTATTTAATTTTGATTTACGCCCATTCCCCCCAAATCAAAATTCATTCCCGTACCCTCTTGTATTTCCAAATTTTTTGATCATTTTCCCCATATCATTAACCAACAATATTGTATTTTTAATCAAATAATTTGCACCATATTTACATAACCATATCACTTCAACTTTTGAAGTGCATTTTATGCATTTTTAAATGTTAAATAAACCTTTCCATTTTTCCCTAAAACCCCCCCAATTTTTTTTCCCAAAAAATTTCTTCCAAACCCAAAAATTTTTTCCCTCCAAAGGTGAAAAGATATTGCAATTTTTTTTTGAATTTTTTTGTTGGCAAAATTGGGAAACCCAGGTTTCTTTTTAATAAAATTTTTTTTGGGAAAACTTTCACCTCGTTTTTTGGGGTCCTGGTCCCCGTAAAGATTTTGGGGGAAAAAAGCAAAAAACTATCCAAAAAAAAACCTTTTTCATCGTAACCCATTACGGGCCCTATAAAGTCCGCAAATTGCCCCCACCAAAAAAGCCGTGGGTTATCGGGCGAAAAAAACCAACAGCCAATTTAGTGAGTACACCCATTTTTCCCCCCAGCAACCGCTAGCGGTAGAATTTTCCTTTTCTGCAAATACTTTAAATTTTTGCAAACGTCACACATCAGGACTTGTTATTATAAACCCCCTTTAAAAATCCTTTTCCCATAAATTTTTCCCCAAAAAAATTTTTTCCCACAGACCCGTTTTTTATGAAAATTGATCACTCCCCATTTAAATACTAAAACACTTTTTGGGCACAAAGGGTCCAAAGACGCCAAATTTTTTTCCCTTTTATTTTGAAAGGATTCCCCCGGGGTTTTGCAAAGGGTTTTTTTTCCAAAACGTAAATTCTCTCGATAAAAACCTGATTTCTAACCCAAAACATTTTTCGTTAGCCAAATTTGGGGGGAAAAAATTTTTTCCCCCAAATCTCACTTGGGGACCCATCACCTTTTCCCCGTGAAAAATCCGAGGGGGCAGGGGGTCGAGGGGTCTGTCTCTCTCTTTACTCAGACTTTCCTCGGGCTTACGGTGTGGCTTCATCCCGGCAAAGCCTAAGGGGGCATGTGTGAGAGGTGGACATGGCCCGTCGACTCCCACGTAAGGAGAGTGACGTGTGCAAGTGTGAGAGAGACATTAGGTGCGAGAGAGAAAGAGAATATCTCTGTGTCAGCAATTCGTGTGCCTCGCCGATGTGACGGACATCGCGAGGCAATGAGAACTTCAGTAGCTGTATGTCTCCGTAACCACGTAGATGTCCTACTCGTACTCGGTTAAATGTGTCATATTAAAGTTGAAAGTGTATATCCAAATCCGTAAATGTGCATAACGTGTTACCCCTAAAGTTGAATGTGTAATTAAAGTTAAATATATTATACTGCACGCATTGTTCCTGTGTCATGTGTCCAGTATACTCATGTTGAGAGGAGGAAGTCCAACACAACCGGCTCACCCTACCTCTCACAAACTTTCACTCAAAAACATTTATGGTCGAAATTAGTGTCAAATTACAGGATTTTTCGCTCTGAATCCGAATATGTGGGTCTGCCGACCCCTAAGTGCCGTCAAAGCCCAGGCAGACGGTGTCTAAAGGGGAGAAAATTCAAAAAATTATCCATATTCGACTTGAATTCTCATAAAGAGCCATATGTGACCTTCCAGGAAGAAACCGACCTTCGGTCCGAAAAAAAATTTAAAAAAAAGTTTCTCAATCAATCCAAAACGAATGATAATCATTGTTTTGGATTGATTGAGAAACTTATTTTAAATTTTTTTTCGGACCGAAGGTCGGTTTCTTCCTGGAAGGTCACATATGGCTCTTTATGAGAATTCAAGTTGAATATGGATAATTTTTTGAATTTTCTCCCCTTTAGACACCGTCTGCCTGGGCTTTGACGGCACTTAGGGGTCGGCAGACCCACATATTCGGATTCAGAGCGAAAAATCCTGTAATTTGACACTAATTTCGACCATAAATGTTTTTGACTGAAAGTTCATGAAAATTGTAAACTTTCGAGCTTTCGCTGTACTTGACCATGTCACCCGCGGATTGGCAGACTGGTGGTTTTCAAAATAGGCATACAAACACTAACTTTTGGGACCGGTCCCAGCTTTATACCTTCTCAAGTAAATTTCAGTAGGTTCAGCTCTTGGACTACAATCTTAAGGAACAAACATATTATAAATACTGAACGCGGAACGCGCGCCGAATGCGGAACATGTGAAGGGAGTACGACCTAGCCAAGGGTAGGTAAACCGGATTATACGTAGCCACGCCCACCACCCCACAACGTACTGGACCTCGCAGCAACGTGAGACGCAGTACCCACGCACTACCATTTACATGAATTTTTTGAGTAATTTTGGGTGATTCGGTCGCTTGAATTTTCAACGATTTCTCGTCACCGGCCAATTTTTTCATAACGAATGCGTAACACACGTATTTGTAATGAAATTTTGAAACTTTCCCTCGCTTATACTACACCTCTAGCTCGTATAGTTTTCGAGTTATTTTGATCCGAAAATCATGGTCGGTTTTTCAAAAATAACTCAAAAACTAAAAAAGCTAGATGGTTGGTGTAAGCGACGGAAATACGCTAAATTTCATGTCCTTCAATTTAAGACCACTCCCGAGTCTGTAGCTTTCATAGTTTTCGAGTAATTTTCAAAAAAGTGAAAAAAAATTGAAATTTTGATTTTTTGGGGCCCCAAATTTGAAAATTTTTTGAATCGAATGTTTGATGGCTCATCTACATACACGTCAGATGGGACATATTGAAAAAAAAAATGAGCAAAATCGGTCCATTGGGAGAGGCTGGCCCACAGTGGGATAGAAAAAATTCTAGGCGGCAAAAAATCAAGGGTAGGTCGAAAAATCGACTTAAATATAATGGGGAAAAAATACGTGGATGGTGTTCTACTAGTATTAGAGCATCTAGAAACATATTTTTTACCCGCCTCACCGCGCGTCTGTTGCCGCGGCACTGCCGGGCAGTCGCGCGGTATGAATGAGAAACTAGTATGTGGAATGACATATGCAGTGCTGCCAGACGTACGGAATTTTCCGTATTCGTACGGAATTTTAACTCTTTTCAAAATTGAGTACGGATTTCATACGGATTTTTAAAAAATACGGAATTTGTACGGAATTTTTGAATTTTTTGTGTAATTTTCATACAGATTTTCTAAAAAATACGGAATTATGCGGATTTTTTGAAATTTTAACAAAATTTTTAAAAAAATTTTCGCCCTCGCTTCGCTCGGGCAGTATTTTATTTATTTTAATTTTAAAATGAATGATTTCTCACACTAATCTTTCGATCAAAAATCACCGATTTCTCAATCAATTCCCAATTTTTCGGAAAAAAATCAATAATGTTGGATTTTTGACTGAAAGATCAGTGAAAAATGACTGATTTGAAATTTTACCCCTCCACCCCATTTCTTTCAAATTCTCAGTCCCTCTTTTTATCAAATTCTGGGTGCGCTTTTGAATTTATTTGTTAAAAAAAACCTATGAATTACAGTTGCAAGATTTGAGACGAATGCCAACAGCTATTATTTAAGTGTACAAAAAATTTCTTCCTTAAATTTAAATTAATTTCTAAACGAATACACGTTTATTAGAGAATATCTTCATTCTGTTCATTAAAATGAATAAGAAAACACCATTGCACTCCTTATTAAAATACCTGTATTTTGATACCCATCATGATGGGGAAAAAAGTGTACGGATTTTATACGGATTTTTCATAGAGACGATTACACAGAAAATACGGAATTTTTGAAGATCCATCTGGCAGCATTGGACATATGTTCTACACTGCGCTGTGTCGAACGATTTCAATTTTCATCATCATTCCGCGAGTTAGAATACGCGATTAGATAGTAATTTTCATGCTGAATTCAGTGGTGTGTGCAGTTTTAAGTTTTAATGAAGCTGGAGCGACGTATTCGACGTTTAAATTAAGTACTTTTATGTCCTTAAAATGACACATAATTAGACTTTCAATTCCTGTATAAAAAAAGATTCGAGATGATTCGCCAAACCATTCTCGGGAGTTGATAGCTTGAAACCTATATTATCAATAGCTTTTATCAAATTTGGCCATAACTGGCCATACTGAGTAGTAGCCGCGTATTTGTGTGATGCGCATCATGCTTGAAATTACTGCAATTTGCTGTAAGCTCATTTCGCGTCATATCACGCGATTTTGACCTGGGGGTTTTGCGTTTTTACTCAAAATGCATTGTACTTTTCATCCCGTTTCAACCAACAAATTTTCAAAAAGGAATCTCAACGCCCCTTGAGGGGTACAGGGGTCCACAATTTTGACCAACATTCAAAAAACTTTTAAAAATAAAGAAACATCGATTTCTACTAATTCGAAGGCGCTGAGTTCGAATATGTATTCCATTTCTTCATCCCACCCCTCTACCCCCCCCCCCCCCCATCAGCCCCCTTTATAATATCAAAACTAAAAAAAAGTGATAATTACGTGTGACATGTCCTTTGTTAGGTTTTTGAGGGCATTGATTACGAATATTTGGTCCTTTTTTTTATTCGACCCCTTGGAGCCCCCTAGCCCCCCCATTTGGACCAACGCATGTAAGAGATGAAAGTAGTGTATGGCATATCGATTACTACTAATTCGAAGGTTCTGAGTTCGATTATGTATTCCATTTTTTCATCCCACCCCTCTAAACCCCCCTATTAGCCCCTTTAATAATTTCAAAATTTAAAAAAAATCAATAATTACGTGTGACGTGTTCTTTGTTAGGTTTTTGAGGGCATTGATTACGAATATTTGGTCCTTTTTTTTATTCGACCCCTTGGAGCCCCCTAGCCCCCCCCCCCCACATTTGGACCAACGCATGTAAGAGATGAAAGTAGTGTATGGCATATCGATTACTACTAATTCGAAGGTTCTGAGTTCGATTATGTATTCCATTTTTTCATCCCACCCCTCTAAACCCCCTATTAGCCCCTTTAATAATTTCAAAATTTAAAAAAAATCAATAATTACGTGTGACGTGTTCTTTGTTAGGTTTTTGAGGGCACTGATTACGAATATTCGGTCCTTTTTTTGATTCGACCCCTTGGAGCCCCCCTAGCCTCTCATTTGGACCAACGCATGTAAGAGATGAAAGTAGTGTATGGCATATCGATTACTACTAATTCGAAGGTTCTGAGTTCGATTATGTATTCCATTTTTTCATCCCACCCCTCTAAACCCCCCTATTAGCCCCTTTAATAATTTCAAAATTTAAAAAAAATCAATAATTACGTGTGACGTGTTCTTTGTTAGGTTTTTGAGGGCATTGATTACGAATATTTGGTCCTTTTTTTTATTCGACCCCTTGGAGCCCCCTAGCCCCCCCACATTTGGACCAACGCATGTAAGAGATGAAAGTAGTGTATGGCATATCGATTACTACTAATTCGAAGGTTCTGAGTTCGATTATGTATTCCATTTTTTCATCCCACCCCTCTAAACCCCCCTATTAGCCCCTTTAATAATTTCAAAATTTAAAAAAAATCAATAATTACGTGTGACGTGTTCTTTGTTAGGTTTTTGAGGGCACTGATTACGAATATTCGGTCCTTTTTTTGATTCGACCCCTTGGAGCCCCCCTAGCCTCTCATTTGGACCAACGCATGTAAGAGATGAAAGTAGTGTATGGCATATCGATTACTACTAATTCGAAGGTTCTGAGTTCGAATATGTATGCCATTTTTTCATCCCACTCCTCTGAACCCCCCTATTAGCCCCTTTAATAATTTCAAAATTCGAAAAAAATCAATAATACGTGTGACGTGTACTTTGTTCTGACACCTCACTCGAAAAATTCCGAAATTTTGGGTTTCAACCCCCTCCCCCACCCTCCCATGGGGTTGAATTGATAAAGTACCCTCGGAATCGAATTCAGGAGGCCCGAAAACATATATTTTGACACCTCACTCGAAAAATTCCAAAATTTTGGGTTTCAACCCCCTCCCCCACCCTCCCATGGGGTTGAATTGAAAAAATACCCTCGGAATCGAATTCAGGAAGTCCAAAAACATATATTTTGATACCCCACTCGAAAAATTTCGATATTTTGGGTTTCAACCCCCTCCCCCACCCTCCCCTGAAGGGTTTAGGGTCAAAATTTCTCCAAAAATGAATTCAGCGTGTCAAAAAACCCTTGATTACCAAGTTTCAGATTTTTTTTTGCGCAGGAAATCAAGTTAATGATTTTTTGCCGCCTAGAATTTTTTCTATCCCACTGTGTGGCCGATTGGACATAGGTTTCGCTGTTTTACAACCTCCAAACCTCTTTTAATATATATAGATTATATCCAACATTGTTTACTAGCATTTACAATTCATTGCTTCCTCCCCCCCCCCCACACAAAAACACGTACCTCAAAATTCATAAATTCCACGCAAGCCCTTGTAATCTTTTCGGCTTGCCTTAGTAAATAAAAAATCAATGAGGGGTAAAACATTTATTATTTAGTTGAGATTGATCAATTTGCTGAGCCCAGCGAAGCGAGGACGAAAATTTTTGTCAAAAAAACGTTCAAAAGTTGAAAATTTGTCTCTTTTCCCTCATTGAGATTTTTCAGACCGCGAGCAACAATTTAGAATTCTCCTTCATTCTCTACCTTTTTTTTTTTGAACATCGTGGTCAAAGCATCATGGCATTCCTTTCTCATTATAGCTTATTAAAAAGTTTGTTTCCAAAAAATTATATTTAATTTCAAATGCCTACATTCTGTAGAAAAATACAGTTTGAATTACCCCCGAGCGTAATAAGGGAAAATTTTCTAGAAAAATTCATAATTTAATGGACAAAGACATGCATTCAAATATTTATCATTTTTTTTGTACATCGTGCTCAACAAAAAATGATGAATAAAAATTTTTTTGCAGAATCTTTGCAGAAAGTTTTAACAGGATTCTTGCAGAATCCTCGCAGACTCTTGCACGCCAGGATCAAAAACGAAAACTTTAAGATGAATAAGTCACGAGCTGTAATTTTTAAACCAACCGGTGGCATAGTAAGTCCTTCAGGTCCAGAAGAAAAATCGAAGGAAAATATTTTGTACCCTTACCTAACGCTTAACCATTCCAACTGTCTTGGAAAAAAGAATTTTTATTCTGGATGAAGAAACTATGTATCAAGAATCTTTTCTGTGAATTTTTTAGATTCTAAAAAAAAGTGTTTTTCTAAAATGAAATTATTTGATGTTTTTTTTAAAATATTTCAAAACCAAATATCATAAGCCCTTTTTTTTCCAAACCCACAATGGCCAATGATAGTACTCTTAAAAAACGGATAAAGGAACGTATGCTTTGATTAGTAACTTGGGAGAAATAACACCGAAAAAAATGCTTAAAAAAGACAATAATATGTTAATCGCAATTTTATTGCTGAAAAAGCTTCCATTTATGGAGTCTAGAGTCTGTAATAAAAACCCACCACCCAAGCTTTGGGGGGGGGGGGGTGGATCCCTTGTGAGGGGGAAAATTGTTTTGCACCGATTTCGCTGATTCACGTGGAGGGTTATGCAGGTTTAGTACTCCCAAAAAAATTTCAGCACCCCTTGACCTCAGGGAGCTGAGCCATCGCTTCCCAAAGTTGGACATTTTTGGCTAAAATGACAAAAAAAAAACGAGGTTTTTGATTATAAAATTAGCCAAAAATTTCAGTTTTGAAAATTTTGGTGTTTTCTGTATACAATTTGAGATGACGAATCCGATTAGGCTATCACTTTTTCGTTCGAGTTCACTTTCTCGGGAATTGTCATTTTTGGGTCGCCTATGTAACGAGGTCATTTTTTTCTGAAAAAACCACGATCCGTATACTTTCAAAGGGCTGTAGGGAGGGTTAAACACCCCGAACGAAAAATTTCAAGATGTCTAACAAAATTTGTTGAGCAAAAAGCTTGCCTTAGCTTGACCTTTTGGAATGACTTTTGCAGGACTTTTCCAAGTACGCCAGTACACCCCCCCCCCCCCAAAAAAAATCGATATATTTGTGTTTACAGAGTTATCAGGTATATCCTCAATCAATATATTTGTGTGCTTGTAGCTATTTATAGAAAATTAAAATTTTAACAAACACATTAAATTCAAAAAAACGTAATTTTTAATAGCTATATTTTTGAAAAAAGCTTGACCTTTGGAGTAAATCCTGGTAAATTGGTCAAAAAGCTTGACTTTTCAGGACCAACATGACCTTTTTGAAAAAAGCTTGACTTATCAGGACAGCTTGACCTGTTAAGACATCCTGAATTTGATAAGCTAGTCGGTTTCGTCATCTCAAAATGTATACAAAAAATACCAACATTTTCAATACTGGAATTTTGGGGTAGTTTTATCATCAAAAAACTCGTTTTTTGTCATTTTAGCCAAAAATGTCCAACTTTGGGAAGCGATGGGTCAGCCCCCTGAGGTCGAGGGGAGCTGAAATTAATTTTGGGAGTACTTCTACACCTGCATAAATAACCCTCCGCGTGAATTTGAGGGAAATCGATGCAAAACATTTTTCTCCCTTTATAAGGCCCCACCCCCTCAAAAAGCAATGGGGGCTGGGACGGTGGGTTTTTATCACAGACTCCAGACATCATACAGAAACTTTTTCAGCCATAAAATTGCAATTAACATATTTGTCTTTTTTCAAAGTGCACTTCTCCTGGGCTATAGATACCTGCAATATGGTGAAATTGATCAAAAGGAAAATTTCAGAAGTTAATAAACGGTGAAAAATACTAGAAAAAATTGAAACAAGTATTTTAAAAAATAGGAATGAACAGTTGAACTATACAGATAATTTGAAAGAAACTTCAAAATAATTTGGTAAAATAACACATCATTCATCAATTAAGTGAACATAAGATACAGGCAGATTTAGATTTCGAATGAAAATAATTTTCAAAATACCACGTTCCAAAAATATTAATTACTTTAAATCAAAGCAATTTGATTGTTTAATTACTCGATTAAAAATCGCAAAATGTGAAAGAAAATATTAACAATATCCATGTAGATCGCCAAAGCAGCGAATATATAATCTTCCGGTGACAAAACATAATCATGATCACCATCGATCATCTGCTGAGTATCATTGACTAGGAATAATGAAAATACCACTACTCCTATACATGAATACATGACTCGCATCGGTTCGATAGCTGGCATGGAAATTAAAACGACACCGGCAGACATGAATACGAAGAGAAATACGAGTAAAACGCTATTCGAACCAGTAAAATTGATTTTCGTTTGAAATGTGTAAACTGTTATCGAGAAACATATCAAAACGGTGATTCCAACAGCCAACAAAACCTATAAAATTGAAGAATATTTGTTAAATATTTCGACCGTAAATATAGGCTAGTTCTACGATATCTCAATTTTTACTTCAGCAACTCCAAAATTAGCAGCCACCACTCCCAATAAAAAACTTTCAGCAATGGTGAATACAAATAAAAATAAATAATTGATCGGAGTTCTTCGAGCCAAGGATTTGCATAGTACCAATGTCAACGAAGTGATGAATGTAACGCCCAGGGAAATCCATACTAAAGCTGGATTCTTAGCCACAAATCCTATACAACTATTACTCGCGACAAATAATACGATGAAGAATCCTGTAACTGCTAATTGCGCCGTCAAGATGGCGTATACTTTACTGTGAAACATTAGAATAAATGTGATAATTGTTGAAATAGAAAAAACCTAGAAATGAAATAAGGAAGCTGAGAAAAAAAAACCTTAAAATTACAGTGGAAAAATTCAATAAACCTCACCGAATGAACGCCAGTCTGACTGTCTTATTCGTAAAAAGGAAACAGCCAGAGGCATTGTGATCGCCATCAGGTAGGCTATAACTATTGTACTTGGGCATATTTTGATTCTGAGACCAGGTGGAATAAGGCGATTGTCCTGGATAAGGTGATGGTCCTGGAGATGATGGTCGTTCGCCAGGAAACATTAATATGTATCTCTAATGAACTTTTCGAATTACTACAAAATGTATATGACTATATGCAACGACTAAAATGTTCACATCGGATTGGAATTAAGATAAACTGATAATGTGAAGCAATATATTTTTTTTAATGGATTACTTGAGATAAGTAAATTTATCTTTTTTATTAATCAGTTGATAAAAATCTTTCAACATAAAAAATAAAATCAGTGCTGCAGTAATCTCACTCAGAAAATAAGTATGTACTCTCTCATTCTGATTCAGTGAAATGTCACTGATAAATAGTCAGAATTGCAGCACAGGAAAAATCAGCAAAATTCACTGATTTTCAGCGAATTTTCGCTGATTTTTCAAAGATTTTTTTACTCATTTTTAAGCAAATTTCATTTTCAGTGATTTTTCTCACTGATTTGTTTTCAATAAAAAAAATCACTGATTTTCTCCTGTGCTGCAATTCTGTCTATTTCTCAGTGATTTTCGATAATGTTCACTGATTTATAATCGAAAGAGTACTCTCTCATTCTGAATCTGTGAAAAGTCACTAATAAACAGTCAGAATTGCAGCACAGGAAAAATCAGCGAAATTCACTGGGTTTTCACTTAATTTTCACTGATTTTTCAGCAAATTTTATGAATTTCACTGATTTGTCAGAGAATTTTCACTGATTTTCCAGTGATTTTTGTCACTGACTTATTTTCAGTGAAATTTTTTCACTATTCTGAATCAGTGAAAAATCACTAATAAACAGTCAGAATTGCAGCACAGGAAAAAATCAGCAAAATTCACTGATTTTTAGCGAATTTTCGCTGCTTTTTCAAAGATTTTCCTGCTAATTTTACAAATTTTACTGACTTCAGTGAATTTTCACTGATTTTTCAGAGATTTTTCTCGCTGATTTGTTTTTATTGGAAATTTTTTCACTTGATTTTCTCCTGTGCTGCACTTCTGACTGCTTCTCAGTGATTTTCGATAATTTTCACCAATTTATAAATGAGAGAGTAGGTAGTAGGTACCAAGTAGTAAGTAGGTACTTACTACCGAGTCAAAAATCAGAAACTTCAAACATGAAAAGTAAAAAATGATTTAAAAATAAATTTACACACACTGCAGCAATGCAGAAATTAATTTTAGCACTTACGTTAGTAAGAGCTTCGAGAAGGATTAAAGTTTGCTAATTGCTGCCAAGCTACAAAGATGAATCACATTATTTACCTACCTATCAATTATGTATTACCAAAAACGAGAACATTATGATGAATCAGTCACAGGCTTGAATTTTGAAACCAACTGGTTTTGGAATGAGTCCTTTAGGACTATAAAAAAATTGAAAGTATAAATGCTGAATCCCTACCTCAATCTTAACCATTCCAATCGCCTTAAAAATATGGTTTATCTATTACCACGCATTTTTTATTTCCATGGTTTTAGACGATAAAACCTATCAAGAATCATTTCTGGGAACTTTTATAATTTTTAAGTACCTATTTGATATTTTTTCAGCCCTAAATTAAATGAGTAAGTTTTCAGGCCTGGCTGCTTCATTATCATTACAGATCCTTCTCGACACAGCATTTGTAATCCAAGTCCCAAGTCATCATCAGTTTCTTTCTTTTTTTCCAAATCCCAAAACGAATTGATGAAAATTCCCCCCCCCCCCCCACGGTCACCCTGACTAATCATCTCATTACCCTACCTTGATTCAAAATCTATGTTAAAAATTTTTTTGAAAGTTTGACAAAATCTCTGAAAATATAGAAATTTTATGACTATGTCTTTCCGGAATTTCAAGGATTTTATTACCATTTCGGGAAAGTACAGAAATCTGGAAAATGCGTAAATTTTTTACCATCAGAAGATTTAGAATTTTTCGGTCGTTTTTTTAAAAAAGGTCTTTATGAAATTTGAACGTCGCTCAAGATTTTGAGATAATTTCGGAAAATTATCAAAAACTGATTTTCTGATAGAGAATTTTACCGTTTCTAGCCATACTGCATTTCTCATGGGTAGGTTTATTGAAAAATCATTTCGTCAAATTTTTTAAAAAGAATTTTAATTTACATATTTATACTTCTGTAGGTATCAACAAAAAAATCTTCGAAGTCGACTTTCTACCCTTATCCCAATTTTTGGAAAAACATGAACATGTGTTTTTCCCTATCTTGAAAAAATGACCGAGAGAAGGGAAGTAACAGAAGAAAATCGCCAACAATCTTTCCAAAAATGGTCAAAAATCAACCAAAAAACTAGAGAGTTTTTATGATTAAATATCAATCTACCTTATCACATTTTTGCCGGACATACAATAAAAAACTTGGAAACATTTCATCCAAAATTACTCTCTCATTCCGAATCAGAGAAAAATCACTGATAAACAGTCAGGATTGCAGCCGAGGAAAAATCAGTGAAATTCACTCATTTTCAGCGATTTTTCACTGATTATTCAAAGAATTTCACAGATCTTTCATGAGTTTTCAGTGAATGTTCACTGATTTCCAGTGATTTTCTTTCATTGACTTGCTTTCAGTGAAAAAATTTCACTGATTTATTACTGTGCTGCAATTCTGACTGTTTTTCAGTGATTTTGGATAAATTTCACTGATTCGGAAATGAGAGAGATACTTGCTTTTCAATTTATTAAAATTAATCAAAAATTCTGAAAATTGGAAAACATTTTTGAAAATTTAGATTAAAAAAAAATAAAGAGAAAATTATTATTTTTCAAAGTTTGACGAAATATTGAAAACTAACAAAAATGTCAAATTTTATTTTTACTTTTCAATTGATTAAAATTGTTTAGAAATTTAAAAAAATGGAAAAAATACTGGAGTATTTTAATTTTTACAAAAAGTTATCTTCAAACTAAATAATAATAATTCAAATTATTTAATATGAGAAGTCATCTCCATAGTTATAATTAAAGTTATTTAATTGATATGAGATAGGTAATTTTTGAGTTTATTAAAATTGCTCAAGAATGTGAAAAATTTATAATTCAAGGAGCAAAGAATGACTTCGCAGAAAATTTACTTGACAAAAAAATTGTTTAATTTCTAAAAAAAATTGACTCAAAAAAATGACCAAAAAGCCACTTAAAAGTGACGAATACAAGACTAATATTTTAAACAACTGAAAATAATTAAAAACTAAACTTTACCAAAAAGTAAAATAAAACACATACTTTTACGTAAAAAGATAACAAGAAAAAGTTCTAAGTGAGAAAAAATTAAAAACTGAACATTTTAATCAATAGCCTTGAAAATTATTTCATTGACACTACAACGCAGAAGTTCTCGGTTTTTTGAACGTTTTACGTAATACCCCAGGGTCCTTTTTGTTAACTTTTTTCTGTCCACTCTTTCCTTTCGAATTCGATATTTTCAAGTTACATGATTCATAAAACGAATGCACAATAGAAGATGAATACATTTGTGAAATTTGTTCGATCATTCTCGTTTTCCAGATACCATAATTTAGCTTTTGCTTTTTCAGCTTCTCCTCATTGAGATCAACAGCATTGAAATCATGATCCAGTTTTTTTTCTGCCTCAATCATCATCTTCGAAAGATTTGATGAAGAAAGGGTCAAGCTCATTGCTTCCACTTTGCCTACTTCACTGATGCAGACAGCCAAAAATTTATAGAAAGGATATTGCGTTATGTCGAAAGCTCTATAAAAACTACTGTATGATAAGCTTTCGTTAAAGATTTTTTGAATGGTGGTGAGTTCGGTGGATGGACAATATTTCACTTCAATTGATAAAATTGTAGAATCCTTGACAAGAAATGTTAAATTAATGCTGGGATTATACATGATGTCCCATTTTTTAATCATCGTCGGATCACTTCTGTATCCCAGTCGTGTAGATTCGAGCTGCAATGCGTTTTGAAACATAAGCTTGAGCAGAGTTTCGATTGCTTGCTCGTTGTCTAAAATCTGATCACTGAAAAAATTCAAAGTGGACGTCGAGTTGACTTTTGATTTCTGGTTAAATAAACTTTTGGAAATGGATTCGGTCATTGAAGGTAACGTGTTCGAGTCGTTTTGATAATTCGCATAATTCAAAATAAACGATTCTGCGGATGAAAATTGTTTTTTTTCTAGGCCTAACGATTCTAACAACTCATCACTGAGATCGTTCCAAATTTCCAAATTCGGAATACGTAAATAAACTCCACTTCCGCTGATCTGACGAGTGCTGATGGGATTGATGGAAACGAGACCGGTTGAAAATAGTAAAGAAAAAACTAAATGGGCATCATGTTCATCGTACGATTTCAATTGTAGTTGAATCTCTCGCATGGCTTTGCAATGGTCAATCTGCATGCACCGAAATATTCTGTCACCGGTGGAAATAGAGCTTTGGATTTTTCCAAATTCTTGCATAAGTCTAACGATACCATTTCGGAAACCTGGTTGATTCAACATTTGTGGTAAGAAATTGCGTGAATCTTCAAAGCTCATTTTTTTGTCTGATAAATACGAGGCGATTGAATAGGTTGGATAAATAGGCACATCCAAATGGCTCAGAGAATAATATCCATTGTGGTATTTGGTAATGTTTTGTACTTCAGAATGGTTCAGTTTCATTATATTGGCGATTTTTGAGAATTCAGGTCCAAAAATACCGTAAAATGGGTAAAAATCGTCTTCACCGAATACGTGAAAATAATCCGCCTTATTGAATCCGGAAAGACCGAGAATTTCCTGTACGCTGAGTACGCCAGTGATGACAGCTCTTTCAAAATGAATATTATTCTTGAAAGTACGCAGCATTAGAGTGTCAAATAATCTGTTGAACTCCTGGGACTTTTCAGAGCTGGAATTACATTTGTTCTCGCTGCCGAAATACGCTTTTCGAACATAGGCGTCGAAATCGTCGAAAAGAATGATCGCTTTTTGATGATACATTTCACTCAACAGACCACATAGATGAGAAATACTGGTTGCTAATTGTCCAAAATCTAACGTTTCGATCGAATCTGAGAGAAAATATCGTGTAAAGAGTTTAAGATTTGTATCGGCTAAGGGCAAGCCTCTGTCTAAATTATCCTTGAGAATTTTGTACAATCCATTATGAAGTTGAAAAGAATCAAAGATCATACGACGGATTGAATCGATTCCTTCATTCATGCTGAGTCCAGAACCATTCATGTAGATTATTGGATATCTGCCTAAATGTCGAATATTTCCATCCCAATCTGAAATTAAAGGACGTTCGGCAACTTCATAGCCAGCTTCATTGGTGGAAATTTTACCAGACACGAAGTACTGATAATTTTCTGTTTTTTTCCTATTGGAAGGCGAACCGTCCTCGTTTAGATTTAATTGATGATAAAATTTAAGCATCGATAAATTTATCGTTTTTCCCCATCCTGGGGGACCACAGATTACTGAAATAGAGCTTCGAGCTTCCCATAATGCTTTTATGAGCATTGATTTATCCAACCAAATTGTGGACTGTTTGATGAAAGTCAAAAAATCTCCATCAGTGGGAATTGCAATATGATGATCGGTTACACCTGGTTTTATTATAACTTTGGTCAGAGTCCAGTCATCGGCTTCGATAGGTTCAGCAGTGAGTAGAACTGTGACTGAGATGACACAAACCAGAAGGCATGTCAAATTCATGATTCGTATCTAAAATAAAAAGTAGAATATGAAGTGCTGGAAATGTATTATGTATTAGGAAATTTGAAGTAAATAGAATTTTTTTTCTGATTTTTGATCTATGATTTTCTTGATCTATCTGCACCTTTCGCGGGCATTTTTTTGAACTCTTAATTTTCTCCTTCAGAAAAACGCGAACGAATTTTATAATTCAAAATTGAGAAATGTTACACTCAAAAAAATAAATAATAAATTTTATTAAACGTAATAATAAAAAGGCACCATTCACAAAACTAGTAAAATTTATTCAAAAAATAATAATATTTATCGCAAAATTGACAAACTTTACTTTCTATGCAATAAACTTTATCAAATTTCGTGATAAATTTTATTTTTTTTTTTGATAAAAATTGCTAATTTTGCGAATGGTGCCCCGTTATTATTATTTTTGGATAAACTTCATTTTTTTTGATAAAATTTATTTTTTTTGGATAAAATTTATTTTTTTTGGATAAAATTTATTTTTTTTTGAATAAAATTTATAATTTTTTGCAACACTTTCTATTCATTTTTCATTCTCCATTTTTCTCAGTGTAGAGATGCTTTGCAGTAGGTAATAAAATAATATCCCACAAAATTATTTTAATTAGGTACAGAAACAACACGAAACCAAGTCTTCACGTTTGGTCGCGTAAACTTATCAATTGCTACAACTCCCTAAATGAAAAACCAATCATCGAAGGGGAGGGGAGGAGATTGTAATACCAAAATAGTATATTTATTGGCCCCATAAGCGAGGTATCAAAATATATGTTTTTTGACTTCCTGAGACAGTTTTCAGAAATGCGTCATCAAAAGAACAGAATTAGCCTTAAAAAGAGAAAAGGTCGAATCATAATTTTTTTAAATTCCAAATGGATATTCAACTATGAAAATGTTGACTTTTGGAATCCATTTTTGAAGTATTTACATATAATTATGAGCAAAATGCCGAACGGGATCCAGAGAGGAGTCGGAGAACCAAAATTTACTTTTTTTGACTTCTCACAATAAGGATTTCGAACTCGAAGGAGAGGCTCAATTCATAATAATCGCAAGATTTCAAAATGTCCACTTTCTCGAAAATAATTTTTTTTGACTTTACCAGATTTTGGAAGTACTTTATCAATGTTTCTCATAAAATTTCAAAATCAGAAAACATCATCCTTGCAGTGGCAGGACCACCACAAAAAAAATCCATTTTAGTTCCAGTTCCCAGGAAGTCTTGATTGAAAAAAAAATGAAAAAAGGATCGTAATTTGATGAATTTTTGATGGTGAAAAAGCTAGAGAGACAATTGAGATCAGGAACGTTTAAAAGCACAAATTTCACAAAATTTTGAAAAACATCAAGTATTTGCAATAATTTTCCAGAATCAAAATCAATCCGCTGCTTTCCTATTGATCTCATGTTTTTGGTGAGTTTGAGAGCTGCAAAAACAATTCCAATTATTCATTTCTTTTTCTTGAAAACCCTATTTTTGACTTTTTTTTAAAAATTTATTGCTGAAAAAAAACAGAACGAAATTGAAACTTGAATGAACGAGGGAAACCAAAGCAAAAATTTAGAAACATGCCATTCTTAAAAAATTACAAAGATTCTTACACTGAAAAAAAAAAATAGAAATGAAAAATAAATAAAAAGTGTTGAAAAAATGATAATTTTTTTCCAAAAAGAGATAAATTTTATCCCCCAAAAAATAAATTTTAACCAAAAAAATAATAACGGAACATTATCCACAAAATTGGCAAAATTTATTCTAAAAAAATAATAATATTTATCGCGAAATTTGGTAAAATAAATTTTACCAAATTTCGCGATAAATATTATTATTTTTTAGAATAAATTTTGCCAATTTTTTGGGTGGTGTTCCGTTATTATTTTTTTGGATAAAATTTATTTATTTGTTTTTTCAGTGTAGGTAAAATTTGATGGCTTTTTAAATCAGACTTTGGAATGAAAAACCCAAGATCCTGAACTTTTTGAGATCCGCTAAATCGGCCAAATTCTCTTGACTGATTTCCATTTCAAATATTTTTCAAAATGTTAAATGAAGCTTCACTTCCTCGAGATATCTTTTGGTTATTCCATTTTCACATTGAAAATGAACGCAGGAGGCCAAAACTCATCAATTTTGATACCTCACTCAAAAACAAAGAAAATTTTTAATTTTTGAATCACCTCCTACTGCCCCTTCTTCTATTCAGGGACACTTCAAATTCTGGTTCAAAATTATTCCAAAAAAATTATAAGGTCATAAAACATGCTCTTTGATAAAGTTATTAAAATCAAAATGTTTAAAACCTTCGAGTTGAACTCCTTCTTTCTTTGGGTCACTTTAACAGTTTTCTGATAATAAAATAGCACCATAAACTGGTTCGGAAGGTCAAAAAACATTAATTTTTCTCCCTCGCTCAATAGCGTGAAAAATATTAAATTTTGGATCTATCCATCTTTCAGGTTTAGGCCGCAGGGGCGTCCCCGACACAATGCTAGTAGAAAACGTTGGCAAATTCATCTCAAATGAGAAAAGTTGGCAAATTTGACCAAAAAAAGTAACATTTTTTGGGAAAACGTTTCCTTTCAAAAATCACAATCCAAATTTTGGCCTCCTTATTGTATTTTATATAAATCCTACAAAAATGTTCTTTTTCGTATTCTTCCCCAAAATTATTTCAACTGATCTATTTTTTCTTCTCAAAACCTATTTTAGATGTTTGAAAATCATTTTTTTAAAAAGTTTTGGCCTCGTTGCACTGGGTCTCAAATTTTTCTTCAAATTCATTTCATCTCTAAGTTGGCAAATTTCAGTTTCAAATTTGGCAAAATTGTGAACGCCCCCCCAAATACTTCGCTACGCCACTGGGTTCAGGCTCGAAAATTGGTTCAAGGAGCCCCAAAAACACCTTAATTTAACGAAGTCAAAATATTTGAAAAAAATGTGAGAATAACATAAAATGGCGAAAATTTCCAGGAGTTGAAAATATTATCATTGGAGGTTTCTTAACACATACTTATACATACGATAACCTTAAATAATCAAATGATTGTTCAGAAAAGAATTCAAATATAATGCTAGACAGTGATATGGATTGGATAATGAGTCATGTCCGGTGGTTATGGCGGTTGGTTCTAGGAATTTAGTCGTCTGCAGTTTTTACGACGTAACCTATACCTAAGCAATTTTTGCTTTTCTTTTCTACGCTGACAAGGTAAATCTTATAAATATAGCTCGCACTTCGCAGTCGCATTCATGGATATAAAAAATCTCTATAATATTAATGTCACTCCAAACATGAAATTTTTTAAAAATTCGGTATCATTTTCCAAAAATTTTGTTTTTTGTACATTTTTAATGACGTTGTTAGGTAGCATAGTTAGTAGGTACCCCTGATAAGGGGTATGATTAGGTTTAAAGGTTCATCCTTACCTAAAAATGATTTCCCATAAGAAAATTACGCTAAAAAGAAATTTAAAAAATTACATTCTGGTTACACAAAAATTTCAACGAAAAAAAAACACTTCTTGAGTATAATCTCCACGACAGTCAACAATCTCTCGTTACATTGAAATTGAAATCCAATTCTTGGACTTCGTAAGGATTTAATTTCATTCGAGATAACTACGAAATGAAAAAATAATTAGATAGTGGAAACCATGAAGATGGGTAGATGCATACTATGTATAATAAGATGTAATAAATTTCTCAGTTTCTTCGAAGTTCATCAATCTAATTCGTTGAGTCTCGAATGAACAAGATTTTTAAAACTGATATTTTTATTTTTCGAATCAAATCATATCCCATCATGCTACATTTGTCTGTATACTAATTGAAAAATAATTTCAACATTTTTACACTTAATGTTGATTGAAATAAAAATTTTAATTTTTGGAAAGAAATTTCGAAACACCTCTTAAATAACTCGACGCACCTTATAATAACTTCGTTCTCTCAAATGAAATAAAATTCCAACTCTACAATTATTTTTCGACCTCATCAAGCAACAAACTTCAATTTCACAGCTTGAAAAAAATTCAAATTCACAACCTCTTCAAAAATCAGGGTGTCCACTATATTTCAGAAATGATTTTCCCTAACTTTTCCAGATCAATTTTTCAAATTTTTCCAGACCTTTTAAATATGATATTCGTAAATGAATGTGGAAGAGGGGGGGGGGGGGTCACGTGATATACTTACACCCCGAAATTTCGCATCGGTAAAATGATATAAAATTCATGGGGGGGGGGTCTAACGATTTTTTTTTCAAAATCACTATTAGAAACCTTTTTACGAGATCTTTAGATGCTCCTCTTCGAGCCAAAAAAATATTTAAGTTCAATTCTAAAAAATTTTGAAAAATTTATAACAAAATAAACAAAAAAACACTTTTCTAAATGATTTATCGTTTTTTTGGAATTTCGAAAAATTCCAGAGAAAATTCCAAAATTCTCTGATTTTTCCAGACCACCAAAATTCCCTGACTTTTTCCGGTTTTCCCGGTTTCTCAGAGAATGGACACCCTGAAAAATACATAAAACCAATCTTTCAAAATGCTAAAGAACACGTACATACCCACAAAATCTCTTTTTTTTTATCCACTCTTCCAATCGACAACCACCAAAATTTAATTATAGACTCAGTTCAATTAAACGGAATTTTCCGGAAATAAATTCACAATGGGTGAATATTTTTGTACAACGTGCTACTTATCTCCACCAGCATAACACTTTTAAATTGATTATATCCTGCTTCTCATTTAGTACAATTTTACCATTCGTTTTGTTTCGTTAAATGATTCATAGCTATTTATCATTTATAAAAATTAAGTTAACACATACAACTAAAAGTATGACATAGCTAGAAATTAGATCTCCATCGTTCGCAATGACCGAGAAACGTGAAACTATTGAAATCGGTTCGAAAACAGATACCGACGGAAAATCGTACGTTAGAGAAAAATGGGCTCATAAAATAGAATTCGTCTTGTCCGGGATCGGTTTCGCGGTAGGTCTTGGAAATGTGTGGAGGTTTCCTTACTTATGTTATAAAAATGGCGGTGGTAAGATTATTTTTGAATTTTTTTTGCTTTGAAAATTCGATATACATAGTAAAAAAATTTTTGATCTAAATAGGAGCATTTTTAATACCATTTTTTGTATGCTTGATCACCGGTGGTATACCCATTTTCTTATTAGAAGTTGGTCTAGGTCAGTTGACCAGCGAGGGAGGGATCACAGCTTGGAATATATGCCCTGTTTTTAAAGGTTAGTCGTATTTTATTAGAATTCTCGTCGCAGCACATGCGTTAAATCTCGCGAGGATTGTGCCCAGTTCGCTCGAACTGCGATAAGCTAACTCGTATTATCAGACGATGATATCTAATCATCTAAAAATTATTTTTAACATTTATTCACAGGAATCGGATATGCAACAACGATAGTGTGTTTTTTACTCAACGTGTATTATATTGTGATTCTGGCTTGGGCTGGACATTATTTTTTCAACTCTTTTAACTCAGTTTTACCTTGGAGCACCTGTGACAATTGGTGGAATACGAAAAACTGCTTTGTTCCGTCGATTTACTCGAAAGGATTTTTTTGGGGTGGAAACAGCTCGATACGAAAAGTCGATTCGGTTGTAGAATACTGGGAGTATGGAATTTATTATTTTCTATCGAAAATACCCATAATCATAACACATTCTCTCGCATACCAAATTGCAAATCAATGAATCATCAATCGTCATTGAAAGCACGCTTCAATAAAACAAACATCCATTAAAACACATAATCGCGATACAGATCAAAAATAGCATTCGATTCATATTCAATTGACTGGTAGTGCTGCCAACATTACAGATAAAAGTCAAATTCTATAAAAATTTATCGTAATATTATTTAACGAATTTTATAGAAGGCGAGTACTGAGAATCAGCGGCGGCGTAGACGAACCAGGCGGTTTACAATGGGAATTAGCATTATCGCTGTTGATAGTATGGATTTTAATTTACTTCTGCGTTTGGAAAGGGATAAAAACGTCCGGAAAAGTTGTCTATTTTACAGGTATCGAAGACTGGATCGGAATTTACTTTCTCAAAGTTTTGCCATCGATTATATTTCTCGTTTTGTTCACAGCCATCTTCCCATATGTAATGCTGACGGTGCTATTTTTTCGAGGCATCACGTTAGATGGAGCATCAGACGGGATAAAATTTTACCTAAAACCAGATTTTAGTAAATTATTCGAGCCACAGGTAACGATTGCGAATCAATTCGAGCCAAATTGGAATTTGAAATACGTTTTTGATAGGTCTGGATCGACGCCGGAACCCAGATATTTTTCTCATATGCTATCGCTCTAGGATGCATGATAGCTCTCGGATCGTACAACAAATTCAACAATAATTTTGTCAAAGATTGCTTGATAATCGCAGCAACCAATACGAGCACCAGTTTATACGCAGGGTGCGCAATATTCAGCGTACTTGGTTATATGGCCAAAGAGCAAGGAATACCTATCGCCCAAGTCGCCGAATCTGGCCCAGGTCTCGTTTTCATAGCTTATCCGAAAGCAGTAACTCAGATGCCTTGGTCTCCGGTATGGTCGATGTCTTTCTTCATGATGATCTTGCTGATTGGCGTCGATTCGCAATTCGTAGGAGTCGAAGGATTTATTACAGCGGTTGTCGATATTTTTCCAAATTATTTTCGAGTTGGTAACAGAAAAGAGAGGTTTATTGCGTACGTCTGCTTGTTCAGCTATTTTATTGGACTGGTTATGGTGACAGAAGTAAGTTCGATTAGTATTCGAATAAAAATAGGTTAAGTAAATTCAATCATACTTACCTGTTTCACAAGGGAGGCATGTACGTGTTTCAAATTTTCGATTTCTACGCTGCCAGTGGAATGGTGTTGCTCAGCATATGTTTCTTCGAATCGATCTGCGTTGCGTATTTTTACGGCGTTGATAAATTTTATAACGATATACACAAAATGGTAGGATTCAAATTAACACCGTGGTTCAAATATTGTTGGAAATATTTCACTCCAGTTATCACTATGGTGAGTAAAGTCACACGTAACGACACCGAAAAGACGAAATGTTTGATATTTTCGATTATTACAGGGAATAATGCTATTTTCGATTTCATCGTCGTTAACGTTGACTTATAATCGAGTTTACCGGTATCCTAATTGGGCAATGGCTATAGGATGGACTATGGCTTTAGTGCCGGTTACTTGTATACCGATTTATTTCATCTGGTATTTGTACACAAGGCCGGGTAGGAGTTTAGATGAGGTAAATGTGACAATATTTTACGATTTTTACCTTAAATACGAACTATAATGATTGAATAACTTACTCAACAGAAATGGAAGAAAGCAACGGAGTCTCGGTTACGAAAGAAACACAACGATATTCCAATTTCTTGAGGAAAAATGAACGATGCACGATGGTTTAATTATAAGCACACGAATTGTTTAATATCTTTGAACTTTTTCACGAACACAATTCTCACAATCACTCACAATTAAAATAAAAACGTTAATTATTAACAATCCACGTAAATTCGAATACGACTACTTCTGAATTCTGAAGAAAAAACGGCGCCATTCGTTTCAGCAGTGGTACCAAGCATGGCTCTATCGAGAGCCTGGTTATTTTACAAAATTTTGACTGTAGTACCCAGCATAAAATCTGTGGAATGGCCTGGTTATTTTACAAAAAATATTTTTTCAGAGCGAATTCCTCGTCCAAAGCCCAAAAAGAAAAAAATTCAATCGAGAAAAAAATAGAACTTTCGAAAACTTTAAAATTTTTGTCAATATTTGATGGTGTTTTATGCAATAATTAGCGATAATTAGTTCATTTTAATTCAATTTTCGTATTATTCAACGCTGAAGAGTACTACTAAATGGTAAGATAACTTACGTAGCATTATAACTTTCACTTTTCGATATACTTGTAAGTTTCTCGAACTTATACTCATCCACCGATTGATAATTTTCAGTATAAAAATGACCAGCGAAAGAAATCAATCTGAAGAAATAATGTCGACATCTGGATCAGGACCTAGTACTGCTACGTTGCAGCAGATGCTAGCTATATCTACTTCTCTGACAGATGAACAAAATCCTAACCCTACTGGACCTGTAGATAAAGACGTGAGTGCTACAATTTAGTCTTGTTTAATCTGTTTAATGCATCAAACACGTTAAACTTCCTCTTTGTTTCGTTCCAGCGAATGAAATTCTTCTTCGAAAGTTTGCAAAGTATTCAAGGCAGTTATCAAGATGACATCGAAGTAATCAAGCACAGTCTAGCTGAATTGAAATCCTGGTCTGGTAATACGTCGTCGTTGGAAAGTTGCACGTTAGCGTTACAAAATATCATGGATCTTGTCGATCACATTGATGTTGCATCAGGTTGAATTTTACATTTGGTATGATAATTTTATGTGTAAAGCAATTTTTTACTGATTATTTATGTTTTACGTTTAGATTTTATGAAACTGGACGGATTCTCAGTGATTAGTAGATTTCTAAGTGTCGATGACCCAGACGTGATTAGAATGTCGGCTGAAATTATCGGTATCTCGTGCCAGAACCATCCTTTGTGTCAAAAAGCTGTCGTCGATCATCCTAAAATATTCACAGATTTATTCTCCATGATACAATCGAGTCAACTGAAAGATGGTGTTAAACTGAAAGCTGTGTTTGCCTTATCTTGTGAGTATTTTTGATTTGTGTAACTTTCAAAAAGATTTCGAAGGATTTCAACGTGATATTTGTCTTTATAGCTTCGATTCAGAACAATCCTGCCGGACATGAGAAGTTTAAGAAACTGAACGGATATGACATATTCCTCAATGCATTGAAAACTGCCGATATTCCTTTAAGGTTGAGGATATGTTTCGTATTCGATTGCTTATGTTCTCAATTCCCGGAAATTAAATGTAAGTGTATTACAATTCAAGAATTCAAGATGATGCTGTTACCATTTTTGAATACTAATCGTTGTCTAATTTTACAGCAAATTTACTCGAAAAACATTACGTAACTTATTTAGTAGAGTTATTGACCCTGATTCCATTAGAAGAACCTAAAGAAACCGTATTTAACGCGATGCTAACGTTTATCGAAGGATTTTACGACGCCATATGCGAATGTAAAAAAGAAGAACATAACTTGATACCTACCCTGGAATATTTGATCACTCACTATAAAGATGAAGTTGTCGTAAGTATCAGAATCTCTATTTTTAACGAATTCAATCAACTTGATAACCACCTGTGTTGATTTTTTAGGGTGAAAAAGAAAAAGCAATCCGTCTAAAAGAAGAACTCGATCGATTCGTGCCTAATGATGGAGAATCCAAGTCGAAGAAATAACTCAGACGATTATGTTTCAAGCGAGTTTTCAATTTTATTCTAAACCGAGGTGATATTTGATTATTTTTGCTTGAAACCGGCATGTTGACAGCGGTATTACTGGATTCCTCTTCATCTGTCTTTCTTCTATATTTCCACTGTAATTTTGTGTCTCGGTTTTATAAGTTTGGTAGTATTGTTGAATATGGTTGAATCTGGTATTCAACTGGAGTAGTTGACGTGTACAGAAAATACATTCTATGTTTTAATATTTTGTAAAAAGAGTAATATATGTTTGTATTATAACGTATATCTCTGTAATTTGTTCATGTACGTTTCGGCATTGGATTATTTTTCTCGTCTATCAAATTTTAATCGTGTAAAATCGTGAAATTAGTGCTTAAAATATGTATTTTTTTGAATCATTGGGATATTTTATTGGTTTCGAATGTTCTGAGTGTTGGCTGAAATTTTTATTGTGTTTTTCGACCTCAAAAATCAAATATTTGTTCAGTGAAAAATACAATTCTCATTTAATCGCTTGATCAAATTGGGATAATTTCTGTACTTCTCAATCTCATTAAATTTCTGGTGTAGTTTCTTTCAATTTTTCCAATTTTTTTTTAAATTTCTCGTCCGAGTTTTAAAATTACGAATAGTATATTTTCGCTCATAAGTGTTTCTTAGCCGACGACTGTTTTAAAATTACCAAATAGGCAGAAAATATGAAATTATTTGACCTTTCTGCGAAACGTTGGTAACTATCCACACACGGCTTTCATCTTAATGTAATTTTTTCATACAAGTAGCCAGTTGGAAGTCATGATTACTCGGTTATCGTATTCTGTATCTTTATCAGATGACATAATAATCGAAACAATGTTTAAATATGATGCAACTATCTATTTGGTCGCGTAGCTGCGTGTAGGTATCAAATATCGTAATTCAATTTTACGACTATTACATCGTTTTGCATGTATACGATTTAATTCATGAACTGGTCACCGAGTTATTTTTATACGAAACGTATTCTGGTAGTTTGATGTCCAAATGCGAAGAAGGTTCATGCGGCGTGTTTTTTTCGAGGAAAGAAAATCAACTGGATTATCAATATGAGGTCAGCGTGCGAGAAAATGGTCATTTTGAATTTTTTTTGAGTGGCCTGAGCTCTCCTCCCCTATTTTTTAAAGTTGTTCGAAATTTTTTTTCATAATTATTTTGGTAAGGAATAGGCTTCTAAGTCAGAATGTGTTTTTTTTCTTTGGGAATAGGCATAATTTCATTCAAGGGCGTTTTAATTTTTTTCTTTTTACCAATTTCTGCCATGTTTACTTGAAAAATTTCTCTGGAAATGATATAAATATCTGAGGAGTGGGAAAATATACAAGTTTATCATTAAGTACGAAGTTGGTTCTGTTTTTAAAAAAAACAAAAATTTTGAAAGAGGTGGGCATTTGGACAATTTTTTTCGATATAATGTAGATATTTACAATTGAAGATTTTGCAAGGAATTCAAAAACGTCAAAAGACATTTTTTGAGTGATATCATAGAGTTTGAGCTCAAAATTTAGTTTGCTCATTTCAAAAATGAGGACTTTCAATCTACTAAAGGAAAATAATATTTCGCAGAAAATTCGAAAATGCTGATAAAAATTTTTTTGGGTACCTAGCACCGTCGATTTTAGGCTCAAAATTTCATTTGATCTATTGATCTGAAATTTTGAGTCGAATATCTATGATATAGCTCAAAAATAAATTTCATTGATATTCTCGAGTTCGTGGGGAAATTTCAACCTATTTTGATGGGTCACAAGCTCACATTTTCAAAAAATCTTATGACATGTTTCTTTGAGCAAATGAAATATTGAGCCCAAAATTAATAACATCGCTCAAAAAAATTATCACAATTTTCGAATTTTTTAAGAAATTTTAACCCATTTTGGCAGACTGCCAGCCCAAATTTGCGAAATACCCACTTCTGTTCTATTCTCAAAAGCAAATCAAATTTTGAGCCCAAAATCGACGGCGCGGCATCGCTTAAAAAAATTCACAAGTTTTTTCGAATTTTTCGCCAAATTTCATTATTTTTTGTATATCTATCATAAAACCTCATTTACAAAATACTTCTGTTCTGTTCTCATGAAGAAGTAAAATTTTGAGACCAAAGAAATGACCTTTTTATTGGTCAATTTTTTTATCTAATTTAATTTTTTTGTGAATTTGTCCAAATAAGCAATATCTATAAATACTTCACTGCTCGTTATTGTCCCATCAGCTGTTATTCAAAAGTTCGGTATTTTTAGGATTTTAGGTACAGAACGAATCTACCTAGGTAGTAGGTACCTACTCATAAATATACTTATTTTTATTCCTCGATGCTTTGTGTGGTTCTGAGAGCAATTTTTAAGCAAAAAAAGGTCGATTCAGTGTAAAATAGCATTCAATGCACCATAGAATAATATTGTGTCAGTGTTCAAACCAAAAAAAATCTCATCTGACTCGGAGACCCTTTTGTACCGAAATATGAGAAAAATTCCTCGAATATTTTTGAAAAATTAGGGTTTTGGAGCCTACGTCAGTTTTTCAATGTGCCCTTCAAGAAAGTCAAAACTGCCATTTTCTTGAAAGCTGGCCCCATACCCACATTAGAACGTTTTTTTACAACACAGTGAATTTTATTTCGAATTTTAGAGGTCATTTTCCTCCAAAACTGAAGCGATTTTTTCAAAATCTGGGCAATTTTTCCAAAATTGAAGAATTTTTCAAAAACGAGATTTCCAGAATTTTAGCCTCTTATATTAATTAGAGACAGTAGGCTGGGCCTTTCTTTTTCTTATGGATTCTAACATAGGATAACATGCTAAGTACGAAAAAAAAATAACCACTTTTTTCTATAGCGTAAAAACCTTGGATCATGGAAAAGTTCAAATACACAATTTTAGTGACGAGGCACTATGTTTCTTTAACTTCATAACTTTTTACTAAAATTTCATTGCACTTGAATATTTTTTTTTCAAAACATACCCCAATTTTTTTGAACAAATTTTGACCATCGAATTTTCATGACAGCTGACGTAGAAAAATTAAATAAAATACTTTTCCTTCTTCTCTAATTTTCAAAATTGCTGGAAAACAAGTATGAAAAAATGTTTAAAAGTTATGGAAAAATTGAAGAAAGAAAGGGAAAAATGTAAAAAATTTAAGGTACCCTATGTTTTGAAAAAAAGTAAAATATTTTTATGAATGGTGACATTTCGATAAAAGATTTTATGCTTTTTTCTTCTTTTCTAATTTTCAAAATTTCTAGAAAACAAATATGACAAAATGTTGAAAAGTTATGGAGAAATTGAGAGAATTAAAAAAAGAAAAAAAATATTCATAAAAATTTGGATATGTTTTGAAAAAAATATAATATTTTTTAAAAATGAGAAAAAAATGGAAAAGTGTTAAAATTGCGAAAAATGAAAAAAATTGAATAAAATGTAGGATACCTATTTATATATTTTTTTCATTTCTTATTTTCAGAATTGCTGAAAAACAAGTATGACAAAATGTTGAAAATTTATAGAAAATGTCCAATTTTTTAATTAAGTCTAGTAGAATATTTTATCAGCGATCATACAAAATTTTTCCAAGTTTTTTCTAGTCTAACAAAATGTCATTACCTCAGTAGTGGATAAAATTTGACTTTAAAAACGTTACACTTTTCAAAAATTAACCGTCAGGCCTGAGACATTCATGTCAAAATTTTGAAAAAATGATGCAACATTTCCAAGTACCTACGTAAGTATTCTTGGAAAATTTTAAAATATGATTCAATTTTGATTCTAAGGAATGAACTTTGGGCCCAAAGAATCATTCTTTTAGAGTTCAGGTGGGCCTCAAATTGGGTAATGATGGTTAAAAAAGAATTTTTTGAATTCTCCAGAAATCCTCTTTTAGATGATTTTTCGAGTCTCAAATTCACCCTAAAAAATAAAAAGATGGAGTCATTTTCAAAATTTTCTGAAATACCTATCTGGAAATTTTGCATCATTTTTTCAAAAAAAAAAATTATATTTTTGGCATGTTATCCTGTGTTAATCGATGCAGAGAGCTAATTAAAATATTTTCAGAAAAAAATTAGGTAATTACAGGTATCAAACAGAGTCACCATTATTAGTGACTAGTCCCCTATTTTTAAGGTTGGTCGCTAAAAGTCATTTTTTTGCCAAAAGGTTACTATTGGTCACTTTTTTCATTCAAATGGCCTACTGCTCTTGCATAAAATTAAAAAAAATACTGAAATTTCTAAAAAAAAAAAAAAAAAAAGTCCAGTCAAATCTTTTTTTACCTACTTATTAGTTCACCAGCCTTGTTGATTGATTTCTTAAACTCCTAGTTTCAAGTAAAGATTTATTGATGAAAAAATTTTTCAGAAAAAAAAGGGTTTTCAGCACTATCGCAGAGAGAAATACAGTTTGAGTTATGAAAAAAATAGGGAGGGGAGGGTGTATTTATTTATGAGAAAAAAATTGAAAAATTGGTCACTTTTTGCCTCATAAAAAGTCACTAAAGTCACTGTTTTTCCCAAAATCTGTGTTTGATGCATGCAATTACCGGTGAAGGGGAGGGGATAGACCTCCAAAATTCGAAAATTCAATTCAAGACACACACCCCGCACCCATACACGATAATTCAATAAATTCCTCCTCTCCTCCCCTTGCCTTCTAAAAAAACACTATTCTCAATTTCTAGATAATTTTTTCGTACATTTGTACTTGAATTGTAGACTATGGCAAATGTTTCATCAACGATATTCTCAAATGAGTCATTATTAATTAGCATCACATCGAACCTACCTACCTGACTTTTAAAATGCTGATTACGTATTCGTATCCAATTTCGTTAATCGACATTGATGATAGATATAGATAACTCGTGTTAATGTCCACACACGTTTTCTATCCCAAACGAGAGACTCGTTTAAATAAATTAGAAAAAATCATCAGATTAGTGAACCTATAAAATTATCTCCCAATTCCAAACAGAATCCACATTCGAGTCTATTTCCTGTTCAAATGATGAAACATTCATACTTTGGATTCAGATATAAATCTATTAAAACAATAAGTCAATAACATAGTCCGATCAAATGCGCCCCTCCGAGCACCTCTTTCAAATGTTCAAAAGTAAAAAGAAAAAAAATACAATTTAAAAAAGGCATAAATGCACGCCGAGCTCGACTGGTCCATATATTGATAACAGGTTAAGCGTGCGAACTAGAGAGGGAGATATCACGAATTAACAGGTACTCGGCAGGGTAAAAGGGGCTTTGGGTACTGCATGAACGAACCATTCTAATGGTTAGTTAATGGTAAATTGTACGTTGCGTTGGTTAACTCGGTCCGTTCCAAGGTTTAAAACAGAAACAGGTGTAATATGCTTTATATAAAGTAATTAAAATTTTCGCATTCTTTTAATCAAACACGATGTGCTCGGTTGGAAATTTTTTTCACAAAATATGCTCCCGATAGTCGCACCAATTTTCAGTTTCACGGTGAGTAATTTTTGAAATTTTTTCAAGGGTTCGAAATTCGATTTCGAATCGTCGTAGGTACATCTGTTCAAACATTATTTTTCGCGGTTACGTAGATTGAAATTTATGTTCTAAGGAGTCGTGTGTGTTCTTCGGTGCAGCTTTGATCGAATTTAACGATGCTTAGGTTGGCTAAAATTTTTAAAGTGGGATAAAAATGTGCCCCAATGGTGGTGAATTTTGTAAGTACATTTTTTGAATTTTTTTACGTGGAGAAAAATTTCGAATGAAAAAGTGGTTTGTTTACATATAAGAATCATTAACCTGTTTTGAATATAAATGATTGGCAAAAAATTGGCGGTTTTTTCGATTAATTAAAATCAATTGTAAATTAATAAAGGGACCTCGAACGTGAATATTCTTCACCTTGACATAGTATTCGCCTTGAATTGAGAAAAGGAGACATCGAACGAGGGTGATGAGTGCAAAGAATTGAAATTGGCGCCAAATAAAGGTCTGAGTTTTACCTTCATTAAAAATTGAGCCTTTTAATTGCATCTAGCGATAAAATGGCAATAACCTTGTAATACTTGCTTTTCGGAGATGGAAAAAAATCCAAACAATAGGAAATTCGATGGCAAATGTGAACTTGAAAAAGTCCAGGGGATTTTTTTGCTTTCGAAGATGGCAAAAAATCCAAACAATAGGGAATTCGATGGCAAATGTGAACTTGAAAAAGGTCCAGGGGATTTTTTTGCTTTCGAGGATGGCAAAAAATCCAAACAATAGGGAATTCGATGGCAAATGTGAACTTGAAAAAGGTCCAGGGGATTTTTTTGCTTTCGAGGATGGCAAAAAATCCAAACAATAGGGAATTCGATGGCAAATGTGAACTTGAAAAAGTCCAGGGGATTTTTTTACTTTCGAAGATGGCAAAAAATTCAAACAATAGGGAATTCGATGGCAAATGTGAACTTGAAAGTTCCAGGGGATTTTTTTTCCAAGCCTCGGTCGATCTTGCTGGTTCGATAAGAATGAAAAGGTTCGACAAAGGGAAACGAATGATGGGAAAAAGACGATATTTCGGAACCACTGTGCAAACTTGAACATTTGATCGAGACCGTCTTCGTCTTGACTCTAAAATAGTCCTAATTCTATTCAAACTGGCTGAACTGAGACTTCCTGATATCTACACAGTACCGATGTTTAACTGTCTGCATCCTCTTTGATTATTATTATTATTTTTTGTGTACATTATGATAGAATTTCGAGTCGTTTGTGTAGACCTTACGATACCTTTGGAGTATACATACAGCACAGATTAAATACTGGTTACTAAATTCGACACCCTTTACGAATGTACATTTATACAGGAATTTTCAATCGTATTTTATATAGGTAAACGATCTTTGACTTTATCCTTGAGTTACTACGGTGCATTAGCCGGTTTAGTAAACAATACTCTCCTGGTCGTGGTGGCGAATGTAGGTTTTTTTATACGATATTATTTTTTTTTAGAGTTAAAAATCGGAACACAGGTGTTTTAATTATTCGCGTTCTTGACCCGAGACTACGATGCTGGGTTGATGATGGTCAGTGATGAGTTTAGGTATAGAAAGCTCCATCGAGTTATCTGCGATCGAGTTGTGATTTGCGATTGCGGGGTTGTCTCGGACGATGATGTCTCGTGCTGGTCGTCGTGTTATCTAATAAACGTGAAATTTTATCGTATAATGAGGATTTTTTCTGCAGAGAAGGTGCTGTGGTTACGTAGGTATACGATTATGGCTTAAATAGTAAATACTTATGCTGATTTTGGTGCTTGGCGAAAATGTGGAGTAGTGTGGATGATTTATGAGTTTAAACGAGTGTATGAGGAGTGACGATTAACGAAGTATTTTTTTTGTTTTTTTACAGATTAAGGTAATGAATTTTTTTATCTTGACGAGATAAAATGTGTTAAAATGGAAGATTTTGCTGGCTGGTGAAAAGGTTGAAACGAGATGATTACAGAATGGAGTTGGATTGCAGGAAATGGGTAAATTACGTCAGATGTATTGATAAGGGAAAAATTCTGATTAGTTTTTGCAAAATGCAGTTATGTGTTTTTCATGTGAAAAATTTAATGGCTCAATTTTTTGTGTAAAATTTGTACGGTTGTTATTTACAGTGTATTGATTTAATGACTTCTGGATGAGATGGAGAGGTGAGAGGAGGTGGTTTAAATTAATTTTACGATTCCAGAAAGTAATTAGAATCATAAATGTTTTCAATTATGGGTATAATGTGCCGGATTACTTACTCACTAAAGCTTGATTACCTGTCTGGTTGCCTATGTCTATTATTTGCCTATTTAAGTAGGTATGTGTGATCGTTTTTTGAATCGAATGGCTCAAAATTTGAGAAATTGAATTTTTGATACAAGACAAAGGAGGAAAAAATGAGGAATTTTTGGGGTCGGAGGATTTCAAATTTGAAAAAGAATTTTTTGATCAAACGAGGATTAAAATTGGTGATGGGATGGGGATTTTTTAGAATAAGTCGGTCTTGCCTCCAATTTTTATATTGAATAATTTGAGAGAGTAGTGAATCCACACGAAAGTTTTTGGGAGGAAAGGAAGTCCATGAAATGTTTTATGCCAATTTTTTTTTATTTTCTTCAAAAAGGCTTCAAAAGTGTCAAAAAATATTTCAAAAAAAGAGTTTGTATGGTAAAAATTTTAAAAATGACGTATTTTTTGAAAGAATTTTCTAAAAATATAGGTATATTTCTCAGGGATGAAGATAAAAATATCACCCTTGTCTTGTTCAGGCGAAAATTTTAGAAAAATAGGGTTGAAAAAGGAGAAATTAAATTTAAAAAAATTACAAGCCATTTTCAGGAGGGTGGAAATTTTTTCTTCTGCTTCTTTGAGGAAATTAATTGTTATGAATTATGATCAAAAAAATTGGCAAAAATCAAAATAAGTTTAGTTTCTCAGAAAAAAATCAATTAATTTTATCGTATTTATTAGGATCGTATACCTAGAACCTAGGTACGTATTAAATACTCGCAATATGTTCAAAATAGAGATATGAAATGCTCAAAAAATTATTTTCATTGAAATAAGCTAATAATTTGGATAACGAAGTTTTTTTTTCCAAAATTTAAATTTTTTTACCTCCCCTACCCCTTTTTTTAATAGCTAAAAAATTAAACGTTTAGAAATTTCAAAGTGATTTTATCAATTTGGAACTTATTAAAAAACCTAGACAAGATCGGGAAAAGTGAAAACAGGGAGTAGTTTGTACCTTAATCCCCTCAGAAAAAACAACTGCATTTTACTCAGAAAAATTACTTTAGAATTGAAAATTTTCAAAACCCTGGATCTTTTTTTTTTTCAAAATTGGAAGAATTTTGTATTTTGAGCCTGAAAAAAATTTAAAAATTCTAGGGTGTTTATTGGTTAAGCTAAGTCAATCAGGTCAAAATAAGTCAAGCTTTTCACTAAGAGGGCAAGAGGTCAAGCTAGTCAAGCAAAGTCAAAATTTTTGACTCAAAGGTCAAGATTTTTTTTTTAAATTGAAAAAAATTTCCATTTTCCTTTACTATGTACTTTAAATAGAAAAGAGCTCATTATGAATTTTTTTAAACCATGTTTGTTTGGGTTTGTTCTTAGAAAATAAAAATTTAGGAGTTTATTGTGATTTTTTCTGTTAGTAAAAATTTTAATTTAGGATGAGCTCATCGTGATTTTTTTTTAATTATATTTTATTTGAAATTTTCGTAAAAATTATTTTTTTGTGGGGGGGAGGGGGTGGGTAGCCCATTGAAAAATAAAAAAAAATTATGCAAAAAGGTCAAGCTAAGTCAAGTTTTTTGCTCAACAAATTTTGATGAACACCCTGAATTCGTACGAGTAGGAATTTGGAAATTTTACATTTTTACCCCCCCCCCCACTTCGGATTTTCTCTGTCCTGAAAATCTATAATCATTTCTCCATCTTCAAAATGTGTAATTTGTGAATAATTTATTTCAAGGAATAATTTTCGAAGGTATAGTTGCTCCGAACTGAAGATTTCATTCGTCGATAAATTTTTCTGATTTTTAAATAGGAGTTAGACTGTCGAAATGCACATAAAAAATGATTTGAGTATTTTGAAAAGAGCAGTGTGGGTTGTAAAAATTTTCAAATATTGCCTATGTTCAAACTTTCTGAAAGTAGGTATCGAAAACTTAAATAATTTTTCGTCCAAAATTCGGCAAATATTACGAAATATTGCCAACTATGACTTAAACTGCCGAAATTTTATCTAATTTTCAAAAAAATAATGACTGAGAAGTTTACTACCCCCTCCTCCATCCCTTCTCTCGCACTAACTATTCTTCTTGAATAAGTATTTCAAAATTTCAATTTTCGACGTTCTCTTCCCTCTTTTTTTTCATTCCCTTAAAATATTGATTTTCAATAATTTTTCAAGTTTTCAGAATTTGTATCGCATTTTTTTCAAATTTTATAAAAGAAAAATCAGTTTGTGAAAGCAAACAGCTGGGAACTTTCAATTTTTACCATCTTCCCCCTTCTCTCCACCAATAAATTCTGCGTCATCTTTTTTTGACGTTTAACAAAATTTTTGAAAATATCATAACAGTGATCAGATTCAGATATAACCCTGTTTATTAAAATTTTTTCTGCTTTCTTTTTCCTTCCTCCCAATAAAAAAAGCTATGATTTTTGATCGATTCAAGTGATCTTCTCAGAATTTTGTATAATTTTCGGAGCAGATTCAATCTAAGGAAACTTCAGTTTAGTATGTGCATTTTTTTTACTTTTTTTAAATGAATTTTTCAATTTCTTCATTTCACTAAATTTTTTCCAAATTTCCAAGTCATTTGTTATTCCAATATTTTTGGATTTTTTACCTTCCTAAAGCAACTCAAAATTAACCTATGACAGGGCCGGATCGAATGAGGGGGCAGAGGAGTAATCTTACCCTTTCTAATAATGGAAAAATGTATTTTTACTCGAAAAATTAGATGTGATGAAGAAAATTGACAAAAGTGATGATTTTTTTAAACATATTTTTTATTTTGACTCCGAAAAAATAAAGAAAAAAATTTAATTTTAGTTGAAAGTTTTTGACTTTTTGTCCTCCGTTTTGGCCAATTTCGTTTCATCCTGACATAAAGTTTATGATGCAGATTCAGAAAGTATCTTTGAGATGCCTATCAAAAAAACCATTTTAGCTCTTCTCTCTTCCTTTTCAAGTGAAAAAGTATTTTTTCGGTTCATAGAAGCTTTCGAGATTCATAAAATTGGAAGTATCAAAAGCTGCCATTTGATAGATGAAGGCTGAAAACTGGAATTTCCTCTCTTGGATTGTACTTTTCAAAATATTTCTGGTTCAAGTCCTTTTAAAAAAAAAAAAAAAAAAGATCATGATTCTGATAATTTTCTTATTTTTACCTTATTTTACCTTATAAAAATTAAATTTCGTCTGGGGCAGAGAGGAATCAGGGATCATAATGGGTCACTTTTTTAGGGTGTTTGTCACTTTTTTCGACTTCAGCCACTTTTGGTTACTTTTCACGTCTAAAAGGTCACTTTAGTTACTTTTTTCCTCTCAAAAGTCACTTTTTTTGCTCTTCCAGGAAAAAATTCAAATTTTCACATGGAAATTTTCTATTTTTCAAAATTTTTAAAAAAAAAATTGAAAAATTAATTTTTGCCAGCTTGTTGTTGTTTTGACGAAAAAATTTAAGAAATGAAATTATTCACGTCTTTTCAGGTGATTTATCTTTGAAATGTTTGTAAAAAACTACAAAAAATCCCTCCCCCCCAGAAAACTGTAAAAAAATTGCCCAAAGAAAAAATTAAATTTTTAGTTACTTTTGGTTACTTTTGATTACTTTTTGGTCATTTTTTGGTCACTTTTTGCTTAAAAAAAATCACTGAGTCACTTTTTTCTTCAAAAATTTCGCCATGATGCCTGAGAGGTGGATCATCTCTTTCCTTCGACAGAAGACATTCTCTCAAAAAATTATTCTCCTCCCTTCACCCTTCTCTCACCCCCACATCCAGTCCAAAATACATTCGAATTTTTTACATTTACTTACAAAACACTCGTAATTAAAACAAAACCCGACGGAATTAAAACTTTCAAGCTTAATAAATCAAATTACGACATAAAAACGTGATCCTACCGAAATCGAAAGCTATTTATCAGCTCGCTCTCGGTACTTTGATTTTTCGAACGGAAACAACCTAGCTCCCGTATAATAAAACAATTCACAAATTCATTCGACACGATTACTTTATCTCTGGTTAATCACATAATTGGAGATAAAAACGGTAATTAGGTATGCGGTTATTAATACGTTGGTAACTTAGTATCTTGGCATGAATAGAACTATCTGTTTATTTTCACATCAAACGTGCGTTAACAAGTTAACCTACGTTAGGATATGAGATGTGAGAATGATTCATGGATCATTTAGCTTAATGATTGAATTCCATGTTAAATCATCTCAAATGGCGATAATTACATATAATCCTGCATAATAATTCAAAAAAATTACCATCTTGTGTAAAAAAAATTCTTCCTACGGTATTTTTTTATTTAAATATTTTTTTAGGTAATCAATCGTTGTTATGAAAATTTCGTCGTAATGTTTTTAAATTTTCAACTCGTATGTCGAGCCATCCGTTATAGACAAATTTAGGTTGCGATTACATAAAAAATTCATGAGCGATAAGCAATACACTACCCAGCTTATGTACTTTTATCAGTTCGGTAAAGCTTATCATCTAAGTCGGATTCGGAATAATTAACGTGCCTTTTATCATTACGTCACGTACGAGTTGGAATAATAAATTGGAAAAAAGTTAATTTTATCACATCCACGTAGATTTTTTTCACAACCAATAATTATAACGAGTCCATTTTGAAAAAAAATTTCCGTTACACGAAACAATACTCGAAACCGATGGCTCAAGGGGCCGAAGTATAGATTTGGGAAAAAAATCGTCGACTCTTTTGTAGGCACAAACCATACAAAGTATTGCTATTGTATTACAGATAAATTACTAAAGTACGCCTATGGCGTTATCTCATCTGCCTTATCTCGAAATTAATATCAAATCTACGGCCTACATAATGAATAATTACGTTCCCTTTGACGATCTTCAAACTGTATGTAATACGTATGTAGGTACCGTATATTGATCTCGTATAAGTTAATTACGTCACCGATTTGTAATTTTTTGCCATTCCTCGAGAGTGCCTAATTTTAGAATATTTCAAAATTTATTTTCCAAATCGATGTTGGTTTGAGTTTTAATTTAGATTTCCGTGTCCCCGATGTCTTTGTTGTTACATTTGAATTATTTAGGGAGAGTTTAATTAGAATATCAAGGATTTTTTAATTCAAGTACGAATCGTAAGGGTGGAAAAACTTGACGTATTTCCATGTGGGCGAATATTCGTATCAATTTTTTTCTTATCAATGACCTGACGTCACTGGGAAAAAATATCATAGAGTTTTGTAGAATTTGCATCGTGTGATGGCGTTATCATGACACACCGTCGTTTTTCTAGTTCAAAGTAACTCTTGTGCCTATTTTTGTACGAAACGATACAGAAATAGTCTGGAGTTGATTTAAAATTGAAATTTTAAAACAATAGCCCATGATATGGTTTGTTTTTCGGCTTCATCGTCGAAGGCAAACGTCCTTGTGCTCATCAGCATTATATAAAAAGGTGGCTATCATTGTATCTCAGCTGGATGGAAAATAACATCGACCTGAGGAAGGTCTAATATCCTCTATGCGGCGATGAATCCATCCAAAAACCTGTGAAAGTGTTCGACTAATTATTATAAAACTAATACGAGGCGAAAAAATTATACCGGGGTAATTAGTTTCGGAAGTAACGTAGTATACTTTTGTTAATATGTCATTAATTGTGCCCGTGTATGCGGTTTCGGAAGGTAGTTCATTTTTTCAAATATATTTTTAATTGAATAATTCGGTCGCTAGATTACCCACCTATTGTTATATAGGTAACGGTAATTAGGTTAGATCAATGACGAGAATGTGTTTTTTTTGGGGGTGTTTGAAGATTATGTGTGACGATGGATTGATTGGTATTTGATTTGAGGTGGTTGTTTTGGAAGAAAATGAAGTGGCTGGTGTGCTCGTATTTTTTTATGTGGAAAATTAAACTAGAAGCTTTGTGATTTGGGGGGGGGGGTGAAAAGTGGTAAAATTTTGCTGTTTAATTTCAGATTTTTGTTTTGTGAGCAGAATTTTATGGTGAAGGGGGGGGGGAGAATTTTTTGGAGAATTAGCCTAAAAACAATTTTTTTTGCTTTGATTTAGAACTTAAGAAAAAGATTGATGAAATTTCCACCTAGGTATTTCAATGAATCTGTTGGAAAGTCGTAAAATTTTTAAACAGTTATGAAATATGCCATGAAAAATCGTCTTAAAATTATAGAAAAGTATTCGAAAACTAATAAAAATTGATTTTGAAAATGTAGAAATGCTCAAAATAATTCAAAAACTATCCACAAAAAATTCAAGTTGTTTAAAACTATTTTTATTTTTAAAATGATCGAAAATTCATGAAAATTTGTAGAAAATTGTACAAAAAATAATTGTAACTGTTTGAAAAATTATGAAAACGTTTAAAATATAGCGGAAAAATTTCTAAAAAATTAGAATGATGTTGACAGCTATTTTTATTGCCACGAGAAATCTACGAAAACCTCAAAAATATGCTGACAAAGAATGTAAACTTTTTAGGAAAAACTTTTGGCTAAAATTCCATGAAAATTTTCATAATGTAATTGAAAATTATTCAAAAAGTGATAAAATTTATTTAAAAGTGCCTATAAAATTTTTTTAAATATCCACTTACGAAAATAGCTCGGAAAAAATCATCAATAAAATTATTTTAAAATTTACTGAAAAAACACTATTTTTTACAAAACAGAAAAATTGTTACCCATTGTTTAGAATTTTTGAAAATGTTTTTTAACTAATTTGAAAATATGGCTTGAAATTTTATGAAATTTTTGTTGAAATTTATTCAAAATGAACAAAAATGGGTGCCATAAGTTGTTTGAAGTTGCAAAAAAAAATTAAATTCCAAAGTATTTTAAATTTCAGTAAAAAAAGTTATATCTTGTCTCAATTTCTCTAATTTTTTTGGATTGTTTTTGTGGTATTTTAAATAAATTTTACAATAGGTGCCTCCGTATTTTATATGCCTGTTTTGTTTTTTATTCTTTTTGTTGACTTTTCGTTAAATTTTATGATGTTTTAGCAAGTTTTACAGTTTTTTTTAAACTTTTATTGAGTGCTTACTTCATTTTATAGTACACTGTGATTTTTTTTCTTCTTGAATAATGATTATTAATTTTTTGAAGAAATCGAAAATTGGAAATACCTTATCAATTCACAAAGAACTTGCACAATTTTTTGACTCAATTTCAATTTTTTGAATCGAAGTGTAAAATTCCTCTGTTTTGATGAAATGAACTTCAGCAAATTTTTTGACCCAAACATAAATTTCTGTAATGGTGGAGGTGACCTTTGGAGAAGACAAGCTGACTTCCATTCTGACCACATCAAATGGTTTTTTCAAATTTTATAACATTTTGAAAAACTCGTCATCAATTTTTGTTTCATTTTTTACAAATTTTATGATTGCAAAACTCAAAACAATTTTAATTTAATTTTTAAATGGATTCTTGTGGTATTTTTTAAAATTTGGGTTAACGAAGATAATTATCTAATGGAGTTATTTGTGAATCTCTCCGCAATTTTCTTTATGAGGCCTTTTTTGGAAAACGAAACAGTGGTGGAAAGAATGGGAAAATGTTTTCAAGCTTCCTTCATCAGTGATTTTTAACAACCACCATTGCTCGTTTTTGATCTAAATTCAAAACCACTCTTCAGGGAATTTTATTAGGTAAGTTCATACCCGTTGAGAGGAGGATGCAAAAAGTACATTTTGTGCAGGGCCTAAATCGGAAAATTTTCTGAAAAAATGATTTTTTTTAAATCGTAAGATTAAAAAAAATTAGTCATAAGGTTAATGATTGAAGTTTTGCAAAATTTTTGACATTTCAAGCTGATTGTCTGACGATAAATATTTGATAACTTTTTTCGATTCATATTTCTAAACTTTCTGTCGCAATTTGATAAAATTCTCAATATTGGTATGTATTTTGTATAAATTGAACGAGGGGATGGAGGGGTGGCCTGTCTGTTCCCAATAATTGGAAAATTGTTTTTTATTCAAAAAAATTGGAGTTTGGTTAGAAATTTTTAGAAAGTTGTAAGTAACCTTTTTTCAGAAAATGTTTGTTTTAAATTAGAAAAAAATTATCGTTAAGCTCAAAAAAAAAGAACTTCATTTCAGAGGAAAATTTTAGGATTTTACCCCCCCCCCCCTTCTATTCCATATAAGTCAACTTCGGTACACGCCTGATCATTCAGAAATTGAGAAATTTTTTTTAAATCCCAAAAAGGTAAAAAGTTGAACACTGCTTTGAATTTTTTAAAAGTTTTTATGGAAAAAGGCTCGTTGAAAATTTCATCTCAAAAATGTTTGTGAAAGGAAAAGATCTCATAATAAATTTTTGCTTTGGGTCTTCTGCTCGTTGTCATTGAGGCTGTAATTAAATTTATGTTGAGATTGGAGTCTGTGGGCACAATATTTTTGACAAAAAAATTTGGAAAGGGGAAGAGAAATTTTCTGATTTTTTTTTGAAATGCCAAAGTATGGAATAATTTTTTGCCATTTTTTATGGTTTTTCATTAAAACTCTGACTTTGAAATACTTATTTCAAGTTCAACAAAGTTTTATGAAATTATGAACAATTTTTCTAGCGATTTCAATTTTTAAAAAAATAAGGTCGTGGGTGAAAAAAGTAATCTCAAAATGCCAAAAGTTGGCATTTTCTTGCCTGAAAAACGTAACAAAATTTTCAAAAAATCAGTAAACATTCTTCAATACGAACCAATTTCCTGAAAAAACTCATTCTCCTTGTTGAAAACCAAAACAAAAGAGAAAACCATTGATCCTAAAACGGCATCTGCGATAAAATCAAGCCCATTCACAAATCTCAATCATCTGTTAAACTCGAGTGGTTCTCCAATCGCAACGAATTATTCCACGTATATTTTCTTTTCTCAAAACTGGTCCCATTTGATATTCACACAGTTGGACGTTACTTACGATTGTCGCTGTCGTACGGTCATTCATTTCGCAGCAGCCCGACGCGATGGTTAATTAAACTACAGAATTTGCCAGCAGATTTGGCATAATTATATTGCATTTTTCAATGCTACTAATATTATTGCGCAGTTATGCATTAAAATTATTACAGCGGCGCGGTGGCGTTGGCCTATCGTGTTCTCGTTGTTAAAAGACTGGGTAGGTGAAAAAAAAAAATGATGAAAGTAGAAAAATTCAAGTAATGGTATAAACGAACAAGTTTCATATATTATCATATTTGCATTTTATTATAAATTTGTTCTAATAGCGTGCGCGACTAATGCGAAAAAAATATGCGTAAACTTGAACGAAGAAGAAAAAAATAGATAGGAATAGGCGTGCGAGAAGAATTTTCATTCTCGAACTAGTTTGGAAATGGTGACAGTCTATAAATATCGGATGCAAGCTGACAAACTAGTTATTACTCGAGAGCAGTTTTGTTTATTGAGAATTTCAAAAATATAATGAGCTTTGATGCCCGGTGATAGCTCCTAATTATTTCTGCCAAAAATGGGATTTCGACGATCTGAATCCCAATTTATTACAAGTTCAAATTTTTTCTGCTCTTAATTTTATTGCTTCATTTGATTCTAAATTTTAAAAAAATTTCAACTGTAGAATTTTAAAATTTAAATTTTCCAATGCAGTAAAATTTTAAAATTTAATTTTTCTCAATTTTTTTTTAATTTTATATTTTTAAAACTGTCTTTCAATTATTGAGTTGAGGAATTTCGGAAAACACGAAGTTGAAAAAATTTCTTTAAAAATTCAATGGTGAAAAAAATTGAGGAAATTTTTTTAAATTGATGGAAAAAATTCCTGAGTTGAAAATTTTGAAAAATTCCAAGTTGAAAAAATGTTGAGAAAATGTATACCTACCTATTTAATAAAATTTTACATTGGAAAAAATTGCAAGTATGTATCTTGTATTAAAAATTCTTCCAATTTTGCATTCTTCAGTCATATTTTTTAAATTCCTTTCAACTAGAAACAATTTTCCAATAATTTTAAAATTTTTCCTCAAATATTTTTCAACTCCGAAATTTTTTCAAATGAAATTTTCTTAATATTTTTTCTAACGAGGAGTGCGGTGAGGGTATATTCTCGATGAGCAGGGGTCGAATCCAAAAAATGAGCAAATATTCGAACTCAGTGCCCCCAAAAACCTTCATTTTTTTGAATTTTGACCTTATCAGGGAGGTTGATAGGGGGGGGGGGGTTCAGTGAGGTCGGATGAAAAAACTGAGCACATATTCGAACTCAGCGCTTTTGAATTAGTAGAAATCGATGTGCCACTTCATTTCTGTAATTTTTTTGAATTTTGACCAAAATTGAGGACCCCTGTGCTCCCTAGGGGTGTTGAGATCCCATATTGAAAAGTAATTAGTTGAAAAATACATAAAAAGTTCTCCTTACAGTAATTTTTTCACATTTTTAAATGGTAGTCCTTAGCTTTTGTAATTATCATGAAAGTTGAGCTTTCATCACAAAAACTTAGCTTTAAACTTTTCAAAATATGATTATCAATTTTGAATCTCCTTTTAATTCTCTACAAAACCGTATCAACAAATTCGTTTTCGACTAAACCAATCTCGAGATATGAGCCTGCAAAGTTTAACCATTTTGCAAAAAATCCCAATTGTGCGAAAATTACGAGGGCCACCCCCCTCCCCCTTGAAGGATTATGATAGAAATTACGATGATTCCTTCATTAGACCATCGAGGGGAACCCGTAAAAAAATTTTGAGCGAAATTGGAAGATCCAAGGTCAAAACCTGCTCGAATTGACACAGAATAAGCCTAAATGAAATTATTCACGTCTTTTCAGTTGATTTATCTTTAAAATGTTGGCAGAAAACTACAAAAAATCCCCCCCCCCCCGTAAAAAAATTACCCCTGAAAAAAATTGAATTTTTGATTACTTATGGTTACTTTTTGGTCATTTTTTGGTCACTTTTTGCTCTAAAAAAGTTACTGAAAGTTACTTTTTTCTTCAAAAATTTCGCTATGATGCCTGGTAATTTCAAAAAAAAATTTGGGGCGCCTCGGCTAGAAATTTTTTTATTAATTCTGGCAAGTCTTCAGGCATCGATTTTTTTTTCAAATTCCAAAAGTGCAACATACTCAAAAAAAATCAAAATCAAATTGTGTGAACTGGTTAGGTTATACCTACTCAACTCGTATCACGTATCAACTTCGCATTATTCCCTATTGTAAAAGAAATGAGCGAAATGAGGGCATTGGTGGAAATGGGGGGGGGGGGTGCTTGGAAAATTTGAGGGTACTCATCGTTGTTTCTATTTTTGAATTCTTTTTAAATTCAACTTCTTGTTCTTCAAAATTTTTTCAATAAATAAGTGACCAAAATTTTTTTTAAATAGGTAATAAAAAAATTTGAAAAGATGATAAAAATATTTTTTCAACACATTTGAAAAAATCAAGAGTTGAAAAAAATTTTGAGAAAATTTAAAACAAAAAACGGTTCACTGCTGGAAAATTTTAAAAATTGGTTACAATTTTGAAAAAAAAAATAGAAATAAAATAATTGGAAAATTTTTAACTTGGAGTAAATTTGGGCTTGAATCGTGGAAATCTCATTTTTGGAAAAAAATAATTAGGAGCTAGTGGCTGGATGGTTCGACTTCGTATCGCCTCCAATGATTATTTTTATAGCAGAAAATTTTGATCCGAAATTAATTGGCCAGTTTTGCCAAATTTTACGTAAATTTCGACTGAAATTTTGTTGACGGGCGAATTTTTTGTTTTTGACACGAATCGTGATAAGGTAGATATTCGTCATGAATTCGTTCGGGAAAAAAACTACGTTTTCAAAATTCCTATGGAATAAGTACTTCTATTTTGCATCGCTGATATATTTTTTAATTTGGTGTATCAATACTACGTGATGATTGGCGACGATTTACGTACGTAGAGATTGTAAATCAACAGCAATTCGATTGATGTGCGTACTTTATTGAAAAGTACGTTGTTTACGAAATGTTCTCTAAGAAGTGTTACGAGATCCCATGGCAAATATAAGGTACCTATAAATAATGGAGTAGGTAGTAGGTACTAGGTAGATGGCATACGAGGAAAATGAATTTAATTTAGAAATTTTCCTTTTACGTAAATTTTTTCGAGTGCCTAATTTATTTATTTGAATTGGTATTATTTTTATCAAAGTAGGCAGAAAATCCTTGATTAATTTTCATATCTTTTGAGAACATTTGGCAATATAATTTTTTTTCATGTTACAGATATTTTGCCATTGCTTCATCGCCGAACCGAGTTAATTAGAATTTAACACCGAGCACGATGGAGGGTTCCAATCATCGATATTATTTGAAAATCGAACGACCAGTGTATCAAATATCAGATGTAAATACAACAGCTAAACGAAATGGCACTGGTGCTAACACATGTGAGTGGAAAGGGACATCGAGTAGAAGTTGTTATCAACAATGACCGACGATTTGCGTTAATTGTTATCTATTTTTTCTTGTTTTGGTGTCGCTGTCGCAGTATTTGATGAAATAATGGATGATACAACGTGTAAATGTCGCGTCAGGCGAGTTATACTCGGAGTTCTACCTTCAATAACGTGGTTATCCAATTACAACTGGAAAGGCGATCTGATTAAAGATATTATTGCCGGTTGCACCGTCGCTATCATGAATATACCGCAAGGTAAAACGTTTAATTGTGTGCTAATTTTTAGTTAGATTAGGTGTGGAAGGTGAGGGGGGAGGGATTGAGCCGGTGTAGTGTGGTTTTCGAAGGCGTTGAAGTTATGATTTTTTGGATGAATTTTCGTTTTTAACTGTTTTTGATTTTTTTGATTTTGATTTCTACTTATTTGTAATTTGGAAGATTTCGGCGTTTTTTTTGTTTTTTTATTCTGGCATTGTTTTGTTTCGAAAAAATTGGTCAAGTTGGGTAGAAATTGAGTTCTGATAAGAGATGATGAAAATTATTCCGAATTGAGGGTGTTACTCTTATTCTATCATATGAATTGTACGTAAATACCCAAGGGATCGTGGTGTAGTAAATAAATTTGTTGTCTGCTTGATGGAAATTACGTACGAATAAACTTAAAATTTCATATAATTATGCTTCCACTTTGCACAAAAAATTCTTCATTTTTTCTTCGACATTTTTGATGGAAAAGATGGGAAAAGGAAATGAAACCTATCAAAAATTGAAAATCATAACCAAAATGAAAAACTGAAACGGTTTTTGTACTTTTTTTGTTAGTAGAAAAATAACTAGAAATTTTGCCTCCCCCCCCCCACATCATGGGTAATCCAAATTGCAATTTCAATTAAAACAATTACGTGTTGAAGTCGAAAATTTGAAAAAAAAAATTTCGAAAATTTACAATTCGACTCTGAAAAATTTGGAAAAATTGTATTTAAAGTCGGAAAAATGTGGGAAAATGTTTCCTTAGTCGGCAGTTTTAAATTTTTTGCTCCTCGAATATGCAATACTCGATTCGTCTAATCACATTAGCCGGTTTCTTAGAACAAAAAGGTACGTAAAAATCCTAAAATATTTTGAAAAAAATCCTAAAAATCAAAACCAAAATCTTCACCTGAAAATTCAAAGCCAAAAAACAAAAATTCTAAAATATGAAACCAGAAATCACAAAAATTGAAATCAATAACCATATTTTGAAAATTAAATCTAAACTTTATAAACCTGTAATCAAACTTGAAAATAAAAAAATTGATTTTCAATTTTCAAAAATCGAAAACTGATTTTCAATTCTCGAACATTACAGCCAAAAATCACGATGAAAATCTCAAAACTCGATAATTCATACTGAAATCCGTCAAAATCAAAACCATATTCAAAAATTATAACGAAAATCTCGAAAATCAGAAACTGTCTCCAAAAATCAAAACTATAGTCAAAGTTTCAAAAGTCAACCTCAAAATTTTAAAAACCAAGACTATAAAAAATGTTTAAAATTGAAAACCATAATCAACATCACAAAAATTAAAAATCGATGTGTACTAAAAAATTGGATCTAGGCGACCAGAACCAAAATTGTAAGCAACAAAAATCTTGAATATCGAAACGAAAGTTTTAAAAATTGAAAACGAGAATTTCAGAAAGTAAAACCAAAAATCTCTGAAATAAGAAATATATCCAAAATTTTAGAAATTATAAGTAACCGAAAAATCGTAGAAAAAATGAAAATTAGATTCCGAAAACCAAATTCCTAAAACTTGTAAAAAAAATTCGAAACATAGGAATCAAAATTTTTAGTCATAAATTCAAAATCACAAATGAAAATTTCAAAAATCAGACACTAAAAATCAATCAAAAATTATACCCAAAATTTCAAAAATCAAAAGTAATCAAAATTTTAGAAATCGGAAACTCAAACTAAAAATCATTACAAAAATTCCAATTAGGTATTAAAATCAAAAACGTTATGCTAGAATTCCAAATATTCATAATTTCAAACATCAAAATCTAGAAATTAAGTACTTAATGGAAGCTGAACCCAAAAATCATGGATTAGGTAAAATCTTAGAAATTAAAACCAATAACTATGTATACCAAAAACCATAACCAACAAACATTTCGAAAAGTCAATGACCAAAATTTCGAAAATTAAAACCAAAAATCTCTAAAATTAAAAAATATATACGAACTATCAGAATTAAAATCTCACAAATTAAAAACAGAATTCAAAATTTCCAAAATCGAAACCAAACAAAAACATAACCTGCAGATCACGAAAATCATTTTAAAAATTCTAAAATTTAAAAACCAAAATTATAATCATTACGAAAATCTAAATAACAAAGACAACAAAATAAAAATTAAAAATCACTAAAGTCATGATTTGAAAAAAAATCTCGAATGTTACGAATAGTTTTGACTTGTTTTAAAAAATCCAACGAATTTTCAATAATTTTCTCTTTTATTCGAGCATTCTAAAGAATTTTTTATTATTTTGTTTTTTTCAGTCCTTGAAAATTATTCAACATTTTTTTCGTTCTTTCCGCGGTAACACTAACTTTCATTTTTCGTCGTACTTGGGTGATGAAAAAATTAAAAATACCTACTAAAAAAAATATCATGAAAAATACCATGAAAAGTCACGAAAATTCAAATGGTCATTCCAGGAGACACCCTGAACGAATATCTCAAAAAAATCACAAAAATACTGAAAAATAATCAAAAACCATAACCAAAGCCTCGTAAACCGAAATTCAAAATTCTATAAATCGAAACTAAAAATCAAAATCAAAATTTATTTCAAGGATTGAAAACAGGACTCGTTCATTTTTTGGCAGGTAAAATAAATTGAAAGAGATTGGAAGAGAGGCCCGATTGCCATTATTTTTTCAAAGTGTAGGTACGTAAATTTTGAGCAAGGGAGTGATTTTGTGTACGAAAATGTTGAAATTAAAAAAATAACGTTTTTTATAGGGCTGTAGAAACTGACGTCACAATTGAACTGATGGGAAAATTTTGAATTTTCAAAGTATTTTTTTTCCTCGTTACAAATTTTATTATTTTCAAAATTGTCACAAAACTTCTTTTTTTTTTGCAATAATTGATAAATTTATGAAAATTACGTATAAATACGTACGAAATGAATGATTTTTTCTTTTTCCCACCAGTCCCTTATCACATTTTTTGATAAGGATGACGTAGTTTCAACAGCCCTATTCAGTTCGTTTGAATCTCATTTCCGCTTCTCCACCCTTCTTTTCATCGTACCTTTTTTCTTTTCTAAAAATTTAAACATTTCTTAATTTGGAAGAATTCCGTACCAAACTTAAACATCAATTTTTAAATCGAAGGCGTTAAAACCCAAAAAATTATTGCTGGTGAAAAAATTCGAAATTTAAAAAAAAATTGTATGTACTTTTGTGGAATTTGTTATGAAATATTTTAGGGTTAAATTTTCAAATTTCTCATGAATCCTGAAACGAGTTTCATTTGCATTCCTTTTCATTCATACTTCATGCTACGAAGGGGGGAATCCGAAAAATTTTTTTTTAATTGGTGGAAATTTTCCATTATTCTCCCTTCTTTCTCTCATTTTTTTCACCATCTACTCACCAATCTACTTCCAAGTATAAGCTTTTGAATACCTACTCCAAAAATTTAATTCAAAATTATCTCGATCAAATTGAAAACCGATCTCAATCAATTTTCAAACCTGAATAGACCTTCTTATTCTCAAGTTTCTTTTTCAAGTTCCTCTTTCAAATTACTTTCAATAGTCGGGATTAAATAATATTCAAATCCAATCTACTAAGCATGAATCAATGCCTTATTGATCTTGCGAAAAAATTTCAATTTCAATTCAAATCGCCCTCCCTCATTGATTTATTTATTAAAAACCTCTCATTAAACACGAGCTCTTTCATACTAACATTATCGTCGGTAATTAGAAATAAAAATATTTTGAAATTAACTCGATAAATATACTTCGGACGTTTGCATTTATCGGACGTATCGTATAATTGGATTGCGTCTTCGTTGAAATGTTGTTTTCTTTTACTCGAGACAAAGCGGGTTTTGTTCGAAATAAAACATTTCGTTGTTATGGTGGAATTGGTGGACATACTTAACCTACATATGTATATATTCTTTTGATAATGGTCTTGTGATAATGAGAGTGAAAAGGTTCATAAAAGTCATAAAAAATCACCACCACACTTTGGTGCTCGATTAAGGTAGTAGGTACCTACCTACGAAAGAGATACGATGTTTGTTAATGAAAAAAAAAACACATTTCTTCGAGGATAATTATTTTTTGGGACATGCCGAGCCAAAGAGACTAAATTACGTCCTCGGTTATGATATTTTTCGGTTATGAAATTCGCATCTTTATGAATTTCAAAGTCAAATAAACCGATGGTTAATTGTGTTTAATTGAACTTGGTCGTCTGGAATTTTTTATACAATAATGGAAATTTTATCTAGTCCGATGCTCTAGTACACGTTTTACGACCCATTTTAACGACTTTTAGGAAAAAAACTGGCAATTTGTTGAAAAAAATAATTCTTAGGTAAATATTTTTTGATTTCTATTACCTACGTATAGTCAGGACTTAATCGTACCACCGCGAGCTATTCCTGTTAAAATTGATTTTATGATTGATTCTGGTTCTGCACACTAAAACAAAGAAATTAAGCCCGTATGCCCTTTTTTACCCTTCCCCCCTTTCCCCAGGGTCCACCCCGACATTTCAAATGCGTCCTTTTCTATGGGTCATAATAAAAAAAATTTCGAACAAAAGTTGTTCCTCAGCACTTAATGTACATTTTCATTTCTCATCAAAATCCATTTTGGAGCAACTCCTGTCCCCCAAATTTGGAAACAAAACATGTTTTTGAGAAAACCTCAAAATCACGTTTTTTTCATTTTACTTAAACGAAAAGTTTCGGAGATACGGAAAAAATTGTAATCGCCAAAAGTATTCAGAATTGAATTTCCATTCCAGTGAGCTTTATCACGACCATTTTCACCAATTTTTCTAGACAGAGTGGACCTCTCCCCCTTCCCCGTTTACACAAAAGTTGGACCCACGAACAAAATTGCTCCAAAATGAATTCCAATAGTAAATGAAATTGTGCATTAGGTATCGGAAAACAAAAGTCGTTCAATTTTTTTTTCGTGGGTCCAAATTTTGAGATAAGGGGAAGAGGGAGAGGTCCACCATGTCGGGAAAATTTGGTGAAAATGGTCGTGATAAAGCTCATTGGAATGGAAATTCAATTCTGAATATTTTTGGTAATTACAAATTTTTTCGTATCTACGAAACATTTCGTTTAAAGTGAAGAAAACGTAATTTTGAAGTTTTCTCAAAACATGTTTCATTTCCAAATTTGAGGGACAGGAGTTGCTCCAAAATTGATTTTGATGAGAAATGAAAATGTACATTAGGTGCTGAGGAACAACTTTTGTTTGAAATTTTTTCATTACGACCCACAGATAAGGAGATACACGCGTTTGAAATGTTGGGGTGGACCCTGGGAAAAGGGGGGAAAGGGGCATATGGGCTTGATTTCTTTGTTTTAGTGTCCAGAACAAGAATCGATCATAAAATTAATTTTGACAGGAATATCGCACTGAAGCCCTTTTTTGTACGTTTGAGACCTGACTAGTATAATCAGGGGCTGCCTGATGGAGGAAGGGGGGGGGGGGAATAATACCCCCTCAGTCGATTTTCAGTCGACAATTCGGCAAAATCTTGGAAATTTTGGCAAATTAAAAAAACGTTTGGAAATTTTGCAGCATAATTAATGGAAAACTGAGCCTTATAAAATTTCAAGTTTACTGTCCCCTTTCAGAAATCACAATCCAACTCTAGAATTACTTACTCCCCAAATCAATTTTTTTAAAAATTTTGGCCTCGCTGCGCTCGGCCCTATTGAATTTTTTCTTTCATAATTTCAAAACAATCCAAATCCTACAAAATGATTTTTTTCGTATTTTTCCTTAAAATTATTCCAACTAATTTTATCAAATTTTTTCTTATTAAAACTCATTTTCGAAGTTTGGAAATCAAATTTTTCGAAAGCTTCGGCCTCATTGCGTTCGGCCTGGTTGTATTTCTTTTCAAATAATTTTTGAGTAAAATTGACCGATTTTTCATTCAAGTTGATTAATTTAAAACATTGTTTTATTGCATTTTGAATTTAAGGTCTACTTAAAATTTCCGCTCTCGCTTCGCTCGGGCCAAATTTATTTCTCTCATGTTCACATTGAAACTATAATCTTCTAAATGAAGTAGGCTAAGAAAATTTCATAGGTTTTTTCAACTACATACAATGAAATTACCGAGAGAAAAATTCAGGCATGAGCAGGATTGAGTCATTTATTTTTTCATGTAAAAAATTTTTCTGTTCATGAGCATGGGTGAACAAGAATGGCTTTTAATAATGGAAATATATTCGAAAACCCAAGGAATAATTTCCAGGCGCGAGCAAGATTAAAAATTAACCTAATCTTGAACAGGATGTTACTTTTCAAGTTTTTGTTACGTTGATCTCTAAAAATTGTGCTTTTTCCCTGTCCATTAGGGTGAGCCGAAAAATCAAACAATTTGATTTTTGAAAAGTTACCCCCTTCAAAAGTTGTTGGCTGAATAGACTGGAAAATTTAAATAAAAAATTTGAAAATCGATTCATATCTTCCAATCGCGCAAAAGCCTTCAATTCTTCAAAAATTGCCAAAAATTCAACATTTTCAAAAAATTCAAAAAATCAAAATTCATTGAAATCAATTTTAGAGCTTATTTAGGGACTATTTAAATCAAAAAGCACAACTTTTTTGAAAAAATCCATGTTTTATAACTTTTAAAAAAATTTTTTCATAGGTGAAGAAATATGAGAAATTTAAAAAAACTATAAAACATGGATTTTTTCAAAAAAGTTGTGCTTTTTGCTTTAAATAGTCCCTAAATAAGCTCTAAAATTAATTTCAATGAATTTTGATTTTTTTTGAAATTTTTTGAAATTTTTGAAAATATTGAATTTTTGGCAACTTCTGAAAAATTGAAGACTCTTGCGCGATCGGAAGATATGAATCGATTTTGAAATTTTTCATTTTATTTTTCTAGTCTATCCAGCCAACAAATTTTGCAGGGGGTAACTTTTCAAAATTCAAAATTTTTGGTTTTTCGGCCCACCCTGCTGTCCATGATGTTGCTTCGCATTGTTTTTGCAAAAAATTCTCGAATTTTTGAATTCTCATTCGGCATTTCTGAACCTCATACCCCCCATTTTGTGTTCGAACCTCCTCTGCTAGTACATATTTAAATTTGCATACACCTGGTCGACCCATGCCCCGTGTGTTTTTAATTTAAATTCGAGCACCGAATATCTTATCTGCTGGATTAAGTAATATTTTTCGTAACTCTGAATCACGATGAATCTTCGATCGAAAATTTATGCACGTATCACGCGTCCGGGCGAACGTGATCGTTAATTGATGATGTCTCGAGTGAATAATCTTTTCGGGTGTTTGTTCTTGAACCGTAGGTATGGCTTACGCGATGTTGGCAAATGTTCCTCCGGTGGTTGGAATCTACATGGCTTTTTTTCCAGTCTTAGTCTACGCTTTCCTCGGCACCTCTCGTCATGTTTCAATGGGTTGGTATCTGACGATTTCGATCTATCGATAAGGATTCGTAATTAACGTATGGACCATGATTACAGGATCTTTCGCCGTTGTATGCTTGATGACTGGAAAAATCGTTCTTGAATACTCGACCCCTCAATACGAATTAAATAACGTGCCTACGAATATCACCGAAAGTGTTGAAACCTATTCTCCTATACAAGTTGCAACTGCTGTATCATTTACCGTAGGAATTTTTCAAGTTAGTTGACACCGTAGACAGAGGTTATTAAATGATTATCGATCGCGATAATCAGACTAGAGAAGATCGTACGATCGAGATATGATCCTAGTGTAATTAAAAATTTATATAATAGGCTAATTCGTGGTAAATTTTAATTTCGATTTTTAATATTGCAGATATTAATGTACGTGTGTCGATTAGGAGTGATATGTTCTCTTTTATCAGATACCCTTGTTAGTGGGTTTACTGCAGGAGCAGCTATGCACGTGTTTACCTCTCAGATTAAAGATATTTTTGGATTCCAGATTGGCAGCCATTCTGGAATGTTTCAAAATGTCTTTGTAAGTGGCCTGGCCGACGAACCCCCTTCCTCTCCTCCTGATTTTTTTAGACCTTTTTAAAAAATAATTAATATTTTTTATGTTGGCAGACTTACATTGAAATATTCAAACATCTAGATACCATCAATTGGGTAGCAACTACTGTCTCTGTGATAACTATATGTATATTAGTTTTTAATAATTCTTTTTTAAAGGTGAGTATTACGCGGTATTATTCGAAATCTTATCAAATTATGTTCCATATCATTATGTTAGTACGTCTTTCGTATTCATCTAACACAATGAACGCGATTGTTTATTTTTCTCGCAGATAGAAATGTTTATTAAATTATGAAATATTCGCCAGACGGATTAAATAACGAGCTAGTGCGTGTAAAATTTCGAAAAAAAATAAGTTTTTTATTTTAATTGGGGTTATAATGATATTAGGTTTTGTTATGAGGTGATTTTTTTTACGAGCTTTGGCAAGGTTGAAAAAAATTGATATGGATAGGAGTGCCTTACTTTGGCGAGATAGGCAATTTATCGTACGTGAGGTGATAAATGACGTAGGTAGAGGGGTGGAGTGGTTCTGGTAGTATTTATTGGATTATTGACATTGATAAGTAAATTTTGTAAAATTTAAAATTTCTCAAGTATTTGTTCCATTTTTAATGTGTAAGTATTTGCAGAAGAGATTTATCTGATAAGAAGGTGATTTGTTTGTGAATGAGAGTTGAGATTTTTTACGTTGGAAGTCGTAAACGTCACAGGGGTATTAAAAAAAAAGAGATAGGTAAATATTCGCAGTGACGTGATAAAAAGTACTCGACTTGAAAATTTTTCTGAAATGAAACAACTTGGAAATTTGTTTGAGGTATGGGGAGAGAAGGTTTTTGGTATTTATTCTTGGAAATTTGTTATCTTCGGCATTGCTTATCAATATTTCTACTCGGTCGTGGTTATCTACTTATTCAACAGAATTTTGACCCTTGGTGTTTCGATTTTTCTAAGTGGAATTTTTCATGAAAAGTTCGACGTTCGTATGCCTCAGATTTTCACAAAAATTAAGAAGGAGAGCGGAGCTAGGAGTCCTCAAAAGTAAATCACTATTGAAAAACACGTCGATTTTTGCTCATTTTTGGGTTCTTCAATTCTTCCTGCGACTGAGAAAATGAGATTTGGGTTTCGACATCTCCCTGGCCCATTGATCCTACAATTGTTATAATATTTTTCAAATTTTTATAGATTTTTCACAAAAAATAGTGAAATAACCTCAAAAAAGTAACAAAAATTTGAGATTTTTCATCAATTTTCACCCCACTTCCTTCCCCCGAAAAAATGAAAATCAGTCCCATATTATTATCGATCAAAGCTTTTTTAAATTCAATTCTGAAATATTTCCAGAAATAATTTTTTTACCATGTGTAGATCTAGGTATGTAATGTACATTATGTGACACCTCTCCTCCCCCCTCCATTTTGCAAAAAAAAAAAAAATAGAATATTTTTACTCTTTGGTAGTGTAAATTATACCTACATATGAGTATCAACAAAAAAATCAAAAACTCTAATTTTTTGTCGAAAAAATTGCAAAAGTTTTGAAGTTTTGAGGTTTTTTTCAGGAGGGAGGGGAGAGTTGAATTTCGATCAAAAAATCTATATTTTTACCATGCTTTTTGAGATCATTTTTCAACAAATTTTTGCCACGAAACATTAAAATTTGAAGAAAAAAATTGTAAACCATTGGATACCACTTGTGCTCTGCAAGGGGCTTTAGGGGGTTTAAAAGTTACGAGATCACGAATTAAAAAATTTCTTGATTTTTACTAAATTTAAATTATTTATTTTTTAATCTCAAAATCGAGTCAACTTTTTTTTCATTAAAAAAGAAGAAATTTTGATGGAATTTAAAAAAAAAATTCATGACAATGTTGCCAACTTCATTATTACTTACTTACATAATTTTTAGTTTACATTTCGGTTGGCTGCACTGCTATCAGAAAATTTTTTTAAATTGATTGCAATTTATTTTTGTAATCCAAAAATTTTTGTTTTTTTTCAAGCCATCGAATGAATAAGGAGAATTTTGTAAAAATAAAGGAAGTCGTAATGGAAATTGACATTGACAGTAGTGTCAGTTGTCGAGAATTTTTTTTTTGAAAAATTTCATAAAACTTTATTTTTTGGTCTCCAAAAAATTTTCTGGCTAGATTTTGAGATGATTGAGTGAACGATTTGAATTTTTAAGAAATAAAAAAATCCGAAATTTTGTGATTTTTTACATTTTTAATTCCTTTGTAGGGGAGAATGCGGAGGATCCAACTTCAAAGTCAGTGGGCCAGGAAATTGTACAAACCCAAATTGTTTTTTTTTCACGAGGGTCTGCGCAGATGACACTTCTTATAAGTGGCCAAAAACTGTGTTTTTTTTTCAAAAGTGGCTAAATTTTGAGGATCATTAGCACCATTATCCTTGTAGCTAAGGAACTGAAATTTTTTTGAGAGATTTTTCATTCGAAACTTTTTAAATTTTCTTCAAAACCGACTATTTTAATTCTGAGTATTCTAAACAGTAGAGACCCAGTGCTACATAATTTTGGACAAAGTTTTAAAAAAAATTGAAGTAGTGTGAGATATATTATTTCATATTATATTTTTCAAGATGCAGAAATCGAATATCAACTCACATTTGGAATTTTACCCTCCTCTTCCCTTCCCCATTACAATAACTGACCAAATTATACCGAAAAAACAAAAAAAAATTAAAAATAGGTATTTAATGTAGTTTGATTAAAATGTCGTTTGTTAAATTTTCGATAATGGTAAATTCAAAAATTATATTATTTTTTGATTTCGACCCTGTTTCACCCCCTCGCCTCCTTTCCCTACAAAATTTGAATTTTTTGTACACGAAAATATCTTGTACCATATCGTCGTTGAATTTTTGGAATATCGAGTTCGAATAATAATATTTTTTTCGGTGAGACTCCACCAAAATTCTCTTCTCACACCTGTGACTTGATTGGGTCCCACCAAAAAAAAAAAAATTGCCAACGAAATGCACATGCCACAAGATATTTTGATGTACAAAATGATCAAATGTGACCGAGGAGCAAGTGAGGAGGAGAGTAGAGCCTTGAAACCGAAAAATAATTCTTTTTGAAATCAGTTTTATCGAAAAATGAAAAAATGACAAACGAAAGACATCTCATACACTTTTTTTTCACTCAAATTTGGTGGGACGAATCCTTAAGAATAAGCTTGATATTCAAACTCATTGTCTCAAAAAACATGAGAATTGAAAAAATCTTCGACTCGTTTTATAATTTTTTCATATTCCCATGTTAAATTGTATGCAAATAATGAGAAAATTTTGAAAATAAGGAATTTAAGAAATTTGGTTTCACATTATCGAAATAATTAGAATCAATTTTGTAATTGCACTTACTTAAACCATTCAAAATATTTTCGTCTCTCTCTAAATCGACTGTGAGAAAATAATGATATTTTTTTAAAAATGAACAAATTGCAAAGATCGAGGGTCAAAATCTAATTAAATTAACATTTATTCAATCACTGTAGAATTTTTTTACTCTTTTAAGCTTACTGAAAATTTTAATTGTTATGAATTTGTTTTTTTTACAGCCTTGGGTGGGGAAGAGATGTGTGTTTCCAGTTCCTATTGAATTAATTGTCGTACTGATAGGTACAATCGTATCAAAATACAGCGGATTAACCAATTCTTACAAATTGAAAGTAGTTGGCCATATATCAGTTGGGTAAGAAGATTTTCATTTCTACCTTTATTCAGCAAATCCTGATGATGAAATTTCACTAAGAATGTATATTTTTTTAATGATAGTATTCCGGAACCGAGGGCACCTACGATCTCATTGATGAGCAGCGTGGCTCTGGAATGCCTGGTGATAGCCATAATTGCATATATAGTTTCAATGTCGATGGCTATAATATTTGCTCAAAGGAACAAATACGAAGTTGATCCGAATCAAGAACTTCTAGCTCAGGTGAGTTCCATAATTCATTTTACAAAATCCGTAGATAATTTGACGATCAATCAAAGAATCTGGCGACCTGGGTAAAATTACTATCAACCTATCTGCATTTGCTTTTTCCAGGGAGCTGGCAATGTGGTAGGATCATTCTTCAGTTGTGCACCATTCGCTGCATCTCTATCGAGAAGTGTAATCCAAGAGGCTGTCGGTGGAAAAACACAATTAGCTAGTTTAGTTTCGTGCTCCATTTTGTTATTCGTTTTACTATGGATAGGACCATTTTTTGAACCACTTCCAAGAGTAAGATTTCATTTTTGATTCGACTCGTGAATTCTTGATCATGATTAATTTTTTTTTTAATTTTTACAGTGTGTTTTATCAAGTTTAATCGTAGTAGCGTTGAAAAGCGTCCTGCTGCAGATTACCGAATTACCAACAATATGGAGACTGTCGTTTCTCGACGCGTTGGTGTGGATTTCCACATATCTATCTGTGATCTTGATTGAAATCGATGTAGGACTATTAGTCGGTTTATTAGTATCTGTTTTGTCCTTATTTATTCAAGGATTGAAACCACAAACGTATCTACTAAGTAGAGTACCTGGAACCGATATTTATGTTGATAAATCAAAATATAATCATGTAAGGAATCCTCCTCCCCATCCTATTCCCATCACCCTTCGATATTTTCTAATCTTTTAATATTTTACAGACCGTAGATCCACAAGGTGGTAAAATAGTTAGATACTGCGGAGGGATCAATTTCGCTAATCGGGGTCATTTCAAAAGTAGAATTTTCAAATTACTCAACATCGATCCGAAGAGAACCAACTGTAAAAGCAAAAATCCCGATTCGAATAAAGTTTTTTCTTTAGAATCGATAGAAAAAGTACGTCGATCGACTTGGCCTGAATTTCGAAAAAACATCTGTGAACTAATCTGAAATCCTATTTGTTTGCAGATTCGTTACATCGTTTTAGATTTATCAGGTATCCATTATATTGATCCAGCCGGTGCTTATGCATTTAAAACGTTAGCGGAAGAATTACACGAGTTGAATATTCAATTTTACGCCGCAGGTACTTCTGGTAAGTTGAATTTCGTTTCTAGACTAATATTTCATTCATCTCGAGACTAATCCGATTAATTTTTTCAGAACCTTTGTACGAAACGTTCAAAGTAAACGGACTCATGGAATCAAATCTATTCTACTATTTCCCTACCGTTCACGATGCTGTTCTATATGCTCAATACACTCTATCAATAAGTACAATCACTCAATAACATTTGTTATTTTTTTTAATAATATTTCTGGTTGCCAAAAAAATAAATACTTTTTATATTCTCTTTGTGATCATATCGAATGAAAAAAACACTTATTTCATCGTTTTATTTACATTCCACAACGACATGAAAATTAACAGTAGTCGATTAGATTCTGGTAAACTTTTATCATACGCATGATCGAACTGTAGAAACCACATGATAACATATTCATTACAAAAAATAAAGAGAACGTGTAAAACTCGTACAAAACGTATGAAAAAAATTTTCTACCATACAAAACGATGACGTACGAAAGGATATTTTACTACATAACAATGGAAAATATTGAAAGACGATAAAATCGAACCAATTTTGATAAATTTTTTCCAGCAATGTTGCGATGCTGCTCCGGGATTTAAAGTACTGATTTATTATTAACAATTAAGTGCATTAATAAAAGAAGTAACTTTGGAGATAAAAGTAAATGAGGAAAAAAATACAACATAAATATATACAATATGTATTCTACGCCATAGATAATTACGAAAACAACTTAAAAAGCGAAATAGCCAAGATAACCGTCGCATCACGAAATTAAGAGATCTATTTACATCGTAAAATTTTAAGATTCGATCACTTGGATAATTCGTTCGATAACCAATCCAATCCTTCGTATAGGCCTTGCCCTTGGGTAGCACAAGCTGACTGAATGAACCACTGAAAGTTCAAAATAAATTAGAAATGATCTTTTTGGTGGTATTGAGAGTAATTGAAACGTACTTGTCGATTACGTAGATGTCCCAAACCTAATTTTTCCGTCAGTTCGGAAGCAGACATTGCATTTGGAAGGTCTTGTTTGTTGGCGAATACTAAAAGTACGGCTTCTCGCAGTTCATCTTCTCGTAACTAAAATGAAATCATTGGTTAGAATTTGGATAGCGGTGATTTCAAACAAGACTGATAGAATACTATACCATATTATGCAATTCTCTTTCGGCTTCCGTAATTCGATCTCTGTCGTTCGAATCGACAACGAAAATTAAACCCTGAGTGTTCTGAAAGTAATGGCGCCACAGAGGTCTGATTTTGTCTTGACCACCGACATCCCATACGGTGAAACTTATGTTTTTGTATTCGACTGATTCAACATTGAATCCTGAAATAATCCACGTATGTATTAGTACACGAAATAGTTGAACCATGAATTTTGCATTATAGTACAGAAAATACATACCGATGGTTGGTATAGTGGTAACGATTTCTCCAAGTTTCAATTTATATAAAATAGTCGTTTTACCAGCAGCATCCAGTCCAACTGAAAAACAAAAGGATGTTATCACAAAGTGTCTCATGACAGAGATTAAGTAGGTAAAACGTATAATGAGAGTATAAGTGCTTCTTGAAGCTGATTTGAGGGTGTAACTCAAGTATTAATGTATTGACTTCAAGATAATTAGCTTACCCATCAAAATGCGCATCTGCTTTTTACCAAAGAGCCGGGTTAGAACACTGGAAATGGTAAGTCCCATGTTGTTCTGTTGTCAGATCGATACTTCAAACAGATGAGTGATTTGATTGCAAACTCTTGAAATTACACCAGTTGTACTTTTTGAGATGAAATAAAGTAAATCTCATTTAGACACTTGGTTTAATTAAGTAAATAAAAATAGTAAACGTAGTAGAAATTTATACGTCGAAAAATCACTACACTTTGTTGATTATTCAGTATTGATAGCTGAGAAAGCTCTGACTCGTCGCAGTAAGAAACAAAGATGGCAGCCAGATACAGAGTGAAGTGGAAATGAACCTGTAGGGTCGCTAGTGATCGTATAATGTTTTAATTTTTTTTAATTATATAAAATTTTAATAATTACAAATTAATTATTTTGAATTTTTCTCGAAGACTTGCAAATTTCCATTCAAAATCAAAAATCCATGAAATTTGAATATTCAACCTCCAATAAAATCAAATTCAAAATTTTCTTTTGATAAAAACATCGATCTTAAGATCGATGGATAAAAAATTTAAAATTTCAATCAAATTTTTTATGAAAAATGTATACTTTTATTTCAAATGAAGTAAGTAATAATATAAGTTTGACTCTTAAAAACATTTGTTCATAATAAAAAAAATTATGAATTTCTGATTTTTTATTAAAAAAGTAATTCAATTTCTGATCAAAAAATCAATTTCTGATAAAAATTGAATGTATCAGACAGAATATTTAGAATTGGAATACTTAATTGGATTTTTCAATTTTTCAGGAATTGAATTTTTGGTTTGAAATTGATTTTTATTTATTTCATCAGAAACTGAACTCTTCGAATTCTTCATCAGAGGTTGACGTTTTTTTCAGAAATTGAATTTTTTGTCAGATATTCAGTTATTTTTTTTATCAGAAATAGAAATTTTGTTCCTAAACTGAATTTTTAATCAGAAATTCAATTGAATCCTTTTATCAGAATTCAGAAATTAAATTTTTCATCAGAATTTGAATTTCTGTCAAAAATTGAATCGAGTTTTTCCTTGAAGTTGAAATTAAAATTTTGCCAGAAATTAATTTATTAGATAGTCAGATTGAATTTTTGGTCACAAATTAATTTTTCTGTCAGGACTCAGGAATTGAATTTTGATCAAGATTGAATTTTCCATCCCAAAATCAGATTTTCCATCAGAACATGGATTTCTTATCAAAAATTCTATTCACAAATAAGCAATCCTAAATTTAACAATTTGGAGTTAATGGTCAAAACTTTTATCGTTGATCAAAATGATAAAGGCCTAATGTGAATTAATGAATGTGAAATTTCTTAAGAATCAATTGTAAATCTTATTTCCCCATCAACATTAAAAACTAATTTACGATTCGATAACCTTTGCGCCTTTCGTCAATTAATATTTGTAAGTAAGCGAACCCTTTTTCATAATTCGCTTCTCCCATTTCAACTAAGTAAGTACCTAATTGAAATGAAGTGATTTTTCCAATTGTATTTAATTATTATATATTTTGTTATTGTCCCTTAGGGTCATGTTATGCATTGTTGGAATAATTAAAGCAATAAATAGACTTCGTTTGCCAAAAGAAAAAATAACAACAAAAGACGAATTTATTTGTACATAGGTACAGTACTAAAAATAGTGAACAAATAGAAAATTTATGCAAGCAATTATGAAAGATTTACATAAAAAATATAATACAATTATCTACATAAATTTACAGCTTGACTTCAGGTACCTATCTAGTTCATTATCAATACACGTGTTTTATTCTGACACATAGTACGCACGATAATAAAATACCAAAGAATTGTAATCCTGCAATGAATAATGTAATCCACTGGATAATAGATAAATGGTCTCGTATTTCGCTTTTTAATTTATAGATGCATCCCTGCAACAATTAAATAATTTCTTGAAATTACTTACATAATACGAGTAGATAAGTATAAAGAGGGGCGGTATGTATAGGAGGGATAGTTTTTTACTTAATTTTCAAAAATTACGTGAATGGTGAAGAAGGGAAAGTACCACAAAAGTGGTATCTAGGCCTCAAAAAGCTTTACCTAGCAAAAATTTTACTCTTCAACCCTGTTCCTATCTTCTCTATTCAACCTTAAAATCAAACTATGTCTTGGTCGAGGCTCAAAAAATTCTTAAAAATTGGGGGAAAATGTTTGAATCAATTTTTCCAAAAATAATCTTACCTAGTATGGATGTTCTTATCCGAAAAAAATACCATTGGAGCTCATTTTTTATTTTACCCCATTTTCCGGATTCTTATAACAAATCACGTCTCCCCCATATTTTTTGAATAGACAGTAAAATATCAAAACAACATTTTTAAAAAAAATCCTGAAATAATATTACCTATCATTGATGCCAATTTCCTCACTTTTCTCTATTTTTGAAAAAACTCGTGTCCTGGTATCAAAAAAAAAGCTGACCTGCCAAAAACTATTCATTTTCTTTCTTTTCAGGATGAATTCTGCCCTAAAATGTCATAAAATAGTCCCAAAATACCCTCCAAAGTTTTTCAGAATTTTTCCATTACTCACCAAATTTTAATCGGTAAGGGTAAGGTTGCCATATTTCGACCACTTTTTTTCAAACTTCCACCAATCGAAAACTTTTTGAGGTAGAGCCGTCGAAAATGGCTTAAAAAATATCTTGATCTTTCCTCTAGCACTCCCTAAAATTTTGAGCCGATACAATTATTTTTTGTATTTTTTGCGATATTTCTTCTGAGGAAACTCAAAATTCGATTTTGAAATTTTGGGTTCCTAACTTCGACCACCAGCTGATTTTGCTCGCATAGAGCGGAATCTACCCGAAAATAATTTTTTCATATTCTTCTTTCACAGATGAACAAAATGAGACCAAAACGACAACCCTACAGCCAAAACTCGCGGAGAAAATCAGAAAAAACAAAATCGCATTCAAAAAACAGATTACATAAGATAGTATAGCTGGTCGAGATTAGGGCACCCTAAACAATTTGGACTTTGGTGAAAATTTTTGTTGCGTACCTCCAGTTGTTTTCAAAAACGATGATTTTATCGAAATCTGACACCATGCCTCATCACAATTCACAATTATTTGGTAAAATTTATTTAAAACATTATTCATAATTTGAGATTAAAGAATACGTAAAAATTTTTCTCACCTATGCGATTTTGTTTTTTTCAATTTTCTCTGCTAATTTTGCCTGTAGGGTTGTGATTTTGGTCTCAAATTGTTCATCTATGAAAAAGGAACATGAAAAATTTTTTTGGCGAAGATTGCGTCCATAGCGGCCGAAATTGGCCGGTGGTCGAAATTAGGAAGCGGTCGAAGTTAGGGCACTTTACCCTTAATTTGAAAATCGTAATTTTCTTTTATCAAAATTTTGAATTTGAAAGCCTTTTTCAGAACATTTGAGGCATGGTACAGCTCTCACCCCTCGAATAAACTTTTTTCGTTTTTTGAATCCCTGGTAAAATTTCTTCACAATACTATCAATATTTTGTAAAAGATTTGTAAAAGAAAAAAAATTCAAACGCGTTTTTCTCGAAAAGTTGATTATCCGTGTCTTAAACGTGCTCATTCATAATGAAAACATGATCTCAGGAAAACATGTTTCGATTTTAAAAAAATTTTTTCATTCTTACGTAAAAAAAACATGAAAAAATGATTTTTCAATGACTCTAAAAGAAATGGGGTTCATTGGTACCTTTGGGTAAAATCATTGAGCATATGTGTCCCAAAAAAGTCATTTTTTGGGGTAATGTGGACATTGTGTCCCAGAGACACCAAAAATTAAGACATTATGTCCCAAAAACACTTGAAATATGAACATGGTGTCCCAAAAAAAAATAATTAGAATAATTTGGACATACTGTCCCAGAAAAAAAAAATTGGACATTGTGTCCCAGAAAAAAAAATGCAATTTGGAAATAGTGCTTCAAAAAGTCATTCTGGATAATTTAGACGTATAATGTCCCAGAAAAAAACAAAATTATGCATTGTGTCCCAGAAATAAATGCAATTTAGAGATGGTGTCCTAAAAAAGTCATTCTAGATAATTTGAACATAGATGCCTACTTAGTGTCGCAAGGAAAATTCAATTAGGAAAATATCGTCCAAAAAAGATCCAATTTGAATAATTTGGACATAAAGTTCTATAAAGACGTACGATTTGGACATAGTGTCCCAGAAACAACTAAAATTTGGATTGATCCTCAGAAATATAACATACTTATACCTATCCATGTTGAAAAATGAGTACCAGTGGTATTTTTTAAAATTGTATTTTGAGCAATTTTGAGGAATTACTTAGAATCGGTATTCAATCCAATAAAGCTCAAAATTTGATGAAATAAATTTTAAAAATTTTTTAAAGGGACAAGTAGGTATCTAAAATTGACCCTCAAAACACAAAAATCATTATTGAAATGTAAGTAGGGTGTTTTACAAATTTTTTTAAAAAAATAATTACTTTTTACGAGATTTTCAGATGCCCCTTTTTCTGACTACAAAACAATTCAAATTCAATAGATACTGAAAAATGTTTAATCCCCCCCCCCACACAAAATTTACCAGATATTTTGGAAATCTCGACCAGAACACCACTTCTGAGTAATCCCCCCCTTCTAAATCAACATCCCCCAAAAAAAGGGGAAAACGACACAACCTACTTACGAAATAAAACAAAAGTCCAGTAGGTACTTACATTATAGAAAATATTACTAGGATGGTCTCGTTTTCCACAATTCAAACTCGGAGATCGGCAGCACGATTCAGGTACTAAAATATCACTATTGTTACTTAATAAATACCACTGACTAGTTTTCCAGTCTTCGAAACGAATGGCACCGCAACATCTTAGCTGTTAAAATCATTAATTTTAATTAACGTTCTCGCAATCCAGTGAAATTACGAGCTCAGATTTGTAACGTGGGTATATCTACCTTTTTCTGTATATAATCAATGGCTTCTGTAGGTCTGTGATCTACACCGTAGCGATTAACAAAGGTGGAATTTAAATTTAATTCCATTTCTGTTGATATTTGATGTTTATAAAACAGGGACATCATTCCGACACATATTTCAGCCAAAAACACCAATACGAGTAGAAAAGTATACTGAAAAAAAATAGTCAGTCTGGAAAATATCATTTACATAGGCAATTCGCACTATACCGAATTAAATTGGCAACTTACACAAAAAATCGTACATCGGTTTTCTTTCCAAACACCCACATATCCCATAACATTTATTATACAGATTAGGATACCAATTAGCAACAGTACGTGTACAATGATCGCATAAGTAGGTGTTTCTTGGACACTGACATAATGATACCTCCAGAAAATGCTCCAGATCGCCACCACCAAAACATTCAATCCCGAGACCTGAAAAAAAAAATTATAAAAAATTCCATCATTTTTTTCCTCCAATTCGATGCCATAAAGATTACAGCGTTATAATTTAAGTCACGTATGTCGCACTTAAAACGTTGCCCATTTATGTACGAACTACATAAACTCGCAGCATTCACAATTACCAAAGTATTGTATTCCTACATCGACAGTTGCCGAATCTATAAAGGGAAACGTGCGTTATACCGAACACATGTATAACGTGTTCTGGTACATTATTAATTATCGAACCGTGCAACAGAACACCGCGATTCGTGGATTTTTTTCTGGAATCTCGCTCCTTCCTCGGATACGCCAACACGTGCCAAGTAATCTTATGATTTATCGTCGTGCACTTATCAAAGGCATCGATGGTGCTTTTTTCGCACATCGTAAACCAATTTACGTAACTATTACAGTCGATCGATTCGAGTACACGAGTGGCCTTTCACAGCTGCACATTTAAATGCAAATAGGTATCGAGCCGGATTAAATGGTCGCAAATTCACTTAAACCAGTTTCATTCAACAGTGTACTGTTTACTAAAAACAGATAATAATCATTAGCGGACCTAATGGTAATAAATTTTCTAGTGTGCTTTTTACTAAAGTGTATCGGTTGAAATGTGTACACACGAGAACTAACAATGAAATGTTATTTATAGACAGTCTCGTATAGTAAAAGCATCATACTATACGGCCTCGTGTCTTTCATTTGTATAAAATGTGTAAACTACAACTTATTGGAGTGGAATTCTTCCCGGAATAGTGGTTTTTAAAATAAAGCTGCTGATTTTGGATTTTTTTACGAGTAGGCTTATAATTTTCCAAATCTATTTTACCATATGTTAATAAAAATAAAAAACTGTGACAAATTCGAGTCCATTAACCAGACCTGGTGTTTTGAACTATAACATAGGAATCCTATCGATGGCTAGGTTTGTAAAATTATACGAATTCATAAACCACTACGTAGGTATGGGTTGTCTACTTCTATTCCATAAGCATTTATGCAACAAAGTATCATAAACTTTACAACCTATTTTAAGTCATAAAATATATAACGAGTTAGAATCCCTCTCTTTTTTTACTAGACAACGTTTAGCAAATTCTTCGACGATACGTATTTAAAATGAAATCCATCATAGCGATGTGTTTCCTCGGTTAAAAAAAGCACCTGGAAAACAACAGCTACCGATTTCAAGGTTGGTTTTACGTATTCGAAAGATAAAGTCGAGCGGATTCAAATTTTCAAGCTCGAAAATATCTACTCGTTATGCGAAAATTATTCATGCAAATGTTTTTGCATAATTTTGCTGACTTGAGAAATGTGCTAAAGTAAACCGAGCGTGTGATTGGAACGGGAATTATAGCAACAAATTGTAATTCTAATTGTTTATTGGGTCATTCGTGGATGCCTTTTAAGGGTAAAGGGTGTCTCAAAATGCTGATACTTGTTTTTTGGACTGATTGGTTCGAGGGTGGGGGAAGGAGTTAGGAAGTTTTTAAAAAATTACATGATTTAAAAAAAAAATTAATTTAAAAAAATTCGGCTAGGTACCTATTTAAAAATTTTTTCCAACCAAAACATTATTATTGAAATTTAAAGTCTATTAAATAGATGCTAAAAATTTCACCCCATTCCAAAAAGTCTTTTCCTTTTTTCGAATTATTTTGCAAGTTGATTTTTTGAATCAAAATTTGACTAAAAATTAGATATTGGGACAAATATTGCGATCAAAATTACCCTTCGTCTTCTAATGCCAGTTTTAATTTCATAAGCGTACTCAGAAACTGAATAAGGGAAAGACTGAATAGTAGAAAAGGGGAAGGAGGTCAAAATCGATTGAAAAATTGAGCAATCTATTGCTTCAGTGGCGATGGCGTAGTCAGGGTATGATGCAAATATAAATTTATGCAAAGAAAAATTGAAAGATTGAAAGATTTTCAGAAAAATTAATATACTTAGGTACCTACTTGCTTACTAAATCTGACTCAGGCAAATTAGGTGAAATTCTGCTTTCTTGAATCAGTGAAATAAATTTCACTCAAAACCAGTGATTTTCCATTGATCTTTCTGTCAAAAGTTACTGATTTTTTCTGACAAATTGGGAATTGACTAGTGATTTTTGACTGAAAAATCACTGATTTTCGGTGAAATTCATTTCATTGATTTAAAAAGGTATGAATTTTTCTAAATTTGATTCAGATTTAGGGAGTAAGTAGGTACCTAATATGTTCATTCAAGAAATACCTAGATCAATTAACGAATTTAAAAAAAATTATTGAAAAATAAAAAATTACACTTCCTTTTGAATTTTTTTTTTATGGAAAATCTCCTTGGGGGTTTAAGGGGGAGAGGAGGTATTTGAGCCTCATGACCCCTCCCCTTGGGTGCGCCTACGGTCAGTTAAGAAATTTTCATGATTTATTCTGGTCCAAAATATGAAAAAAAATTGAAATTTTCTCTCCATCTTGTTCAAAAGATTCTCGAGGAAAGCTAAACATTTTCGAAAAAATACAAAAATAAAAATATGTATCATGCGATGTAGGTACAATTTGTTGTTTTTTCAGAGGTGCTGAGTAGGGTGGGCCGAAAAATCAAAAATTTTGAATTTTGAAAAATTGCTCCCTGCAAAAGTTGTTGACTGGATAGACTTGAAAAATAAAATGAAAAATTTGAAAATTGATTCATATCTTCCGACCGCGCAAGAGCCTTCAATTCTTCGAAAACTACCAAAAAGTCAAAATTTTCAGAAATTTTGAAAATTTTTGAAAAAAGTCAAAATTTATTGAAATCAATTTTAGAGCTAATTGGGGGGGGAGGGGGGTATTTAAAGCAAAAGCACAACTTTTTTGAAAAAATCCATGTTTTATAGTTACCTATTTTAAATTTCTCATATTATTTCTTCACCTCTGAAGAAAAATTTTAAACAGTTATAAAACACAGATTTTTCGAAAAAACATGTGCTTTTTGGTTTAGATAGTCACTAAATAAGCTCTAAAATTAATTTCAATGAATTTTGATTTTTTTCAAAAAATTTTGAAATATCTGAAAAATTGAATTTTTGGTAGTTTCTGAAGAATTGAAGTCTCTTGCGCGATCGGAAGATATGAATGAATTTTCAAATTTTTCATTTTATTTTTCTAGTCTATCCAGCTAACAACTTTTGCAGGGGGTAACTTTTTAAAAATCAAAATTTTTGTTTTTTGGTCCACCCTAGTGCTGAGTTCGAATTTCGATTCAATTTCTCGATTTTACCTTTCATCCCTAATCCCATTCATTCTCAACTTTCGGGTCAAAAGGGTTCGAATTTTTACTCAGTTTCGGTATTTTTGTTTCATCAGCCGTGGTAAAAACTCAAAAATATTTGAAACGGGTAAAAGAAAGGGTGAGGTGAAGGGGAGTATAATTTCAAAACCAAGTAGAAAATTGAACTCAGCGTCCTCAAAAATATTACTATCGATAAATCCCTCTGTTGGTTGACATTTTTTAAAAATTTTGAACACACTTGAAGAGTATTTCGGGACTTTGATTTTTGGCAAAAGGCAAAGGCGTAAAACAAGGGACGCTGACGTAGCTTGGGGTCTAAATCTCCTCAATGCCCTTTTTTCGTCGAAGTTTTCAAAAAAAATAAAACAAAAACAAAACTTAATTTTTAACCGAGGTTAGTTGAGGAAATTTTTTTGAAAAGGTATTTTTAAACATTTTTTACTTAATTTTTCCAAATAAAAAATTTAATGAAATTCAGTTAAATTTTATTGACGACGTTATTGCCTGCTAACCAGACCGTATGTTTTTCTTATCCTACGCAGTTCTACACAAAAAAAGCTGATGAAAATCAATTTATGCTCATTTGAAAATTGAAGTGGAAAATTTTTTGCATACCTCAACTTTCATCAATGACCTCTTAGGAAAAAAATTGAATAACAAAAAATGTTTTTTTCTGGTCCTTCACAACCATTGTTTAAAACTTTTTTTCATAAGTGCGTAATTTGAAAAGTTGTGCAGAAAAATAAAAATGGAGGTTCTGGCCCTCAAAAAGGGGGTAAAATTTTCATGGATTGTGGGGAAGGACATGTCTTACAATACTTATCTATAGGTATATGAAATTTTCTCTTTCCCTGATTTTTTTTTGGTCGAACTCGAAACCTAAAAAGTTTGTAAGTACCTGCGATTTAGTAAAATTTATTTACCTACGTAACCTCGATTACAAATAAACAAGTAATATAGAGGGACATATGAATAAATCACTCAGCAATTAGTAAAACATCCCAACACACGAGCAATTTCATTACCCAATGTAACAGAGAAGCCTTTCGTTGATGATTCCGAATCAGCATTTCGGCATGAAAATTAAAACACACTAAACGATGGTACCCTTTCGAACGCCCCGGGCGATCGAATCGGGTTCCTTTTTCTATTCAACTCTCGCTAATGATACCAAATGATACGTTATCTGATTTTAGGATTGTTCATTTTTCATATTCTAAATCAGTTTAATCGTGTGAATCGTGCTTAAGGGAACGGTAATAAATTTAAATACTCGATCATTATTTATAAGAGTTATCTTCACACATTGTAATTTCCATCCTCCCAATACAGTTCAAATGAGTTTGTGTAGATTTGTAATTAATATCGATAAAAGAATGCGTTGCGTATGTACGCAGACACCTACTCGAATTGTTTTGGCGCCTACTATACCAGAATTCGGATGCTGATTGATTTTAGGTCAAAGGTTAGGCTTTCAGATCAGATTTCCAATACAATGATACCTGCCTTTATCTAGATCTTTGGACCGTTGCTCGGATTTACATATTTTATTATTTTTATACTTTTACCTGCTTTTAAGCTTACTTAAACGTTTTATAGGTATCATTTAAAAATAAAATGTATTTCTTACGTACGAATATTTATTCACAGGCAGGTACCTATACCTAATTATTTTTTCGAAAGCATTTTTATTTTTAAAGATCACTTGTCCACATTTTCGAATGTCTAGTCGCAGAAAAATTTACCGAATGGAGTCAATAGATACATATAAACATCACGTTTTCACACTTCTTTTTTTACCCATAAATTTTTTTCTACATCTGTTGAATTTCCCATAAAACGAATAAAAAATCTTGTTGATTTAACACAGGCGCCGTTACGTTGTACATATTGATAGAGTATTTACGTTAATCGAGCTTTTTTTTATCTCATGTCTCATGAAATACAAAGGGAATCTTGAAACTAATGTCACTTCGCTCACTTGGCTTTATACGGCAAGATCAGACACATTATACATACTCTGTGGAATGAGGGAGACGAGGGGGAGCTTACTTCTCTAATAGTGGCAAAATTGAAACATTTTAGTAGAAAATTTTCAATTTTTTGCTCCTCCAATAGGTCAACTTCGTTTCATCCTTTCTTTCCATACGCCCCTACTACCTCAAAATCAAATTATTTTTACCCTGCGAGTCTGTACAAAAATTTTTCCAAGAAATTTAAGCCCAAGTTGAGGTAGAATGGACTGAAACTTTTCAATACCATGCTTTGGGGAGTGAACTTGACCGAATTTTGAAAAAATCATTAGGAATGATATACGATCCTATTTCAAGGAAATCCATTGATTTTGTCCAGTTTTTTGTTGATGGGCACCAGTGTGATTTTTCAAAAAAGTACAAAATTTTATTTTGCAATTTTGAAGAACAGACACGTTTCAAACCCCTGTTTCGGCGAGTAAACGTGAGCAAATTTTGCAACCAAATACATCAATAGATCTCCGATATGATCCCATCTCATGATAATGCATTGATTTTGCCCAGAGCTTATTTGTTTTGGCACCAGAGCAATTTTCCTGAAAATTGCAAAAATTCCACTTTGTGATTTTGATGAAATCGTTCTGATTTATTTTTTTGAAGTTTCCCAAAAGAAAAAAATGTTTGCAATAAAAATTCCTGACATTTCCTATTTCAAGGAGAGAATAATCGATAGAATTTGTAAAATTATTCGCAAGATCACCTGTCAGGAAGGAGCAAAAAAAAAAGAATCTTGAATTGTAACAAAAATTAATAATAGTCAACTTTGAGAGGGGGACCCGCGAAAAATTTTTGAGCCTCCCCGTACTAAAAGGAGGCAGACCTAAGCTAGGGGGCCATTTTCGAAAAAAACTCGCTTTTGCCACTTTTGGGTAGTGCTACTTGCTGAGAACCTCGTTCACCCCCCCCCCCCTAAATATATGTGATATTTGAGTTTCTACTCTAATGTAATATACATCGTCCTTCAACCCTGCAAAAAAATTGATTGGCCTCTGCCAAAAATTGTTGAAAAATTGGCTCAAAAAGACGTGATAAAAATTTTAAAAAACGAAATTTCAAATTTCGAATTGAAAGTTTGAGCTCGGGGGGGGAGGATTTTCAGCACGTCTTTTTGAGGTTATTTTACAACAATTTTCACCACAGGCCCATCAGAATTCGAAAAAATTTGAAAAACACTGCACCCTACTCTACATCTCTCTAAATCACTGACCTTGAAATTGGTTGGATACTACTTTTCCCTCCCACAAGAAAGGTGAACAGTTGCAGATCGCAAATTTGAAGAGTTTTTGTTTTTTACCAAATTCAAATAGCTGCTTAAAAATCTTAAATTCGAGTCAAAAAATTTTTTAGTCACCTAGAATAATTTTTGATGGAATTTTTCAAAAAAAAATCATGGCAATGATACCAATTGAGTTTTAATTTACGTAATTTTTAGAAAATTTCAGTTGACAACACTGGTACAAAAAACTTTCGAAAAAATTAATTTACCTACTTAAATTTACTTTAATGACCAAACAAAAAGCTTATTTACTTTTTAAGTCACTGAATGAATAATTTGAATTTTTGTAAAATTCGGAATTTGGATACCCTTTTCTGAGCTTAATTTTGGTTCAAGGGTCTAATATTGTTGTAAAACTAGAATTCAGTGATCATAAAAACCCCAGAATAATGCTAATTTGATTTTTGATGCGCTTAAGGAGGCTAGAGGTTATACCTGGCTCACCTTTGCGTCATTTATTGAGTTTATGATGTTTTGCAGAATACCCCCTCCTCAAGAACACCTAGAACAAACTTAAAAATGGAAAATGTTCGTCATTTAACGATTTACAACGCTGAAAAAAATGAGAAATAAAAAATAAATAGAAAGTGTTAAAAAAATTATAAATTTTATCGGAAAATGATAAACTTCATCCTAAAAATGATAAATTTTATCCAAAAAAAAATAATAACGGGGCACCATTCACAAAATTGATAGGTACTTAAAATTTATTCTAAAAAAATAATAATATTTATCGCGAAACTTGGTAAAATTTATTGCATCGAAATAAATTTTTCCAAATTTTGCGATAAATAGGTATTATTTTTTTTAGAATAAATTTTGCCAATTTTGTGAATGATGCCTCATTGTTATTTTTTTGCATAAAATTGATTTATTTGTGTTTTCAGTGAACGTTTATTTGAACTAATTTTTCGAATTTTCTGTAGTAATCGAAGTATAATTGGGAAAACTGCAACTTTTTCAATATAAATACCATCCTTTCAACTGTAAGATGAGGGGTAGGTCGTGCGTATTTCTTATTCCGGATAGACGGTTTCAGCATAACTTTTTTTGAGAGGCGAGGGGTAGAGAGGGGTGAAAAGAGAAAATTGGTGACTAAAACGTAAAAGCTAAAAAAAAGTCTTCAGAACATAGGCGGAGATAGAACATAACTTTTGGGGGGGCTTGTGCCCCAGTTAAAAAGGAATGAAAAACACGAAACAAAAATGTTCATTTTCGATGACCCCCCCCCCCTCCAAAAAACCTTCCTCTATTTTTAAGCAATTTTTTGCTGAATTCTTTTTTGAAGACGTTTATCAAGCCCGAGCGAAGTGAGGGCGAAAATTTTTGGAAAAAAAATCCAAAACTGAAATATTTTCATTTTTTAAATCAATATTTTAGTACTTATTGAAGAGGAAGTAAAATCTTCAACCAGTTCAACCTCCATTTCTTATTAATTATTTTAGACTTAATATGCCCGAGCGAAGCGAGGGCGAAGATTTGAAAAATTGTCAATTTTTAGAAAGAAAACAATTTCATTTTTAATGGTTTGTTGAGTGAATAAATCCATACTTAGGAGTAAAAATTTCGTCCTTTTCGAAGTTTTTAAAACGAAATTTCGTGCTTTTTTTGTAGTTTTAAACAAGAATAAAAATTTGTATTTTTTAAAATTTCTTACATTTTCGTGCTAGTTTGCAATTCAATTTGCTGATTGCTCATAGCACCTAATTATTTTCGTTAGATATTAAAAAGACCATTTTCGTAGCTTGAAAAAAACAGGAAATTCGTCACATTGATAATTTATCCCTTGAAAAGTAAAGGTCCCACATGCCCGAGCGAAGCGAGGGCTATGATTTGAAAAATTTCTGATTTCCAGAAAGAAAATAATTCCATTTTTAAAGGTCTGTTGAATGAAAAACTCCATTACTTTGGAGTAAAAATTGCATCCTTTTCAAAGTTTTTCAACGAAATTTCGTGCTCATTTGATACACACGAAAATGATTTGGGGGGCTAATTCAACATTTGGGGGGGCTTCAGCCCCCCCATGCCCCCCCTTATCTCCGCCTATGCTTCAGAATGTTTAATTTGCCAACTGGGCACCGATTTGCGGACTGAACATCATTTTCACGGAATATTTGCCGACTTTAAAAAACGTCTGGAGGGTGTAACGACCCCCCCCCCCCCCCCCTCCTGCAACCGGACCTGGTTCTGTGTAAAAAAATCTTTTCTAAAAGGCAATTCAAGCCGATTTTTGAAAACTATTCAGTTTACAGAATTTTTTTTAACAAAAATTTTCCATGCGTTCCAGCTGCTTTTCCTCTCCCTCCCCAACGACCTCCTAAAGAGAAAAGAAAAAAAGAAAAAATATTCTTCTTTTGCTCTCTCACAGAAACTTTTTTGTAAGTGTAGAATTTAAAAAAAAAATGTGGACCTTTTTGACTCTTTTAGCCCCCCAAAGAGGGAAAAATTTTCGCAGATACCCTACAGCATCTATACACAAATTTCCCTTTCCCACGAATTTTTTTTTGGGGATCAAAACCTAAAAATCCTGGACCATCATAGTTCCAGGTAATGAAATTTCTCGTGTGCTGGATTGTTTTACTAATAATTACGTTATTCATTTCTGTGCCTCTATGTTGCTTGTTTGTTTGCAATCAACGTAAAATGTCACAGTCCTGCTACGATGTTTCGAGTACCTTAATTTAAGACCATTTTATTACTTTTTGCGGTTTGTTCCCTCCACAGATGGCTTTTTCGCATGATTTACAAAAGTAAGTAACGGTCTTCGCGACAATAGAGTTTCACTATTGTACCTCTATCCAACAATAGCCAAGTATATTGTGTACAGGTAAACAAAATAAAAGATTTTTTACATGGTTTATCTTTCTTCGTTGCCTTCTGATTTAAAATACAACTAAGCCTAATTCCTGCGTATGAGTGTTTTTTTCGCAGCTCCTTCGAGTACGTACCCCGAAGAGGAAAATTTTTAAAACGTATAAGTACTGTTATCAAATTACGCATCGTATACAAAAAATCAAACAATGGATATATAATTTTCTATCACAAGCATAGACTGAATTTATCACCATTCTAAGCAGAATTTCGCTATCTCGCAACGTCATTTGCAAAGAATTTCATCATTTCGATACTATTTTGAGCTGAATTTCTACGCAGTTGGACTCGTTATGCAAACGTACGACTTAGGCCTGTCAATCTTTACAACTATATCAATTAATTTTACGATATATCGTGTATCTGGATACATGGTTAAGCATTTTATAAATATTTGAATTTTGTTAACACAAATTAGGTGCTAATCGTGTCGTCTTATGTCCATGTGCCAAACAACATTTCAACCACGAACGACATCAAAATGATATACTTACCAGGAATAAAATGTTGAAAACATGAAATAAATATTTGAACACTCCGACCGAACAGCATTTGGACTTTTGACGAGCCATCGATGAAGCTTAGTTCTCCAGCGACTGGTTTATTTCCTCTGGTACGTATTTACGTTTCATAATAGCTCGCCTAGAAACATAATAATTTCATAAATCAGCCGCCGTTTTTAAAATCGTAACTAATAATAAATCTCGAAATGGTGAAAATTTTACAACGCTGGTGTTTTGTTTATTTATAATTACCTACGTTCGAGAGAGAAAAGCTTTGATGGACGTAGGTATTTATAAAGAAAATAAAACATACGAGGTACTTTATTATTAAACAAGTTGTCTCCTCGGGCTATTCTCCCTCAAGTACATACATGTATTAAGAGTTCAAATTTTGTCCTAAAATTGTATAGGTAGGTATACATAGCACAATCAAGCCTAAAGTGAAATTTGATTAATATAACAGATATATCTAAATGAAACAAACACACAATTCTGCCTACGAAACAACCACTTGTCTTTATTTATATAGAAGTTTAATCATACTTGTTTTAGTGTTCGCATGTTAAATGATAAGATTCCCTTGGATCTTTTTAAACGATACCGCGGTATTCCTATAGCGATTTCTATACATTACGCACGTCGTCTTTACCTTTTACATTTTTCCATTTCCGTTACTGCAGGTGGTATAATGTGTTCATCTTTAACACACAATTATCTCCGAAGGGGGATTTGTTCATTTAGCGTGTGTCTATATGGCATATAAATCGTAATATTATTTTTCTATCTTTGATAGATTTTTTTTGCGGGGTTTCGTGAATACCGTATGGTTTTTGAGTGGAAGATATACGACGATTGTCACCGAATAAACATGCCACGCAATCGAGTTTAAAAAACTGATAAGGTATCGTAAAAATGACCCATATAATGGAGTACTGATTACATAATAGTAAACTAACGCTCTGGTACGTAGTACATTTTCAAAATAAAATCTCTGTTGATAAAGGGCACCAGAAAATAAAATAGGTAGCTACGAATTTTTTCTAGACTTGAGATTTGAAAATAAATAATGGAATTTTGCTCTTAGGTCTACAAATTTTATGTAGAAATTTCTAGCTCTCTACTCCTCTGCTACACCTTCCTACAGTGGTGTAGCCAAAAATTTCTCATGTGGTGGAGGGGGAATCAGAACTTTCATAATTTTTGTGAGAAATTTTGAGTTCAACTCCCGCTCTCTTCCCACAAAATTTCCTCTTATACTATAAAAACACTAAATTCAAATTTTTAAATCATTTTCAAAAATATTAAAGAGTTGCACAGGTGTTATAAAAGTTCTTATGCGATTTGCATAGAATTATTAAAAAAACGACTTTGATGAAAATTTAATTTTGGAATAAAAAATTCACATTCTGATTATTTCGACCTTAAAAACCAAAAATAGAATCAAGTCCAAGCCAGTGGCACCGGAAACTTTTTTTTGAGAGGGTACAAAAAGGGCATGAAGACTAGGAATACCAGAAGGGGGAGGGAGAAAAATGGAGCCTTTTTTCGCACAGTTGCCTCAAATAGTTCATAGGTAGGTAATAATTGTTATTTCGTTCATGGCCGAGCAAAGTGAACACGAAGCTTTGAAAAATTCGTATTTTTAGTGCCTCAAAAGACATTTTTTCACGTAAATTCTTGACCTACTGGACACCCCTCTCCCCATCCATTGTTACGCCACTTCTATTATTTTTCATTTTGTATTTCGGAAATTTTTGTTTTTGCAACTTTTCAACTGAATTTTTTCCAACTTGCAACACTATCAACGTATACTCTAATCGAGAGTCAAACTGGGGGGGGGGGGATAAAAATGTGGCAGGTAATTTTTTTCTTGTTAAGTAAGTATGCAGACTCGTGAAATTGAACGAAATGAGGTGAAATCCTGGTCGAAATGTCTTTCTTTCATACCTAACTATCCATCTTTTGCCTCAACTGTAATGGATTGCCATTGAGTAGGTATGATATCGTATTTTTGATGATGAATATTCTTTATTCTCACATAAATATGGCCATTCTTTTTCTCCGATATCAATTTAGGTAGGTATTCTTTTTCAATCAGCTAATACATATTTGCCTGGTCAAAGGGGGGGGGGGGCTTCTGTCGAGCTTCTATCTTTTACTTAGGTCAATCAAGCATAGCTGCAGAGAAATTATACCCGAGATATATATTTATTACCCTGAAAGAGGAGTCAAATTAGGGTCGAAATATCAAAATCTACTGATTATGAATATCTAATCTATAGGCTTTTAAGTACCATGAGAGAAGAAATTATAGATAATTAATGCGCTAAAAAAGTAAAAATGAGGTCATTTAGGGGTCAGAACATAAAAAACTACAGATTTTTTAGCCTCGATTATAGAAGGAGCCATAGAAATTGGGGAAATTTTGCTTTAAAGCAAACGCTTTTAATTACCTAACCTACCTATGGATATGTTTTAAAGATGACTCTTTATTAAAATGTCAGTTGGGTAGGTAATTATTTTTTTTACAATGGATGACTTTCTGTTAGAATGACGGTTATTTAAATCTTTTTTTTAATTTTAAAATTAGGGTTTAAAAGGTCAAAAGGTCAAAATTTACAAATTCTAGAAATGATCAGCATAAGTCGGTCACAATGAAGGTTATAAGTAGATCATAAATGAAAAGTGAGAAGAATTGTTCAAGATGGCATATTCGTTGACTTGGAAAATTAAGGTCAAATCAGGGTCAAAAGGTCAACCCCTTTAATTCTAATTTTATACCACCTCAGATCACTTAAAGAAGTGGCATAGATTGATGAACATAAAAATGTCTCAAAATGTAGTATTTGTTTTCCTAAAAAGGTCAACTTGAGGTCAAAAGGTCAAGGTCAAAAGTTGACAATTCTGTATATTATCTCTTGATCAATTGGAAAATGACCGCATTGACTTCAGATTGGCCAACCTGCTAAAATTACCCAGAAATTATATTTATTTTATTGTACTAAAAACGCAAAAATTTGAGGTCAAAAAGTTAAAACCTGCAAATTCTAGAAATGATCAGCTTATAGGCCAATCACTAAGAATATTGTAGATTTATCAGTACAACAAAAAATTTGAGGATCTGATCAAATTCCATAGTATTGTTGGGTTAAAAAAATGAGGTCAAATTAGGGTCACTCAAGTACAAAACCCACCAATTCTAAATAAGTATTATTTTCTTTCGGTTAATTAGAGCATGGTTACGGACTATAGTCAACTTATAATACGACCCAAAATGTCATTATTCATTGTTTTAAATGTATGAGGTCAAATTGAGGTCGAAAGGTCAAAAGTCCATCAATTCTAAATATTTTTTACACCAAATAGAATGGTTGCCATAGAGTTATGAACGTTTAAAATGATCCGAAATGTCATATTTCTTATTTCAAACGAAGGTCATGATTGGGTCAACGGTCAAATTAGGGTTAAAGGTCGAATTGAGGTCAAAGGTTAAAATTCACTAATTTTAAATTGTTGGAAAATTTCAAATAAAAACTTCTATTTTTAAAAAATTTGAATGTTCAGATTGTTCAACAATTTTTCACAGGGGTATTCAACTTCGAAGGGCTAAATACGAATTTATTGCTGTTTTTTAAGCAATAATTTCGAACACAATGAAAGTGAAATTTCAAAAATTAAGTCACGTATTTAGGTAGTAAGTACTAAGTAGGTACCTGCTGTAAATCACAAAAAATAAATGAATACGAGTGGAAATCGTTCAAGTAATATGCAAAATCTATTTTCAAATAGGTACATACCTACGTACCATATTTTAAGAAAAAAAAAGTCATGCAAAAATGGTCTTTTTTTGAAAGAAAATATCGAAAAAAAATGAATTTCCTCAGTTTTCAAGATGATGTACCGCCTGAAAAATTCAGAAAAAAATATTGTGCTGTACATTAGGTGTTCATAATTTAATTTTTCAGAATTGCCAGTGCGAAACATTGAAGATTTCAAGCATAAGTTCCGATTTAAAAAAATTTTCAATTTTTTTTCAAAACACGTAATATTTCTCAGTACGGTCTACTACCCTGAAAATTAAAAAAATCAGTTAAAACCCTTGAAAACAAAAATTCTCAAAAAAAAACAAAAAAGTAAAATTTTGTCCCATAGAAAGGGTTTAGAGAGGGGTCTGGTGAATAGGGACTAAAATTTTTGCTACAAGGTGTTCAAACCACCAGAACCAAATTCCATTATCTCGTTTTTTAATTCCAGCTGTGGGGCAAATTCCCCTATTTCATCGGCCTATACACTTTACAGATAACGAAAATTATTTTCAAATACCTCGACCGAACACGGATACATCCAGATAGATAATTGATTGGATATTGAATTACATGGCCAACAGCGTTGTCGGCAAAAGGCAATAAGAAAAAGTCTCGTAACGACGTAATTATTGATTATAACTTTTTATTAACACGATTAAACCATTTTATGATTGTCGATTCGTAGTTTTTCGACGATTCCTTACAGTACCGAATCAATTGAACCAATTTCGTTTATTAATTTGAAAAACGTGCTGAAAATGTCTTTATCTAAAGTATAACTTCAACTTCACTCGACCATTCACCTTGGAATTAGGGCAAATTTGAATCAAATATCGTAATCGTACTAAAATAGGTATCGCGAACCAAATACCAAGAATCAAGAAGCCATAAGCCTATGTTCCAGTATATAAGATTAAAAATAACACATTGTTTACCGCAATAAAATGTTTATTTTCCATGAAAATAAGCGAATGTTGAAACGATATTCTAAGTACCGAGCGGAGTCGAACAAATCGAAAGTACCTACGTATCAAAAGCACAGCTCTATTTTCGTTTTATGCGTTTTTTAAATAACTTCGCCTCGTTCTTTTAATTATGCTAATCTATTTGCGATTACCGATTGGCATTTTCATAAAACGTGACCGAAACCGAGATACAATAGGCAGATTACTTTCATGTAATTTTGTTTTGTTTTCATAGCTTCAATTTGTATCTGCATCTTGCATTTATAGAGCATCATTAAGCTTTCAATATCGTACATTAATTTTAAATATGTACGGGTCGAACAGATCGTAATTTCCAGTCGAAGCAACGCAGCCGGATACGCAATAATACATAGCACGAGTGATTTGGTACCTAAATGACACGTGACTCTGGTCCTTTACGAATTATCGTGATTTAGGCGATGAAATCAGGGGTCTATAGATTTTTATTACGTTGTCGATGTCGTTTGACTAAGATATTATTTTTATTTCGTCGAACCCATGTAATAATTACTATAACGCTTCAAGGAGAAATTCCCAACTCGTAGCATCAGTATTTTGCGTAGGAGTACACACCTACGAATATTACTCGTATTTTTTTTTAGCTATCGAAATTATCCGATAAATAAGATCACGAATTTGCATCGTAATTACTCATTTAAGAAAAAAAGCCGTTTTAGCTCAGCGGAGAGATGACTTCATAGACGTGAATCGTGAAAACTTCAGTCATTTGAGTCATTGACCTCGTGATGGAAATTCTCATACAGGTATGTTTTTTTCGTCGTACGTACACAACTTTTTGAACCCGAAAGCTAAATATGAAACTGTTCTAGTAAGAACGTATCCGCTACTAATAATAAACTAAGTAAGCTTATTCTATTTTCGAGCATTTTTTCCCGACCGCTATTTATCATCTCGTCTCATCACATAAAAGACATCAGACACGTTGGAAAAAGTAGATTAATCTTTCCAAAAAGTATACCCACTTCCGATATACTCTGTTTTAATCTACCATGGTTTTTCGAGTGTTCTGCTGGTCTCTGCTATACCATGAACGGCCAAAGTTAATATTTATTCCTTCCGTTGTTGTAGGCTTTTAGGTAAATACCATTGATCGAGTTTATAGGTGGTAAGTGTTGGTTCAGGTTTTTTTTTTTCCTCCTCGTAACTAATCGTAAAATTACGCCAACTTAGTATTACCTACAGGTTGTTATTACGTTGGAGATTTTCCGATAATGCAAAAAAATTGTTGCGATTGAATTGATTACGATATTAAAATGATTTGTGATGGCCTAAAATGGCAATGGTACTCGTAAATTTATTGGAATTTAATTGTAATGCAAATAAATGTACCTGGATTTGCTAATGGATATGTTATGTGTGTCTATTTGATGCTGCATTCGTCCTTGGAGGCACCCAAGACCTTATTGAAGATTAAATTATCGTAAAATGTTCCAAAAAATTCAAAGGCTCAGGAAAAAAGTAGGTAAGATGAGTAAATCAGTCAAGAAAATTTTTTCAATTTTTCTCCTAAACTTATTTTTCAATAAAAAATATTTTTTGGCCTCAAAATAACATCCCACTCCAATTTAGGAAACCATATGTATGTACTTACCTAAGTAATAATGAACAATCGCGAATTTTTTCAGATATTTTTGACCTCAAAAAAACATTAAAACAGGTTTTTAAACCTTCAAAGGTTCGTAAAAATGGTTGATAAGGATGTAAAAAATGAAAAAAAATATTGAATGTAGGTAGGTATTATGCACTCACTTAAATTTTTTCGATTTTTTTGAGCAGTATGGCTTTCTCAAAATTTCTAAAAAACTAAGTATTTTAATGTTTTTTATTCCAATTTTTAACGAATCGAAGAAAAGAATTAGGAAAAACTGAAGTCAGATTTGTCTTTAGCAGGTCAAATTACCCCTTCTTAGACCATTTCAGCAATCATTTCACTTAAAGTCTCAAAATTAAGTTTTTCACTTGTGATTTTTCAATTTTTGAGAATTTTATTCGAGGGGAAAAAGATGCTGGATTCATGTTGAATACCTACCTAAGTACGTAAAAATACTTCTGCACTACTTACCTATATTTCAAGTTATTTTGATCAAATTTTTATAATTTTTTCCCCCGAATTTTTCAATCAGTCAGTCAACGAAAATGAATAAAAAACGATTTTTTGAGACTTTAAGTGAAATAAATGATCGATCAAATAATTTACAGGAGAATAATTCAACCCATTGAACACGAATTTGGTGTTGGTTTTTCCATTTGATCATTTCTTTTTTTCACATTCGATAAAAATTAAAATTAAAAAATATTTTTAAGAGGTTATCGAGGGTGTCACTGTTTCAAAAAATCTGAAAAATTCAGATTTGTGAAGAATGCCTAAATTTAAGCACATGTAATATTTTTTCATTTTTCAACACGAGGTCTAAAAATTTGAAAGAATTCGCAATTGCTCAATAGAGGGATGATGCATTTTTTTCCAAAATTTGAACAGGGAGTTGTAAAAAGTTGTGACTAGACCTGAAAACGATGAAGTGAAAAGTTCATCGCCCGGATTCACATATACTTCTCTCTACCAAGCTTTAAAACCTGATTGTATTAAAGAAATTTTGAAAAATCGAAAAAATGTATTTACCCAAAAATATGTACCGATTGGCACCCATTTTTCATCTTATAAGTAGTAGGTACTAGGTACATACTCTATTTTTAGGAGTCTTTTAGGGGTATTTTAGTAAGTCACCGGTTTGATGGGTTTTCAATGAGTAGGTACTTAATGGAAAATCGAAAAAAAAATGAAAAATGCTTCTCATAAAAATGTATCTCTTTTAATAGTAAAATTTTGTCTGAAATGAAAATTCATTGAAAGTACACCCATGAATCCCCCCTCCCCCTTTATAAAAATACGGATGCCATAGTTCATTTTTTGAATTTTGGCAAATTTTTTAAAATTCAAAATAACTCAATGGTGCTGTAGAAGCACAATTACAAATACTTTAATCAGTAAATTTCGCACCGAAAATTTTGGGTAGGAATTAGTTTTGAAAATTAATTATTGTCATTGTAATTTCAAATTCTGTATTTTTTTGTTTTGGCTCAAAATTTTCTGCCTGTGCTGGTTGGGATATCTCCCTTTTTTAGGTTGATTAACCTATCTCAGCTCACTAGAACTCCCCCTCCCCTTTTATGGGTGCCTAAGTTTCTAAACTCTGATATTAATTTATTACTTTTTAGTTTTTATAAAAAAAAAAACGACTGAGGCACGGGGAGGGACAAAAAATAATTAAGGGACTACAAGTAGTCTGCTATACCTACAGACAAAGTATTTTAGGTCTAGGTTGATTCTACTTGGATTTAAGACCATCAAACACTAGACGAAAAATTTGCTGATCTCGTTACTTCTCGACCGATCTATAGGAAATTTTTACAGTGGGACCCCCTAACCTTTCTTTACTCCTCCCCACCACAAAAATTTCAGCTTAATCGGTCGAGAAAATAATGAATTTTTTCAACATATTTAAAATTTCGTGTTTTCAGTAAACTGGTACTCTTTTTAAATTTTCTCGTTATTTTCACGCTCAAAACTTCAAGTTTCAAGAACACTCTGGTGCAATTATTCATCAATTCAAAATGAAAAAAAATTCATGGCATAAGGGCTTTCAATTTCGATTTTTTATTTATTTTTTAAAAAATAAAACATAAAAAGTTTTACAATCGGAAACTCACTTTAGGTTGTACAATAAATACCTATAGTAGTTGAAAATGTTGAATTAAAGAAAAAAGCAATGGTTTGACAACTTTTACCCGTTATTCTTTCAAGATAGGTAGGTAATCTGATAATCATCTTTTTTTGCAGGGTTTCAAAAATGTTAAATTTTTGGGTTTTCGTTTTCGTTTTCGTTTTCGTTTTTACAATTTCGGTTTTCGTTTTAGCTCTTTTCGTTTTTAATAAAATCATAACGTTTTCGTTTTTTAAAAACGTTTTTTTTCGTTTTTGAATTTTTTTTTGAAAGTAAAAATGTGAATACGTGGTAATGAAATATAACGATGAAAAGTCGAAAAAATTTTCAGAAGAGCAAGAAATGGGCAAAATATAGTGTTTTTTTAAAGAATTTCTTCTTAAACTGGAATAAAAAATGAACAGCCATTATTTCATCAAGTCATTTTATCCCATGAAACAAAAAATATAAAGACAGGTCAAGTTTTCATTTTTATGTCTCTCCTTTCTCTATGAAATCTCAGTTTTTTATGATTGAAAAATCCAATTTTTTAAGATTTCGTTACTTACTGTAAATTGACTTTTAACTGTTTTTCAGTTTTTCACCCGTTTTTGAGAATTGGAATCTCGAAATCTTGAGCTTTTTAGTTTTTGTACCCTAAATATTTCATTTTAAAAATTTATACCCCATCATCTCACCACAGATCTATATAGATTTGAAAATCAATTTAAATCACCTTTTCGCTACCAAAATGTTGAAAAAAAAATTAAAAACGAAAAAAAAACGAAAAAACTGTTTTTTTTTTTCGTTTAACGTTATTTGTAAAATTGTGTTTTCGTTTTTTTCATTTTTGTAAAGCGTTGGAAAAATAACGTTTTTTTTCTGTTTTCCGTTTTCGTTTTCATAACGTTTTTGAAACCCTGTATTTTTTGAACTTTTCATCTCGTTTTTCTTTTCTCAAAATTATAGTTTTTTTTTCTCGAAGACTCTTTGTCTTATTTTGGGACATTGGGAGAATCCTCAACAAATACCTCATTTTTAAAAATAAAAATTCAAAAATTTGAATATCTCAAATGACGTCAACTAATTTAATACCAATCAAAATCCTGGAATTTTTCGGCCTTGTGCACCATATTTCGAAATTTAGAATTTGAACTTTCAACTTTTTTGTTTTTTAAATTTTAATCTATAGAAATATTAATTTCAATGATTTTATTAAATGCATTTCTGAAATTTAAAAGGGATAAAATTAAAATAAACGTCGAGTAATTATATTTAAATCTTAAAAAATTCGTTTAAAATTTTCTTTTTAATTCGTACCCTGATGACGTCACATTATGCAAAATCACTGCAACAGGTGCTGAATCACTCGTGACCTTTGTTTATACCTGTTGTGTACCAAAAAATGGCGTTTTTATAGTTGAGTTTCGCGATTTCTTTCGTTTGTGAACAATTTGTGTCGCGAATTTATCTTAATTTTCGGATTATATCTATTTAAATCCTTACGATTACATTGCGAAGTGATCATTTATTCGAAATACGCGACTTCGTGTTCTATCGAACCGATTCCGGCGGTAAAATCTCATCTCAAAAACACCGACTTCAAAAAACCTCTCTCGACTATTTTGTCAATCGTTCGCCTTCTTTTCAAATTTGATCCATTTAAATCCTTAAGATACGATTACAATGTGAAGTGATTACTTATTCGAAACTCGCGACTTCGTGTTATATCGACTCGATTCCGACAATAAACTCGCATTTCCATACACACCGGCTCCCGAAACACTCATTTCAGCGCATCTTTCACCATCACGAATCCGGAACAGGGTAAGTGACTAAGTGATTTATCAAATACCCATACAAGCGTTAAATTTCTCGTTCAGACACCCTCGCATCCCAAAAGAATGTTAAATCGGCCACGATATAAATGTAAATCCACCATACAACGGACGATCAAGTTGTATTTGTATACTTAGTCATACGTGCCGGAGAAATGAATAATTTATACATTATTAATTCGCCATCCGATCGTATTGCCTACCGAGTCGATTATAATGTTCGAAAAACCGCTACCGAAGCGTTTCGTATTACAAAACGTAGACGTACAGGAAGCATATCTCAGCTAGAGTTTACCTAAGGCTACAAAGTTGCTTTGTATGATGTCTTCGCGATATACTGTGGGAAATGCAAACTAGATAAATTGCTGATTGTTGGAAACTAAACCTTAGACTCGAAGTGTCGCGTTATTTCAACACGTGTATCAATCCAATATCCAAATCGAACTCGTTCTGTCTCCGGTAATGATCAATTTAGTGATCTTTGATGGCACCGCTGCTGCGAAATCCGACCAATTCAATTTTGTCACCAGTGTAATAAAAAAGATTTCACTTTTCAATTCTTCCTTCAACGTAGGCGTATTATAGAGCTACTTTTACAAAGGTGCTGTGAAAGGTACCATCGGTGGCCGGAATACCGTAACTAAATACAATTCAAATTCTATAACAATGGTCGACACGTTTCTTTACCTTTGAATGTCCAAAAACGTTAGCGAATTTAACAATAAGATGTCGGATTCGGTTCGTCGTAAAATATATCACCTTAGGGGTCGTAAAATATATGATCTGGTCAGCATACGTATCTATAACGGTAGCCCTGAACGAGTTACAGGCTGGTTATTTTATTACATGCCAATCCTACGATGATACTTCCGCATTTAGATGACAATTTTTTACCAATTTGGTCACCGGAAGGTATTTTTTGGGCGGATATGACGATATATGAAGTTATCTGTGTAGATTTTGATTTCATGTTCCTGGTGGTGGTGGTCTCGTCCTGGAGTTATCTATTTGCCAGAGATTCGATAAAGGAAATTCATACGATATGGATGAAATAATCAGCACTCTGGGACTCTGTTGGGTATTTTTACTCCTCTGGGTGCTATTTTTTTTTTTTTTTTTTTTTTTTTTAATTGAATGAAATGAATTCTGCTCGCAGATATATAAATTTTTGCATAACGTTCCAACTTGAGGAAAATTTTTCTGATTACTTTGTTGTACACCACGTCCTTGAAGGCTGCGGCAACTTAAACCGTGAAAATAATTGAAAAAAGTCATTTACACGTCGAATTGATGAAAAAAATACCATAAAATACAACCTGTCAGCAGAACCAATTACTGCACTTGTCATTTATTATGCAAATTAATAATTCATACCTATTCCCAACTTGAAAATGATCATTAAAAAGTAAAGAAAAGTAAAAATTCACGACGGTTTTTGTACTCTATGAATATCTCGCTGATAGGGAACCGGTTGGTATTTTTTTCAACCCATAAAATATAAACTACATCGTGAATGAGGTACGAACGAAAAGACAAATGCATTACAATATACTACAAAAGCAAATAAATTTATATTCAGAGCTGGTTCGGAGTGTCACGCAGTACACGTTTTTTTTTCATGTACAACGGTTGCAATGTCATTATCAAAATAAATAATTGTTTTTTACAACTTCTTTGTACTGATAATTGAGGAAAAACTGCTCGATTTGTGAGATGAGAATATCAAATATTTTGACTGAGATTTTTTTTATAATCTATGGCTTTGGAGATAAAATACGTAGTACTACGAGAATAATAAAAATGATAAGATAAATAGGTGTTTAAGTAATTAATTCAGGGAATTTTACCTTGACCTTGTCGATTCTTACGTAACTTTCTTTTCAATTGGAAAATTCTTCGTTGAAAATTGGCTTAAAAATAAAACTAAAAAATTTTCGTAATTTTTTTACATTTGAAAAATTCCACGTCTTTTTTTCGTTAAATACCAAAATTTGGTTCGTTTTTACGTCATCGAGCTACGAAATAGGTATCGACACCACCACCGTACCACTCGAACTGTTTCAAAACTACGGTAACACGATAAGGTGCTAAAAAGTCGTATCATATCGTCATTAATACAAATAAAATTCGAAAATCTCGTCGTTTCGCGGGCAGATAAGATTTATACTTGTTGGTATACACGAAATAAGCACGCCGAACGTGAGTATACTGAACGGCGGTTGTGCTGTTGACTTAGCTCGAACTGAAAATCCTGATTATACCATGACGTAGAATCGCCACTCCTCTCGAAACGCAAAAACGCTCGTTTTTTTTTCCATTTTCATTTTCAAACCGACAGATATTCTATCGATGATCGGTAATTGAACAGCAGTATCATTTCCGATGATATACCAACGGTTTGCCTATTGCCTAAATTATTACATTACAATGCCGGTAGTAATTTGCTGGTTCATCAAACTTGGCTGGGTGATTTGGGCGATGTGGGACAAGGTCGTTGATCATTTGTATCGATCGGTATCTTCGGGACGCGTAATTAAATGATCGATGATATTGATTATGTTGTCGGATGTGCAATGGGATTGGCTTTCGGGTACTTGGAGCAAAATCCCGAATACTGGAGAGAAATTCGAGATGAAAATGCATTTAATGAACGTGAATCGAGATAGGTTCTATCTTTGTGGAATGATCTTTAAATATATGAATCAGCGTAATTGATCTGCCTTTCGTTTTTGCAAACGACGAGCCTACGAGCATAAATTATCGATAATTATCTGCTGGTGTGCTCGACGCATGGTTTCTATTTTAAGTCGAGTTTGTGAGGTGATTGGTGTTCCGAGAATTGTTGAAATTTTATTTTAAGGTGATTTTAAGCTATCGTATTCGTAAATTATTATTTACGATCCTAGCTTACCGTGAAATTAATTTTATAGATTTAAAAGTTGTAAAATTTGAGCTCTTTGGTTTGAAAAAGACCCTGAGCTGGTGATTATGGTGTGAAGTTAACGTTGTTTTTAAGTTTGAATTGATGAAATTGATGAAATTGATCCAGATGAATCGAGAATGGAAAATGTGTATCAAGTTGACGTGTTTTAATTAGGTAGTGAAGAATATTTATTAAAATTTTTTAGTGATTAATTAATATTTTCTGTTAAATTTGAGTTTTACAGTTTAAAAAATGCCGAAGTGTATTTTCGGGTTTGAATTGTTGAAATTATATTATATAATTATTTAAAGGTTTCATATTCGTAAATAATTATTTATACCAACCTTAGAGTTGGTTCAAATTCAAAAGTTGTGGAATTCGAGATCTTTGGTTCAAGAAAGACCGTGTGTTTGTGATTACAGTGCCCAGTTAACGTTGTTTTTGTTTTGAAGAGATGAAATTGATCTAAAAAGGTCAAAAGTGAAAGTGTTTTCAAGTTGATATATTTTAATTAGTGAAAAATATTTATTTTCATTTTTTAGTGATTAATTAATATTTTCTGTTAAATTTGAGTTTTACAGTTTTAAAAAATGCCAAAGTGCATTTTCGGGTTTGAATTGTTGAAATTATATGATATAATTATTTAAAAGTTTCATATTCATTAATAATTATTCATTTAAGACCGTAACCAAGCTTAGAGTCGATTCAAGTTCAAAAGTTATGGAATTCGAGATCTGTGGTTTAAGAAAGACCGTGTGTTTGTGATTACAGTGCCCAGTTAACGTTGTTTTTGTTTTGAAGAGATGAAATTGATCTAAAAAGGTCAGAAGTGATGTGTTTTTCAAGTTTATATATTTTAATTAGTGAAAAATATTTATTTTCATTTTTTAGTGATTAATTAATATTTTCTGTTAAATTTGAGTTTTACAGTTTTAAAAAAATGCACAAGTGCATTTTCGGGTTTGAATTGTTGAAATTATATTATATAATTTTATAAATGTTTCATATTCATTAAAAATTATTTATATAAGATCGTAACCAAGCTTAAAGTTGATTCAAGTTCAAAAGTTGTGGAATTCGAGATCTGTGGTTTAAGAAAGACTTTGTGTTTATGATTTCAGTGTCTAGTTAACGTTGTTTTTGTTTTGAAGAGATGAAATTGATCTATAAGGTCAAAAGTGAAAGTGTTTTTAAAGTTTATGTATTTTAATTAGTGAAAAATATTTGTTTTTAATTTTTAGTGATTAATAATTTATTTTCTACTATATTTGAGTGCTATAGTTGAAAAAAAAGTGCGTTGTTTTTTGAGTCTATTTCTACTCATCGGAAGGACGATCTAGTTTCGTGTGGTACTCTTGCTTTTCTCAATTTTTTTCGATTTCGAATTTTTAATTTTTTTCCAATTTCTCAGTTCTTTCTAATTTGAAAATTTCACATAATTTTTTTCAATATTTCCTAAAAAAATTTCCAAAAATTATAAAAATTTTTAAAAAAATGCTTTCCGATTTTAATTTTTTTAAAAATTAGGTAGTGGGTACCAATTATGAATTAAAAAAAAACCTTTGTGAAGATTTCTTCAAGATTAAAATCAATCAACTATTTCAATTTTTTCAGTTCCATTTTTCTCCACGTTTTTAAATTTCTACAATTCATTCAAAACCGAGCGTTCCATGAATCGTCTGCCAAACGTATTTTTTTGGATAAAACCGGGTACCACTAAAAAAAACTTGGAATGAACATGTTGCCTATTTTGAAAATTGAAGTGGCAACTGCTGTTTCTAAAAAAATCACGTTAACAATTTTTTCAATCATGGGAATGGATAGTACTTTGAAAACTGAACAAATTTTCATCTCATGACTTTTTGCCTATCTTTAAAATTAAAGGGGCTACAAAAAAATTGTTCAAAAAAATTCTCAAAAAATGAACTGATCAAGGGAATGGATAGTACGCTGAAAACTGAAGAAACATTCTTTTCTGTAGTTGTTTTACTTAACATCAAAAACAAAGGGACTATGGGTCATTAAAATTGGGAAAATTTGAAAATTTTTTGAAGCTCATTTATTTTGAGTGACCCGTAGCCCCTTCATTTTCGATGTTAGGCAAAAAGTCTACAGAACAAAATTTTTTGAGTTTTCAGCGTACTATCCATTCCCTTTATCAGTTTATTTTTTGAGAATTTTTTTAAACAATTTTTTTTGTAGCCTTTTTAACTTTAAAGATAGGTAAAAAGTCATGAGATGAAAATTTGTTCAATTTTCATAGTACATACTATCCATTCCCATGCTTGAAAAAAAATTTTAACGTGATTTTTTTAGAAACAGCATTTGCCCCTTCAATTTTCAAAATAGGCAACATGTTCATTTCAAGTTTTTTTTTAGTGGTACCCGGTTATATCCGAAAAAATACGTTTGGCAGACGATTCGTGGAACACCCTGTTTTTTTCTCACGCTAGATTTTCTCAAATTTTAATTTTTTCTACAGTTCTCAAATTTTTACAATTTTTTGAACTAAACACTTTTCTCAAATTTTTGTTTCTACAATTTTTTCAAAGTATTTTCCACGTTCAATTTTCTCTACTTTTTTCCAAGATTTAAAAATTTTTCAACGTTTCTTTTGTAAATTCAATTTCAATTTCTTAAAATTGTAATGAGATCAGAAACAGAAACGAAATAGAAAAATGAATTTCAATGACATGGTTTTCAACTTTTCGGTCTTTTTTTTCAAAATCAAAATGAATCGTTTAGAAGTAGCGAATTATCAGTGATGGAAAACTGGAACTGGAACTAGAACTGAAATCTGAAAACTGGAACTAGAACTGAAATGAATTTCTGTTTTATACCAGTTCCAACGGTTGCAATTTTATTGTTTAAAATATGACTTGGAAAAGTCGACATTTTGATGTTGAAATTGACCAAACCACATTCAATTTAAAAAATTTTACTAAAAAACCCCAAACCTTGAAAATTTATGTCAAAAAGTGAATAAAGTAGAATATTGTGTTGTAAATTTTAAAATTTCATCCAATTGAAGACGTCCTCTCATACATTAGGTATTCAATTTTTTTGTTGAAAAATTCAGGGGCTAGTCGTCACAACATTTTTGAAAAATATTACTAATGACAATGACGTTTTTCTGAAATCCTTTTGTTTTGAGCTTGAAGCCTTGAACAGGGAAAAAATTGTACTTTGAATCGAAAAAAAAATGGAATTGAAAACTGGAACTAAACATTTTTGAGAACTGGAACTGGAACTGGAACTGGAACTGGAACTGGAACTAGAACTAATACATATCATTTCAGTTTTCCATCACTGACGCTCGGCCAGATTGTTTTCATATTTTTCCTTTTTCATAATTCAAATCCTAGAGAAGTCATTTTTTTGGTATTTTTCCTCAAAATTATTGCAACTAATATTCATTATATTTTTTCTCCATAGAACTTATTTTTGACGTTTAAAAACCAATTTTTCAAAAGCTTTGGCCTCGCTGCGCTCGGCCTCTTTGTATTTATTCTTAAATAGTTTCAAAATAAAAGTAACCAATTTTTTATTCAAGTTTGTTAATCCAAAACACGGTTTTATTGTACTTTGAATTGGAAGTTTTCAAACATTTTCGCCCTCGCTTCGCTCGGGCCAAATTTATTTTTCTCGTATTCACATTGAAATGCAAATTTTTTCAAATAAAATTATAATTATTTTGAAATTTTTTACTCTAGTTTCAATCTAGATAAATACCTTGCTTCGCTGAGAATAAATGGATAATTTTATGTTAATAATCGCTGGTTTATAGTTGGGAATTTTGAGAATTTGAGTTGGGGTTTTCATCAAACCTCCCCCCCCCCCCGGGAAATGCCTTCGGTACGCCACTGCTGGAAGCTGTAACTAGATGGAACGAGAGTACCGTAGGCTCCGGCTCCTACACATCACTATCAGTACTATCACCAACCGATTTTCTCTTTAATCACTGGCGACACCTGGCTGGTACTTGTACGTACATTAATAGTTTAATAGCTGACGCTTCAGTTTAACATTTATTTATCGAGTTATTATCTGATGCTTTTCTCGCGATGCGATGATTTAGTCTACAAACGTATACCAATTCACGTTCGAAAATAATCATTTGAAATCGTGATTTTTCAACGTGTCTACTTCATTAATAAAGTAAGTTTGCAAGTTACTTTCCCATGTATAGCGCACCTAATAATTAAGCATGAAGTTTTACACATTTTTAATTACGAAAGTGAATTTGGCCCCCGGCGCTTTTGGGCTCCTAAACACCTCAAGTCATGTATATTGACTAGAAATAATTTTTCACAAAATTTTGGACCCCTACCCCCTCTCTTTCGGAGCTATGGCCATTTTATTGCATCATTTTCAAGAATTTTTAATTTCAACGGAAGTGAAGGAAATTTTCTGTTCTTTGGCACAAAGTTACATCTGGTAGAGGTGTATTCATGATAATTTTTTCAACAATTTTGGTGCACTCCTTCACGTTTTTTCGGTCATTTGAACTTTTCAATCGTGAAAAAATACCATATAAGCGAAGAGCGACCACCCTGGAAAAATTTGTAAAAAATACGTTTTTTTATGTAGAATTTTACTATGTATTTGGTTTTGGCAATTTCTTTGAACTAAGGGCCGAAAATCGCGAAAAACCGTACAGAAATGTTGTCATTTTAGCAGAGTTTTCAAATTTTGAGCGCTTTATACAGAAAGAAATATGGTAACCAAATAAGGAAACCAATTCCATATTCGTGTTCAGCAGGTCAAAATACCCCGGTAAACACCCTTTTCGTAATAGTTTTGATTAAAATTTCAAAATTCACCTTTTTCACTGATTTTTAATGAAAAAAAAAGTAAATTTCGAGACTTCGAGTAAAACGATCGCGAATAACGTATTTTTCGGGGTATTTTGACCTGCTGAACACGAATATGGATTTTGTTTTTTCATTTCGTCATTTTCTCATGTGTACTACCTCTTTCTTCATCCCCAAGCCATCTGCTAAGACGTATTAGAGATGAGAGTTTTTCAGATAGGGTTTCATTTTTGCCACTTTTTTAATACGTTGATTTTATGGTAGTCCTAAAGCTGGCTCGTTTCGCGATTCGCGTTGCGCGATTCGCTGAAATCCTCCCATTTAGATTACCAACTTCCTAACACTATTAATAGTGATGTTATTGGTCTTAAATACGGTTTTATTTTCGGAAAAAAGGTGTTCTTGTGTTTTTGACCAGCAATGCTCCCCCCCCCCCCATGCTTCCCCCCTTAGAAAATTAATAATGAATTAATTTTGTACAGTGCAACAACGAGATGCCAAAATAACAATTAGGAATATTTGAAAAAAATCAAGCATCTTCGATACCCCGCTCCTGTTTTCGTGAAATTTTTTTCAATCTCGAATTGCTATGTTAATTCTTGTGGAAAAATTTCAAAAAATCTGGGCGCGCAATATTGTAACTCATTGGCACGATTTAATGTCAAAGACATGGAGGATACATGGAAATTCATCATCACTCCTCTTGGACAGTTTCTGTTGCTGAAATGTGACTCAAAAAATTTGAAATGGAAAGATTTTGGTTTCCGACTAATTTTGGGCCGTAGAACACGAATATGACATTAATTATTGTGTATAATAATTTTATTGTTCGAGAGACCCGATTCAAACTTGAAAATGAGGACGTTTTAGGGGAAAATGACGAAATGAAAAAACCAAATCCATATTCGTGTTCAGCAGGTCAAAATACCTCGAAAAATACGTTTTTCGCGATCGTTTTACTCGAAGTCTCGAAATTCACTTTTTTTTTCATTAAAAATCAGTGAAAAAGGTGAATTTTGAAATTTTAATCAAAACTATTACGAAAAGGGTGTTTACCGGGATATTTTGACCTGCTGAACACGAATATGAAATTGGTTTCCTTATTTGGTTATTTCTTTCTGTTTAAAGCGCTCAAAATTTGAAAACTCTGCTAAAATGACAACATTTCTGTACGGTTTTTCGCGATTTTCGGCCCTTAGTTCAAAGAAATCGCAAAAACCAAATACATGGTAAAATTCTACATAAAAAAACGTATTTTTTAGGAATTTTTCCAGGGTGGTCGCTCTTCGCATATATGGTATTTTTTACGATTGAAAACTTCAAATGACCGAAAAAACGTGAAGGAGTGCACCAAAATTGTTGAAAAAATTATCATGAATACACCTCTACCAGATGTAACTTTGTGCCGAAGAACGGAAAATTTCCTTCACTTCCGTTGAAATAAAAAATTCTTGAAAATTATGCAATAAAATGGCCATAGCTCCGAAAGAGAGGGGGTAGGGGTCCAAAATTTTGTGAAAAATTATTTCTAGTCAATATACATGACTTGAGGTGTTTAGGAGCCCAAAAGCGCCGGGGGCCAAATTCACCCCTTATCCGTCCATACCCTTTGAGGGACTTCTCTCACTCGGATTTTGAAAGTAATGACATTTTTGAACTCAGCGGGATTCAATCATTTGGAAATGACACCAAAAAAGGGTCGATAGTCCAATTTCGAAAAATGGGGGGCGGAACTCCCCTTAAAATCTCCCTCCACCCCCCGCTATGGGGTTTGGCGATGGGCTCCCGGGCTCTACAAATTCGTTATAATGTCCTTGTTCACCATCCCGAATTTCACATCTCTATCATCTTTTGCAGTTTACTTGCAGTTTGCCACTGGACTAGATTTTCAAATTTTCAACCGATGAGTAAAATTGAAATTGAATTCGATTTATTATCATTATCACAAATTACATGAGCACCAAAAATTATAATATTGATAATCTCTTATCAACATTCATTTTTCATTTATTTTCATTTTCCATTTGATAGAAGCTCGAAGATGTCAGATTTATCGCAAATTTCATCCAATCCCACCGGAAACATCGTACCCGAGCCTCGCAAAAATATCGATACCACTCCACAATCAAATCGCTGTTTACTAGAAGGCTCTAAAACCAGTATCCTCGGCGACATCTGCATTAACATCGGAACCGATAAATATGTTCTCGATCGTGCCATGCTCGTGACAAAATCGAACTATTTCGACTCGGCGGAACTAAATAACCATGACGAAAACCATATCGAAGCAATGATAGTGAAAGTCGTGAAAAACGATAGCACCAGATTTTCTCACATCATCGACTTGATCTACGGAAAAGAATTGAAATCTGTTTTAAACGAGGATAATTTTTTCCAACTGTTTCACGATATGAATGAAATGAGAATGGAACTCGATATGGAAATTTTTAAACAATTTATTGACGAAAATATCAAACCAAAAGCGAAACTAGATTGTCGTATGTTTGAACTGTACGCTTATACCAGCGTCTCACCGAAACAGTCGCAGGAAAAACTCAGTGATTATTTATTATCCACGATCTCCCTGTATTTTTCCGATCGTTTGGTACAGATTTACGAAATGGAAGAATTTCTATCTCTTCCAGCCAAAACATTCATTCTCATACTATTCAACAAACGCCAGAATTTGTCAGAAAAGAGGCTCATAGCTCGTATCTGCGCCGAATGGATTTGCTACGATTTTCAAACTCGAATAAAGGAATTGAGTGGTTTGGTAAATGCGACGAGATATCGATTCGGAGTCACTCCATATTGTATTTTTGAATCAGACCCATTGATCAAGTCATTACAAAGAAACAACATGCTTGATAGACCTGAAATACAGAAAATCGAAAAATGCTTCGAACAGTTGGTTTTTTATCACAGCGAGGTCAAGTTCGGTATGTATTTTGTAAATATTATCATTTTTTAAATGTTTTTTTTTTTTTGGGGGGGGGGGGGGAATTGAGCCTCCCACCGGTTCAATAGCTATGGCTTAAAATCAAAAATAAATTCAAAAATTTTTACAACTCTGAAATTTTTTCAACTTAACATTTTTCCAAATTTTCTTGAAATTTGAATTTTTTTCATCCAATGATTTGTTCGAAACTTATCAATCTTGAAATTTTTTGACAAGCCACTGCCGCCGTGATCAATTCAAAAAATTGGTTTTGAAAAATCTTAAACTTGAAACCTGATACTTGAAATTTTAAACTCAATACTGAACATTTTTTCGTCCTTTACTTACTTCAACTGAACGTTTATTTAGTTTTCAAGAGAAAAATGAAGCCAGGATCGTGATTTTTTTTATAATAAAAATAAAAGAGTTTTAGAAAAACATTCAATACTTTTTTCGAACTTAATTTACTAATTCTTATCTAAATCCAAATTTCCAAAAATTATGAACTTCAATACATTTTTCAACATTTTCCTTTTTTTAAATATCATTTACTTACGTTAAGATTTAGGAGCCGAATTCTACAAACTTGAAAATGTTCAAACTATGACTTCATGCGATCAGTTTTGACTGATGATCCTCGCTTCATTGCTACATATTTAGTGAATTTTTAGAATGAAAATAATTTTCAAGTCTAAGAAAATTTTGAAAAATATGAAGTTGAAAAAAATTACATAACGTTGGAATAAAAAAATTTCGGAGCTGGAAAAAATCTTGAAAAAATTCAACTTGAAAAAAAAGTGTAATCATTTGTCAAAGCATCAAAAGAACGAATTCAGATTTCACAACGACATGCAATTTGTTCTTTCGATCCATTCCTCAAGATGATTGGAGCGTGAACCAGGATTTCCTAAGCGGGATCTTTTAAGAATAAATATTTTTTGGTTTCAAACTCTAAAACCTTCATTTATTGAACGTATAACAGCATTGAAAAAAAGTGATTGTCGATTCTGGATATGTTTTTCAAAATTTTCCTAATTTTGATGAGCCTGTGCTCCGTGCCAAAAATGGATGCTAAATAGGATCAAAAAGACGAGATAATATTAATCCTTCCTGCAAGAACTTAAAATTTCAAAATTAATATTTTTTCGCTTGGTAATGGTTAGTTGCATTATCATATTATTGCAGAGTGAAGAACATTTGGGGGGAGGGGAGGGGGAGGTGAAAAATTGTACTTACATTTGAAAGTGAAAACAAAAATTGTTTTATACTCGAGCTTTTGCTCGATTTTGAGGTTTAATTTTGATTCTCGGAGACACTATCTGATGATATTTCGGTAAAGAAATTTGAATTTTTGAAAGCCTCTAATAATTAAGTAAATAAGGTCGGGCGTCGACGAATTTTTTTGAAAAAATTGTGAAATTTTAAGCTTTTTTCGGAAAAGGGAGATTCAAACATGGATCAAAAATTCAAATTTTCAACTAATTTAGCTTCCTTAATTTTTTTTAAAATCACGATTAGAATTTTTTCTCAAGTAAAAAAATTGAATTTTGATGCTTTGACGAAAATATTTACCCGAATACATTGTAAACATGAAGAGACAACAGAGATAACCTGTAATGAATTTTTCTTTTGGTCATTTTTTCTCTTGAAATTCTAGATACTACCTATTAGTAAATTGACGTGTTCTTCTCGTCATAATGCTCGATTAATATTTTTTTCAAAACGATGAATAATTGATAGAGAAAAAATCAACATCAGATACATGTACATTGTACAGCAGGTCATTATTACCTTCATTTTGATCAAGAGTCTTGGAATTCTTTTTCCCTCGCTATAAAAAAATTGAACATTGATCAAAAATTTTTCAAAAAAAATAAAATAAATGAGAAGCCAAAATGCCCTCAAATCAAAAACTCGACGCCACGAAGATCAGGATTTCAAATAGCATATTTTCAGTATTAAATAATTACGTTTAAAAATGACAGGGAGCAGGAAGAGAGGTGAAAAATGAGAAATAATATGTGTTCCTTTTCAAAGAAACACAAAGTAGTCAATTTTTTCATGACCTTGTTTGAAATTTCCAAAAAGAAATATTGGGAAGAATCATGTTGAAAATTTTTAAATTAAATGTAGGTATTGAGATTTATTAAAGCCTCATTCTATGTCAACTCGACCAGGTTTTGACCTTGGGTCTTCCGATTTCGCTCAATTTTTTTTTACGAGTTCTCCTCGACGGTCTAATGAAGGAATCACCGTCATTCCGATCCTAATCCTTCAGGGGGCGGGGGTGGTCCTTGTAATTTTCGTATAATTGGGATTTTTTGCGAAATTTCTTAACTTTGAAGGAGCATATCTCGAGATTGGTTAGGTTCAAGATAAATCTGTTCACGCTGTTTTGTAGAGAATTGAAAGGAAATTTAAAATTGATAATCAATTTTTGAAAAGTTCAAAGTTGAGCTTTTGTGATGGAAGCTCAACTTTCATGATAAGTACAAAAGATGAAGGGCCCCATTAAAAAATCTGAAAAAATTACTATGAAGAGAACTTTTAATGTATTTTTCAACTAATTACTTTTCAAGATAGGATCTCAATACCCCTGTGGGCACAGGGGTCCTAAATTTTGGTCAAAATTCAAAAAAATGGAAAAGTGAAGTAATATATCGATTTCTACTAATTCGAAGGCGCTGAGTTCGAATATGTGCTTAGTTTTTTCATTCGACCCCTTTGAACCCCCTATCAGCCCCCTAATGAGGTCAAAATTCAAAAAAATGAAAAATAACGTATATGACGTGTCGTTTGTTAGGTTTTTGAGGGTGCTGAGTTCGAATATTTGCTTATTTTTGGGATTCGGCCCTTTAGTGCCCCCTTTGCTCCCAATTTTGATAAAACACATTCAAAAAATCGGAAATAGCATGTGTCATATCGATTTCTACTAATTCGAGGGTGCTGAGCTCGATTATCAACTTACTTTCTCGATCCGCCTCCTTCGTTCTCCACACTGACTCCAAAATTACTAAATCATTTAAAAAATCAATGTGTTTTTTCAAAATTGGGGGCTAGGAGAGCACTAAAGGGTCGAATCCCAAAAATAAGCAAATATTCGAATTCAGCGCCCTCACAAACCTAACAAACAACGCGTCATATACGTTATTTTTCATTTTTTTGAATTTTGACCTCATTAGGGGGCTGATAGGGGGGGGGGGGTTCAGAGGGGTCGAATGAAAAAACTAAGCACATATTCGAACTCAGCGCTTTCGAATTAGTAGAAATCGATACATTACTTCACTTTTTCCATTTTTTTGAATTTTGACCAAAATTTAGGACCCCTGAGCCCCTAAGGGTATTGAGATCCTATCTTGAAAAGTAATTAGTTGAAAAATACATTAAAAGTTCTCTTCATAGTAATTTTTCAGATTTTTTAATGGGGCGAAAGTTGAGCTTCCATCACAAAAGCTCAACTTTGAACTTTTCAAAAAGTGATTATCAATTTTGAATCTCCTTTCAATTCTCTACAAAACAGCGTGAACAGATTTATCTTAGACCTAACCAATCTCGAGATATGCTCCTTCAAAGTTAAGCAATTTCGCAAAAAATCCCAATTATACGAAAATTACAAGGACCACCCCCCGCCCCCTGAAGGATTAGGATCGGAATGGCGGTGATTCCTTCATTAGACCATCGAGGAGAACTCGTAAAAAAAATTTGAGAGAAATCGGAAGACCCAAGGTCAAAACCTGGTCGAGTTGACATAGAATGAGCCTATAATGATTTTGAACATTTTGATGAGAATTGTTATTTTTTTCAAAATAATTGTTTGAAAAATGTCCAGAAACATGACCTTATTTTGAAGCAACCTGGCTCAAACTTCAAACATCGCTAGACTAAAAAAAAATTGAGAGAAAAAAATAGCTAAATCGAAAAACTAGTTTTGTTAACTATCCCATTCAACATCAACACGTAGGTAATTTACCTACTTTTCAATGTTCTAATATTTTTCTACGTATGATTATTTGTACAGCATCCACGTTGGATTTGAAGGACGAATTATGCAAAATAAACCCCGGACCCAGAATAGTGAACCCAATTGATCAGCCTACCAAATGGATGTCACTTTTAGAAACTGGTACTTTTTGCGACTTCTTCATCAACATTCAAGGAACGAATTTCAAATTACATCGTATAAAGCTTGCCGCAGCATCTGGATATTTTTACCATCTTTTCACCAATTCGCGCAAATCGAAGATTCCCAATATTGAAGACAATTCAACGACCCTTAAATCAACAACGAAGTCCGATTCTTTCGATCCCGATATCGAAGACAATTCAACAACCCTTAAATCAACAACGAAATCCGATTCTTTCGATCAGATCGATTCAGCGACCTTCCAAAGTATAATCCATTACATTTACAAGCAAGAAATCGAGGTAACATCTTCTCAAAGGCGTATTCTAACTAAAATCTTCCAATTTTTAAAAATTGATACTCTCTACGATAAATATAATTCGACGTGGTTGTCAAATCTCGACCACGATCTTTTCAAAAAATTTGAATTCGTTTGCAAAAACGACAAATCCTCCGAACGATACGACTCACTCGTTGAAAAAATCATCAGCTTGTGGCCAAAACTCGACCGAAGTCCTCAATTCAAAGACATCTCGCTAGACGTGCTCAGAGAAATACTCGCATTACCCCGGTTGAAATTAGACGACCCTGATGAGATTCTTGATCTGTGCTCGGAATGGATCTTCTACGATATCGAAAACCGTTATTATTCTACCATCGAAGTGGCTCAAGCCATTAATAGAAATTTTATCGTAGACAGCGATCAAATCAAATTAGAGATACCTCTGAATTCGGCTGATTATTCGAAACACTACGTTAAAGAACAATTATCCAAGATTTTATCGTCAACTAGGCTCGTTTCTTTGACTTCCGATTGCGACCAGGACACGCAACGAAAACCACGTTTCCTATTTTTCAACAAAGATAATGTGTTCAGCATTCTAGATGTGAACTTTGACGAGATCGTTCAAATTGTACACATCGATAACGAGGACGACGTATTTGATTACGCAGCAACCATGTTCGATAACAAATTATTTCTATTGTTCAATATCGGCGACAAATTTTATTTCCAAGTTTATTACCATCCATCAAACAGAATTGTTTCGTTAGCTGTTGATGAAAGGATGCACTCAAACTCATCATATGATCTTTTTAATTGCAAAGGAGAAATTTATCTGCGGTTAAACACGAATGGTAATACTGATGACAGCGACGACGAAAAAGACGACGTCGCCGATGCTGAAAATAAACCCGATGATGGTGAAGATGAAGAAAATATGGATAACGATGAAGTCGACACTTCAGAGGCAATTCTACTTAAATACTGCTTCAAATTGAATCGCTGGATAACTTTTTTGCACGATAATTACGAAGGACAGGACGCATGGTATACAAGCGATAGCAAAAGGTTATACAGAATTTATAGCGATAACTTCGATAAAGAAGTTAAAGGATGGCGAAACAAACTTAGTGTTTTAGATTTACAAAATAAGACATGGATTCCTTTACCAAATATTCCAATTATTACTCAGGTGGAAGATCCCAACAGCGAAGAGCAAACATTTAAAAACGATAAAATCGGGATGAATGTTTTGAATCAAGATCTCAGTATTTTATTCGGCTCAAAAACTTTCATTTTTAGCTGGGTATCTCAAAAATGGACTGAAATTTCAAATTTTCAAGAAAATTTCGTCGAGCTTACCACGCACGATCAAAACGTAATTTTCATATCCGAAGAAGGTGAAGTTTACTGGTATTCTCCGTCGCAAAATAAATGGACGTTTAGACAAAAGTTGGAGAAATTCGACACAATTTACGCGATTTTACAGACAGATGAATAGAATATAAAATTAATTTTATAGATTCTAAGTTGTAAAATTTGAGCTCTTTGGTTTAAAAAAGACCCTGAGCTGGTGATTATGGTGTCAAGTTAACCTTGTTTTTAAGTTTGAATTGATGAAATTGATCCAAATGAATCGAGAATGAAAAATGTGTATCAAGTTGACGTGTTCTAAGTAGTGAAGAATATTCATTAAATTTGTTTAGTGATTAATTAATATTTTCTGTTAAATTTGAGTTTTACAGTTTTAATAAATGTCCAAGTGCATTTTCGAGTTTGAATTGTTGAAATTATATTATTAGTCCAGGCAAATAAGAGAAAAAATGTACCAAACCCCCCAAAAATTAAAGCCTGATTTTTTTCGCGTTTTACGTTCGTAATGGTCCACTACACAACATACTAAAATGGACACCCACAATCCTCCGCTACCCTCAGGGGAGGGGTAAACGTCCACTGAAAACCGGTTTTTCGTGAATATCTCCTCAAATAAGCCTCAAAATTGAAAAGTAATTATGAACAATCTTGTTCTGCGCGTAATTTCCTATCGGAAGGGCTTTTTTTCTTTTTCAAAAACACTCACTTCCTTAACCAAAAATTAAGGGTAAAAAACACCTATTTTTCAACAATTTACAGCATTTTTGGAAAAAATTGAAACTTTTGGGAATATCTCCTCAAAAAAGCCTCAAAATGAAAAAATGGTTATGAACAATCATGTTCTACGTGTAATTTCCTATCAGACAGGTTCGTTTTTTTTCGAAAACACTCGCTTCTTTGCCCAAAATTAAGGGTGAAAAACACCTATTTTTCTAATATTCACGGTATTTTTGGAAATTATGGAAATACGAAGCTAAAAGTACCCAAAATGAGTATTTTTTATGCGTGCTGGTAGGGTATTTCAAAAAAAAGTCACCGCAAAAATTTCAACCTCTACCGTTAATTATAAGGGAGGTTATTGAAATTGAATACTGCATTTAAAAAATTGAAGTTGTGGAAAGAAAAAGTACTATAAATGCGATGTTATGCTGATTATTGGTGATGCGAACATTTCTTTGCGTCGTAAGGATTCAAAAACGATATTTTCAGCTTCGTATTTCCATCATTTCCAAAAATACTGTGAATATTGGAAAAAGAGGCGTTTGCACATTTTTTGAGGATTTTTTTAAACAATTTTTTTTGTAGCCTCTTCAACTTTAAAGATAGGTACTTAATACTTATGCCATACATCACTTGTCGTTTCAACAATTCCGTATTTTCTCCTTTGAATCAAAATCAATAACGATTACAAATGAAATCACGTGCTTCGTTATACAAATTAATATATTTGAACGAGAAAAAGATAGATAATTAATTATGAATATGTATAAATACTAAAAAGTTTCGAAAAAAAAGAAAAAGGTAACATTGAACACACATAAGTACATAAACTACACGCGAGTGGTAATTAGAAAATAGTTAAGTAGCTGTGAATTGATCTTATCCTTGAATTTCTATATCAATTGAGCAATAAATTTTGAAGTATCGAGAGAATTTGTAGTTATAGAGTTGCAGGCATAACCACTCTTCGAAATTTGAATTGGGAAAAAACTCATGTACAAAACATTTTCGAACGAATACGCGATAAAAATGAATAAATGATAATATTACAAGTAAGTAAAATATTCCCAATGGGAGCTTCGTGATTAGGGATTCGATGTTGGTATGATCACGTATAAACCTCTTGATTACCTGTGATCATAAAACAAAGCCAACGGAATTTGTTCAGATCATCCTGTAAGACGACAAAACAAACAATTGGGTCAGATTGCCAGTATATATTAATGTGAATCGACTTGATTCAAATTTTTGATCATCATAAATTAAAATTATATCGTAAGTGCCTTAGTTTTCGAGTTACAGAGCGAAATATGAAATTTGAGCAAACCTGTTGATCAAAATGGCCGCCATTTTGTATCTAGGGCCAACTTTTTTTTTGGCAACCCATCATTATATATGTTCCTTAGGATGTCCCCTTCAAGAAAAAACAGGTCCCAGAGGATCGGCGAGGGGTGCAGGGTTTCCTATTGTCCCCTGCCGGACTATTCGTTTAGCATCAATCGAATCAACGACGAAAAAACTTTAGGGAGGGTGAGGTTTTAAAACATTCAATTGAATACACACAGTAGGAGTTCAATTAGTAGAAAAATAGCAAAAAATATAATCCCAAAGAATTTGAAAAAAATTGGGAAATTGGTTTAAATTCATCTGTACATGTTTCTCGAAGATGAAAAACCTAATGTACCAGGATAAAAAAATGAGCACGGTTTATGAAAAATAAAAACATAAAATTCATGTAAATTTTTTAGCAATTTTTACGAATGTAAAAAAAACATATTTTTGGAATTGAAAAAAATAATACACGTGAAGGTACTCTCTCAATTATAAATCAGTGAAAATTACCGAAAACCACTGAGAAACAGTCAAAATTGCAGCACAGGAGAAAATCAGTGAATTTTTTTCACTGAAAACAAATCAGTGAAAGAAAATCACTGGAATCAGTGAAAACTCCCTGAAAGCTCAGTGATATTTATGAAATTCACTGAAAAATCTGTGAAATTCTTTGAATAATCAGTAAAAAATCATTGAAAATCAGTGAATTTCACTGATTTTTCCTGTACTGCAATTCTGACTGTTTATCAGTGATTTTTCACTGATTCGGAATGAGAGAGTATCATAGTATAGGTAAAATATAAATATAATTACACTTCACTTTTTTAAAAATTTCCCAATTTTTTTCAAATTCTTTGGGATTAAACTTTTTGGCTATTTTTTCTTTATATTCTATCTACTACGTGTATTATATTTTTCAATTCCAAAAATGAGTTTTTTTACATTCGTAAAACTTGCTAAAAAAATTTAGGTACATGAATTTTATATTTTCGTTCGTATCCTTTCGTCAAAGTAGGTCTTTTTTTTTAAATGAAGTGAATTATATTTATATTTTATCTAATATTGAAAGTTCAAAAAAGGTGGCAACCAAAACATTGAAAAGGAGAGATTTTTCACTTCAGGTCCCATTGGCCATTTTCTCAGAAACCATATGACCTCCAACGTTTCGTCTTTCACAGTTCGATTCAAGAACACCCCAATCATATTTTAACAGGAGTTTGGGAAAATCTCAACTTTATCTCAAAATTTCATCTTTCATTCAAAATTAGTACAGTTTTATGTAAACTAATTCAACAAAAGTACAAAAAAAAATGACGAATTCAAAAATCTTTCTGTTGAAATGTCGAGAAAACTCTCCTGAAACAAACAGAAAGATGATCGTTGCATAGTTTCGGAGAAAATGGGGCAAATGCATGAAAAAATTTACTTCTCAGAACAGAACTATTTTCTAAAAAACTCCAAATTCCAAAAAAAGTTAAGCTTTTTAATGCTAAAAAGCATATTTTCATCACGTTTTCTAAATCTTATAATAATATTTCCTTGTACTGTGTACAAATCATAACGATGTTTTGACCCCCTAAAACCTTAATATTATTAATATTATTATATCTTTAACTACCCCCCCCCCCCCCCAATAAATGTGCAGCACGAAAAACGTAGGTAATGATAAATTAAAGGCAGTTTCGCTTACCATTACAAAACATGGGAACCTTTGAATTCCCAATTAATCTTCCTTCAACAAACTTGATTTTTTGGTTGTTTCTGTTTCGCGCGAAATGAGTCATCTGAAAAAATGGTTAGTTTTATTAATATATTTTTACAAGAATGTATTATTTACATTTACATACCTTCGGAATTTCGGTCGTGGCGTCGTTTTTTATTTGGCTGATCCCTGGAAATTTTCTTTGCATGGGTTTTCAATTATTACCTTTGTCGGTTCAAGTGCACTTGTATCCATTCTCCAAATCGCTTTAAAAATTGGATTAAATTTGGCTTCGCCCAAACGCCTGCAATTTATAAACAAAGATAAAAATATAAATTACTTAAAACAAACAGAATTTCAGACAAACATACCTCAGCATCTGTAAACTCGATTCTTTTACCGGAACACGAAGTTCGATATTCAATTTTCTGAATCGAATTAAGAAGTTGTCCGATTTTGGACTTTGTTCAACCCTATAAAAAAAATGAAACATTAAAATGTATTATAATTTTAAAAACTCTAAAACGTGTAAAAATAAAATGTAAACCTAAAATCCTGAGCGTCGACTTGAATTTCACCAACACATTGACAATCGTTCACAATAAATTCCAGCATGACCTGTCTTTGAAGTGGAGGCGGTTGAAAAACCAATCTGGAATGATAACCTGAAAATATTTTAAAAATGAATTTCTGAACACTGGTACTTAATGCTAATAACATCCAAAGACATTTTCAAATTTACCATATTCTACGTTGCCTAATCTGTTATCAGCGAATAGTGCTAACAAGTTTTGTACGTACAAGTCGGTGTCAAATAATGGTGCCGGAATAGAGAGGTAAACGAAAAAGCGGCATCTCGTTTTTTGAGCAGCGCGGGCTCCAACTGTAGTCGAATATACGTCTCCACATAACTGCTGTAAATGATTATGTAAATCATTTACTGATTCTTGTGTAACACATATTAAATTTATCGGTGGTGGTCCATTTTCCGCCTCATTGATCTCCTCTCCTCCGGGAACAATTTCGTCAGGGAAAAATATTTGAAAATCGTAATCCATTACTGAAAAAACAATCATACATTTCTTGTGAAGAACGAAAGAACAATACGCAAATTAAATAATTCCTACAAGCTAATCAGCTAATCGCTGATTCACCGTTTCCCTTTCTTATCAGTGATTTCGACACTAGCGCGCCACAGCCACGTGACGTTACTACGTTCTAGATCGAGCGCCTGCGGGAGGCAGACGCGGCATCAATTTTTTTTCAACGTTTTTTTTATGTGTATTTTCGAACTTTCGATCATGAGGTCTTGCAATTTGTTTTACACGTTTTTTTTTTTTTTTTGAAATTTTTCAATTCTTTTATGAAATGAATACGACATTGAAATATTTCAATTTTCTTCTACGTCTTGTTGGAAATGAAATGAATACGACATTGAAAATTTTCAATTTTTTTCTATGTCCTGTTGAAAATAAAATAAACACGACTTCGAAATTTTTGAAAAATTTTTTCTTTGTCCTGTTGAAAATGAAATACACACGACTTCGAAATTTCAATTTTTTTTTCCATGTCTTGTTGAATTAAAAATAAAATGAACACGACTTCGAAATTTCAAATTTTTTTTCCATGTCCTGTTGAAAACAGTGTTCAAAACCGCCAGAACCAAAACCCACCAGAACCACTTTATTTTCGATTTTTCAAATGGGAACCAGGACCAATTGGAACCGGTTCCAAGAGGTGTTGAAATATTCCCAAAAAAGACCAAAACGAACCAATTCAGCAGGGAAAAAGAGAAATTCCCAATTGGGAGAACCATAAGAAATTCTGAAGCTTGTAAATTAACAGAACCACCAGAACAAGCATAAGTATTTTGAGATAAAAACCACCACCAACAGGAACCATTTCAATAAATTTCTAATCGATACAAGAACAACCACCACCAATTTGTGAATCGGTTCCAATTGGTTCTAAAAAAATTTTAAGCAATTGAGTAGGCACCTTTCTTTAATCTTTATAATTATGAAGTATGTACTTAGTGTATTTCAATTTGGCGGAGGATGACGGAATGTAATATTCAATTCATATTTTCGTAGTTTGGTATTTTTGATTTTTTTCCCTTCTTTTGGCGTGTTCCATGTTAACTCGAGCAGGTTTTGATCCATAGGCGGAACTAAGGGCGGGCAGGGGTGGGCCGGGTCCCGCTGAGAAATTTTTTTGGCCCGATCGCTTTTTTCTGGCTAATTTTGAATTTTTTTCCAAATTCCAAAAAAAAAATTGGTTATTTTAGTATGGTGTGAATATTGAATATTCGTGATTTAGTACAGACAGTTTAGCTAAAGTAAGGCCTTAACCCCAAAAAAATTAGCAGGAAGGGGAAGTTTCATATATAAGCTCAGTAAAGTATGTATTTTAATACTCCCGAACATCCCTAAAATCGGTGAATATTTTGACCCCTTTTGGGGGGTGAGGGGGTTCAAATTTTTGTTTCTCAGCCATAACTTTCAAAATTACGTATTTACGAAAAAATAGTTGAATCAAAAATTATAGAGAATAAAAAAACAAATAATTTTGCTATTTACAATTTTTTGCTAGGACGTCATGGGAGGGAACTAGGATCTTTAGAATAAAATCAATTTTGAAAATTTCCCATTACCAGAAAAAATCATCAAAAATCGGGTTAATCGACTTTTAGGAGCGGTTCTTTTGCATAGTACATCCTATTACTATGTAGGATAAGAAAAATGTATAACCGACCCCTTATCTCAAAGTGAAGGGGTTGACCCTCCGAAGAAAAAGTCGCATTTTCCCCCAAGCGTAGCTCAGGTGCAGTGCAAAATTCGAAAAATTGGTTCAAACAAACGTTGTAGAGCATTAAAAGACGAACATTTTACTTTTTTTACTTTTTTTCTACGTGATCTTGGAGGCGAAAAAACCAAAATTATTATTACTCATTTACGTTACTTCAAATTTTGTAGCCAAATGTCTACCAACTCTATTATTTAAAAAAAAAATAAATGATATGTTTGAGCGAATTAATTTTTATTTTATCAAGTGAACTTGAAATTTTACATTTTGATTTTGAGGTCCCTTTTCATAACTGACCCTCTCAACCCCCCCCCCCCAAAAAAAAATCTTATAAAAACCTGGCCCACGCTTGGCCCTTTGTGCCCTCGCAAAAAAAATTCTGGTTTCGCCTATGTTTTGATCTTAGGTCTTCCTATTTTTCTCAAAATTTATTTACAGGTTTCCCTAAATGGTACAATCGAGGAATCATTGTCATTTCGATCAAAATCCTTTAGGAGGGTGGGAGAGCCGGGAGCCCACGTAATTTTCATACAATTAAGATTTTTTGTGAAACGACTCAACTTTGAAGGTTCATATCTCGAGATTGGTAAAGTCCAAGAAGAATCTGTTTGCACAGTTTTGTAAACAATTGAAAGGAAATTGAAAATAATTGATGATCACATTTTGAAAAGTTCAAAGTTTAACCTCCATAATTAAAGTTCAACTTTCATGATGAATATAAAAGATAAAGATGTGGGCCACCATTTAAAAATCTGAAAAAATTACAGCAAGGAGAAATTTTCATGCTGTCAAATAATTACGTTTCAAGATGGGATCTGAACACCCCAAGGGGGGACAGGGATTTCCAAATCTGGTCAAAATACAAAAAAATGGAAAAACCAAAGTACCTTACATATCAATTTTGAATTTTTTCTACTTGATTGAAAATTGAAAAAATAAATTGAGAGACCGAATGGAACCGGGAGAACCGGGACCAATTGAAACGGTCTCTAATTTTGGGAACCACCACCAGAACAATATGATGAAATTTTTCGAAACAGAACCCAAAACCAGAACCGTTTGCAAAAAATAAAAAACCAGAACCATTTCAAATTGAAATAACCGAGGTATTCCGAATTTCTGATGAATAATTTTGACTCTACAGTTTTGTTTTTATTTCACGAAGAGCATTAATAATTCGAGATCGTGATTGACGTCAGATAATTGAAAGGAAATTCTACAACGGCCATTTCTCCGGCCATGTACACTCGCATTTTACCAACTGACATTTTGATATGAACTAACGCACCAATCTTAGACTACATTCTCTCTATGCAATTTTGCGTCGTTCCTTTTACTACTTTTACTACAATAAAACTGAACCTTACGCTCATATCAAACTTTGATGAGAATTCATTAACAAAAAACGTGCTTCACTTCAAGTTTTAAGACTACTATATTAATATCACGAAAAAATTTTTACATTTTTGAAAGAGCATTGTTTTTACGATTCGATGACGTTCAACGTATTTGTTCAACAATTCATCCGTGGGAGGGTTCAAACGATATCACTTTTCCAACTTTGGTTTCGCAAAATACCTGAAAATTGAAAAAAAAGATTACGAGATAGTCATACAACAAACTATATTAGAAGCAAATCATATACATTTCTCTTGCGTAAGCTGCAGAAACGGCAGAAACAACGCCAACCAGAATCCCCATGAATATCTTCATCTGTCCAAATTGAACCTTGATTTCTGGTATATCTTTCAAATTGGCAGAAATCTCGTCAAACTTTTCTTTAACTACAAAAAAGTTCAACCTTGATGTAGCACTACGAATCCTTTAATTAATATGAATTTTATGTGAAGTTTTCTTACGTGTATATTTGATCTCCACATCATTCGAATCAATTTTTTTCCCATGACCATTTCCGGTACCGTAAGATTGGTGTCGAATGGAAGACGAGTGAGCTTTACGGATATGAGAGAAAAATCTGAATGGAATCATGGTTACACCTAACCCAGAATAAAGAAAACAGGTTAATGTTAGTTTTCAAGTTATGATCGTATAATTCACAATAATGAAAAGTAACAATAAACGTAAAACTTACTTCAATACAAATTCAATGGTATAAAGGAAAAACAAAATTATACAACGTACGACAGTAATTACTTCAGAACCGAACAAGATCCAAAAAATATACAGTCTGAAGCTAGGTTTACACACGGACAGTTTACTGGCTTTGGCAAGTACTTTCCCCCTATTGTCTCTGTGTAAACAGGCAAGACAGTAAACTGTCTACTGTCTCATCTCGAGACAGTAACTTTTGCTCGGCCAAAACTACTTTCCCACTGTCTCACTACTTTCTCATCATGTGACTATCAAGCTTGATCCTGATTGGTTATCCGCTTATTTTTGTTATCAGTGAATTTGTGATGAATTATGGAATTCTTTTTTTTTGAAAGATGATTTTTTATTACTGAAAAGTTTTTTTTAGTAAAATATTAATAACTATCATCCACTACAAATGCAAAAAAGGCCACAGAAAGGTCTTCAGGCGGTATAGTGAGGGTAGAACCGCACGCCGACGGTCTTTTTCTCGGCGGCGGCGTTTGGGGTTTTTTCTTCGGCGGCCGGCGGCGCGCCGAATATTTGGGCTCAAAGCGGCGGCGTCTGCATTTTATCGGCGGCGGCGGCGCAGGAGCGGCGCCATGCGGTTCTTTGTCTCAGGCCATCATTTTCAAACTTTTAAAATGCTGTTTGAAATGTAATGGGTGATTTTTACGGAACGTCTCACGCTGATCATGAAAGAAATAATAAAAAATTCCATCACCGAAAATTTTTTCAACATTTTTTGAATTTTTTGTTGAATATTTTCTTAGTTTTTGTGTGAAAAACTGAGATATTTCAACTGAAAGTTCAACCTTTTTCATTTTATTGATAATTTTTCAAAAACCAAGCCTCCTTTTTCCCCCATTAATCAAATTGGTTTTCTCTTGTGAGGCTTAGTTTTCCAGATTTATAATAAAATAAGTTGAATTTTAAACTTTCAATTAAAATAGCTCGAAAAGTTATCTTTTCTTATTCAAGAAGAAGCTAGATAATCGAGCTTGACAAAAGGGAAATTTTTGGCTCTTCAATAGATGTTCTATTCATTTTTATAGAATCCTTCCTTTCCTCAGAAGATCGACTTCAAGTGTCAAAAGTTATGAAAATTGTAAACGAAATGTGCAACAAAAAAAAAAACAGATTGAGAGAAATCTTTTGGTGATGGAATTTTTTATCATTTTTTTCGTGATCTACCCGAAAAAATATGCTGATCAAACTTCAAACGGTATTTCCTATCAAAAAAAATAGGGTCAAGGGGTCAAATTTCAAATCAGTCATTTTTTACAGATCTTTCAGTCAGAATTATTGATTTTTCTAAACAAATTGGGGATTATTTGAGAAATCAGTGATTTTTGACGGAAAAATCAATAAAAAATAATCAATTTTTAAAATAAAATGATGAAAATACTACCCGAGCGAAGCGAGGGCGAAATTTTTTGAAAAATATTGCTTGATATAAGAGCGAAAAAATGTATTTTTTCATATTTTTGTAATAAAAAAAATAAAAAAACTCCACGCCGAACTGACGCCGCCGATAAAAATCGGCGGCGGCGGCCAGCGGCGCGCCGAGTAATTTGGCTCAAAGCGGCGGCGTCCACATTTCACCGGCGGCGGCGGCGCGGGCTCGGCGGCGTGCGGTTCTAAGTGAGGGGTTTTAATTTCAACAATTGAAAGGTTATTCCTAGCGGTTTCATTCTTTGTAAGAGGCACAAGGCATTAAATTATGTTAATAACATCTTATTGATTCATATTAAATGAATAAATTTACCCAAAATTCAAAATGGAACTTAAAATAAGAATCGAACTACAAATCTGAAATTTGTTATCAGCTTATCACAAGAAACAGTGGGACATTTTACTGTCTGTGTGTAAACACAATTTTTGAAGCAAGTTTACTTGCTCCACTTTCCAAAGCCAGTAAACTGTCCGTGTGTAAACCTAGCTTGAAAACGGCACGACGTGATGAAAAGTGAAAAATGAAACAATGATTGAAGTAATAAATTGATCCGTTCCTTAGAAAAATAAGAAAAATAGTAAAATGCATTCATCCCGATTCATCCTCTTCGACATTGATCCTCTCTGTAATTCATTCTCTCCCGGAGAGGATGAATTACGGAGAGGATCAATGTCGGAGAGGATGAATGCATTTTGCTATTTTTATTATTTTTCTACCGAACGGATCAATAACGGAGAGGATGAATGACTGAGAGGATGAATGTATTTTGATATTTCAAATATTTTTTTTAAAGTGGATGAATTACAGAGAGGATAAATGACGGAGAGGATCAATAACATAGTACCGAAGAAAATTGAAATATTTCAATGTCGTATTCATTTCATAAAAGAATTGAAAAATTTCAAAAAAAAAACCGTGTAAAACAAATTGCAAGACCTCATGATCGAAAGTTCGAAAATACACATAAAAAAAACGTTGAAAAAAAAAATTGATGCCGCGTCTGCCTCCCGCAGGCGCTCGATCTAGAACGTAGTCAAGACGTTCAACCTGACTCATACAGATGCGCTGAATGTCGTTTTCGACTTTTTTTTTTCAAAGTTCAGAATATTCACGTCATTTTTAAACAGTTATGAATTTTACAAGTAAAATTTTTTATTATTCACGCAATTACAAAAATAAAAAGGACGGAACACTAAATAATTTTACGAGTGTCTGTTTCCCGAAAATGCTCTGGTGGAGGCTCATTTTTTTTCGTTTTTTTCCAAGTCCATTATCTGAGACGTTCAGAGGTCCAAATCTTTTTCCAATCGTAATTTTTTCACACCAAAATTTTTTTACTCAATTAAACTTTTTTCAAAACGTAATTTTCACACACCTAAATTTTTTTTCTCAACAAAATTTTTTTCAAAACGTAGTTTTTTGTTTTTTTTTTACACCTAAATTTTTGTTGAGAAAAAAATTAGGTGTGTGAAAATTACGTTTTGAAAAAAATTACGTTTCGAAAAAAATTTTGTTGAGAAAAAAAATTTAGGTGTGAAAATTACGTTTTGAAAAAAATTTAGTTGAGAAAAAAAATTTAGGTGTGTGAAAATTACGTTTTGAAAAAAATTTAGTTGAGAAAAAAAATTTAAGTGTGAAAAAATTACGTTTCGGAAAAAATTTTGCTGAGAAAAAAAATTTAGGTGTGTGAAAATGAAAATTACGTTTTGAAAAAAATTTAGTTGAGAAAAAAATTTAGGTGTGTGAAAATTACGTGTTGAAAAAAATTTAGTTGAGTAAAAAAATTTTGGTGTGAAAAAATTACGATTGGAAAAAAATTTGGACCTCTGAACGTCTCAGATAATGGACTTGTCAACAATTTTACTTTTCACAGTTATGAATTTCCTGAAGAAGTTTTCCAGATTTTTTTCTCAACTGAAATTTTCTGACGTAATTTTCTCCATTGAAATTTTTTTCTGAAGAATTTTTCCATTGTTGAACTTAGATACATCTTTTTTGAAAAAAATGATTTTTGATTGGATGACGTCATAAAAATTTCGAGGAAAAAAGTTAAGAGTTGAAAAAGTACAGAGAAAAAAAATTGGTCGTGGAAAAATTCTTTAGGAAAAAATTTCAGGAGCGAAAATTGTGAGAAAAGCTTGTAAATTCAACGATGGAAAAATTCTTCAGAAAAAAATTTCAGTAGAGAAATTACGTCAGGAAAATTTCAGTTGAGAAAATTATGAGAAAAAAATTAGGTCGTGAAAAAATAAGTACCTACATCAGAAAAAATTTCAGTTGAAAAAAAATTGAGAGTAGAAAAAATCACGAGGAAAAAATTTGGAAAACTTCTTCAGAAAATTCATAACTGTTTAAAAATGACGTGAATATTCTGGACGTTGAAAAAAAGGTCGAAAACGACAATCAGAGGTATGAGCAGTGACGTCACGAAGGTATTCGAGTTCCAGGGTTGAACCTGAACGTCTTATGCCACAGCCCTGCATTTTTTTTTTTGAAGAAATTCAAAGTGGAAAAAAATCTGAGCAAAATTCAAAATTGATTTTTTTTAGAGAATCAAGAAACAAGTGGACCTCACGATACAAATTCTTCCTTTCTGTGAGTATGAATAGACTTTTTGGGCCGATGGGCCGAACTTATCAAGTTCGTGTTCTATCATCCGCCATGTTTGTTTTCAACCCTTTCGAAAATTTTCCTAATCAATCTAATCAATTTTGCAACTTTTTAACGTTTTCCTAGTATTTTATGATTTTTCTACAAAAAATTACGTAAAATATTAATTATTACGTGGATTTATTATCGCGTTTGGCTCAAGTTCAACTTTTTTCTCGTTCCTGCTTCTCACAACAAAACAACACTCAACGAATGAAGCTTCTGCATTCTCTCAACAGTAAGTTTTATCATCAATCCCAACCCTGGGTATAATTTCATCACACTTTCAAAGAAAAATTATTAAAATTTTCATTACCAATGTTATCATTTCAGATATGAAGCAAGTTTGAACTTCTCACATTATGCCCAGTGTTTGTTTACGTTTTGCTGATAGTACAAACGTTCGAATCGAAACACAATCATGGATGTGATATTTATTTCTCGGAAATATTATCTGAATATTTTACGAAGAAATAATTTTAAAATATATAAACCATGCCAGTCGAATTATTCAGCTTTATCGTCTAGTCCGGATAATCAACTAATCTCAAATAAATTAGATGCGGTTAAAAGTAAAGTGTACGATTTTATGAAATGGTACGAACAATTGACCGGTATCGATGAAATACGAATAGCTCAAAATAAAGTAATCGAAGCTCAAGATAGATTCGCAGCTGCTCAGGAGAAAAGACGAGAAGTTACTTTAGAATTAAACGATGTTAAGAATAAGATTAAAGATTTACAAGAAGAGTTGTCTTCCACTTCCAGAGGTGAAGAAAGGTTCGTATTTGGGTACTTTCAATTTGGATTTGGATGATTTTTTCGATGAAATTTTCATTGATTTTTGTTTTTCGACAGGTATATTACTTTGATTACCAAAGAGCATAAGCTTTTAAAAGATGAGATTCGATTGACTGATAAATTCAACTTGTACGAGCGAGAAGAACGCGAGTTGTTCACTACGTTAACGTCGGCTGTTAAAGATAGTCATGAAAAAGAACGAATTCAGGCCAATAAAACAAAATATTTATCTATTATCGGATCCGTTGTCGGTGCTATGATCGGTATTGCCGGATCTACGTTGAATAATCGATCAAAAATTATCGAATTGAAGAAAATGGTGAGGAATGAATCGTATCCCAATTATATTTATAATTTATCGACTCTAAATTTTGAATTAAATTTTTTAAAAAGGTGCTTCAGTCGACCGAAGAAGGTAAAAAAGAACTAGAAAACGTCTGCAAGCAATTGGAACAAACCACCAAATCTTTAGTAATTCCAGCCAAACTGGATGATACGATAATTCAAAAATTAAACGAATTTTCCCAATCGTTGGAAAAATTGACACCACCGAAAAACGACAAATTAGAATCGTCGTTGGCTCGAATCGAAAAAAACGTCAGCTCGTTAGTCCAGCATCACTTAAACGTATCACCAGAAATCGAAGAAATCAATGAGTTACCTTCTACCAGCGATATATTTACTTTTAATAATATTAAGGATGATATTTCCTACGCTGTTATATCGTGTTTCTCTGTCTATTTTTTATACAAGTTACTTTTCCCTTAGAATATTTTTCTCATCGTTCCATAATCGCGTTTCTGTGATATTTTCTAATGAACGAAATAGTTGCATTTAAAGTGCGGGGAAAATGCAACTTCGATAGTCACATTCTATCGTCAATATAGCTTTAGGACCGAACTAATGATTCCAGTAAAGAAGAAAATTGTGTTTTTATGTCATAGAACGAAGATTATTATTATAATAAATTATTTCGCATTACGAAATCGACTGCGATGTTTTTTTTCTCTCGGGCGAATTTTCTCATCAAAGGTTCCTCCGAAAATTAGCGTTCGAAAGGACGGGACGAAAGGTGCTTTATAAATAGATCGGTGAGCTCTCAATTTCTATTTTTATCACGTGATATTTCTTCACCAATTATATCATGGTTTAAGTAACAGTTGGCGCTCGTGTTTTCATCTCAGACGGCTATATCAAGTGGAAATAGTGCGTGTGTTGGTGCGAATTCGCTGCAGTGAATTTTTTTCTAGGTATGTGATTTTTATATCATTTTTTTAAAGGTTTTTTACTTGTAGTTTATTTTTTTGCGATTGCGAGTGATTTTTTTCTCGATCGTGTGATTTGGTTGAATTTGAAGTGAGCCGAATTTGGATTTTGATCTACGAACGGTATTGGTAATTTGAGAATTTAACGAGTATGTCCTCTATCGAGGGTCAGCAATTTTTGGAATGGGATATTAGTGATAGAAAATCGTAATTATGGGGATAATTTATAAGATAATCGAGAAAAATTTGATCATTCGAGTCCGTAGATTATAATTTTTTTTTAGCAATGGATATGGATATCTGAATTTTCGGTGTTTTGATCACATTCATGTGGAATTATGGAAAAAAATTGAGGGAGAGGGGGCGAAGGGACGGATTTTTGGAATTTTTTTAGTTAAAAATGATATTTTGATGGGGGTCAAGTGAACTAAATTTTTAAATTGCATGTTCAAGTTGATGTCTAATTTTATCTCGTATTCTGTGTCCTTTTATGGAGATCTGATTAGTTGATCGTATTAGAATTTACCTACTAATGAAAAAAATTGACTAGGTAATTATCAGTGGTTGTCAAAATGTTCAATTTAAATAAATTTTTCGAATAATTTACCCACTGGAAATTTTTATACGAAAATTAGAGTGCGGAAGAAGGGGGGGTGAAAATAAAAATTATTTTTTTAATTTGTGAGTCGTCTTGGTGCAATTTTATGTTTTTTTGGAAGAAAAAGAAAAATGGGGAGAAAATTTATTGCAAAATTTTGTCTTGAAAATTCTATCTCACACATCATTTATTTTGTCTTCAAATGAGATCTTGACCTTGTTCTTTTTGAAATGAAAATGCACATCGAATAAATTGAATCAATGGAAATCATATTGATAATCATTAGGGTTTAGAGTAAGTCTGCTAGGAGGAGGGGGGGGGATGTAACATTTTATTTGGATTTTACTAATCAAAATGGTAAAGAAATTGTAAAGAGTACAGAATATTTGCAATATTTTTCTCTGAATGGTATTCCAATTTTTGAATTTTGAGTACAAAAAATGAAGAAAGAGCTCATCCTATCCACTGATTTTCAATACCTCTTTCCTCCTTGCTTCCAAAAAAATTAATTCCCTGTAAATACGAAGGACTATTTTTGAAAAAATAAATAAAAATGCGATCATGAGAATAAAATTCACTTCGATTGGATCAAGAGACCGAAATTTTTCGAAAAGCTACTCAAGAATTTATTCACTCTGAGCTAAAATTATCGCTATTAGACTTCGATCAGTCGAATTGAACTTGAAAAATTGTTTTCGTCAAGAAAATGATCCCCAATTCCCCATAGCACTTTCCAGTAGGGTTTCATTTTTTCAAAAATATTCCAAAATTTTGATATTTACGAAATTTTTCGAGTTTACCAACATTTATTCAGTGTTCTCAATAATTAAGATGAATAAAATGTATACTTGGCATGAGTATGGGATTAGTAATTTAATAGGAGCATTGTGTTGGCAGAGTGATCTTGATGTGTAGTTTTTGTACGGATGATAAAATCTATTTTAAGACGGTCCCTTTACCTTCGTTAATGGATTGTATGAAAATTTTAATAACGTCCTGTTTTCTTCTTCTTTTATTTTTTGAAAATAGATTTTAAGAAAAATATTTACCTACTCAGTGAATCATTTTTTCGACACAAATATTTCTTGGTTTCTATTGAGATTTTGAGATCAGATTGAGCGGAATTTTTCCAATATCAGATTTTTATTTTTCAGCTTGAAATTTTTATTCTGTCGTAATTTGGGAATCTCCATCGAAAATGAGATATTTTCCCCCTTATCAAACTTTCTCTACAATTTTTTATGATTTTTAAATTTCTCATCGAGGCAAGGTCGAACTGAACGGAAATAGACGGGGTGGGGGGGGGGGCTTGTTCTTTAACTTTTGATAGAAATATCAATGTTTTTTTTGACATTGAAGTGAAATGAGATGTATTTTTTCTATCAGAAATTTTAATTTTTGAATGCTCGAAATTTTTATTCTGTTATTATTTGGAAATTCCCGTTGAAAATGAAATATTTTGCTTTCCCCTTCTCCGCCCTTTCCCTATAATTTCTTACACTTTTTCAATTTCTCATGGAATCAAGGTCCAACTGAACGAAGCTTGGGTGAGAAAAGCTGAAATTTTCATTTCCCCTCCCCCAATCAGTGATCATAATTATGGATTTTCTCACATCTAATTATAAGATTTTTTGTCGATTATTGAAACAAAAGAATTAGATCGAATGATTTTTTCCCTCAAGTCGAAAATTAATATTAAATCGTTCTCCTTCTTCTCCCAATTTCTTTCATCTATCCAATGGGCTCTCCAATAAAAAAGAACCCCCATGAAAATAAAAAATAAAAAATTGTGATATGTATTTAAAAATCAGAGATTACCTTTATCCTTTTTTTTTTTTTTAATTTCTGGTGATGAACCCCATTAATTTAGTGAACAATAATTTTTAAAACCGACGATTTATCACGATTTTTCTCATTTTTCATATTTATTCATTGCGGGTAGGAGGATTTTATTTCGATTATACTCGATGTCGACATATTTGATATAGATTATCTACTACTCTCTCAATTATAAATTAGTGAAAATTATCGAAAATCACTGAGGAAAAGTCGGTAAAATTTATGAAATTTGCTGAAAAATCAGTGAAAATCTTTGAAAATTAGCGAAAATTCTCTGAAAATCAGTGAATTTCGCTGATTTTTCCTGTGCTGCAATTTTGACTATTTATCATGACTTTTCACTGATTCAGAATGAGAGAGTACGGTTGAAAAAATCATTTCTCGTCTCTCATCATTTTCATCTAATTCGAATATTTCGTTAAATTCTCAAACCCATCTGCTCGACAAATTATAAAAATATGACTCATTAGTCAATAAAGACGAATTCATAAATACCAAATTAGTGCATTGATATGGATTTCAACTTACACACGATCGAGAGCACCGCGTCAATCGGCAATTATCAACTGGCTGTTTTCCAAAATTACTTAAATGAGATTTTATCGCCTTGATCTTGAAAAAACATCCACAATGTAAATCGTTCCACATTAATTAAGTTTTTTCTCTACTTTTGTCAACTTTTTTATAGGTATTTTTGTTGGACAACTTGAGCAGTCAAAATGGCAGATGATGAGGTAAGGTGAGTATCCTCCCTTTTGGGCAATATTTACTTTAAATTTTAATCGCGAAGTTCCAGAAATTGTAAGATGATCAATTTATCAATTTATTTTTAAATATTTTATTTTAGAGTACTTTTATTTCTATTTATAAACACAATTTTTTTCTCATTTTTTTCATATTCCTTTTACATTACCTTACTACATGATTTTCCACCCGATTTGGTTCAATCTACAATTCCATAAATTGAACTTGTCTGGTTATTCGATGGAACAGTTGACAGATTGGATTTATTTATAATTATGAGGTATGTTTGCATTTTGCTTTGGCTTTTGCATGTTTTCTGTATAAAAATATGTAGATGTATCTCCTATGCGGATAATTTTACGTACATCTGTAAATATTTTTTTCCATCACTTATTAATTTGATTTTAGTGAAGAGATTTTTTTTTAAAAACCAGGAATTGTTAGGTTCCTATCTATTTTAGAAAAAGGATTACACACAAAATCCATACACAGCACACAAAACTCGTCATTCAAAGTAGTTAGCTAACATTTTTTTTTCAAGTTTTATTTTTTTTTGTACGTCTATTAGCTATAATATAATTAGGAAAGGTGTGAATTGATTTCACTAAAAGAATTTAAGAGTTCGTGTGAAAAAATTGGCGCTGAATATACGAGGAATAATAGACTTATCCTCGTTCATGTAGTACAAAATGTAGTAAGATATAAAAGTTTTAGTAGTTTTTTCTCAGCTTTGCTATCTGCTTTATAATGTCTTTAAAATGCTGGCTATTGAGTTGCCTGGTTTATGCCTGAGCTAAGGGCAGTTGTGATTTGTGATTGTGGTAATTTTTAGAATTTGAAAAGGCCTTAAACTGGTGATTCTTTTGAGAAATTGTAAAGAAAAGAATTTGGGTGGTTTTTGAAGGTCAAAATTATTTACAAAGTAGATAAAAATGTTCGGAAAATGGTACAATTTTGATATTAAAATTTTTCCAATGAAGACCAACGCAAAAAGGAAAAAAGAAGATTTAAAAAATTGTGGAATTAAGAAAGTATAATTTCATTCCAAGGGTCAATCGGAGCAATGAAATTGGAACTGAATAGAGAGGGAGGGAGAGGAAGTGAACATTTGTTTAGAAGAGGCCTTTTTAAATTTTTCTCTCAAGCTGTCCCAAAATTATCAAAAATTTATTAGAAAAGGACTTCTCATCTCAGTTCAGAAGCTTCAAGTTTCTAATGGAAAAATTTACTGGCTTCATGTGTTTTAAAAAAGTATCCCAGTTTCTTATAATAATCCAAGCTTTGTGTTTTAATGATTTTTTCTAGTGACACGCTCATTTTTACTTCTTCTTGCTTTATACTGGTTTTTAAAAAGTCCATACCAGTGATTTGAATACTTACTCGTGCTAATTTAAAAATGTACACATACTCTTCAAACATTTCTCATGTAATTAACACAATACATACATACCTACAATCTGTATCTATAATTATACATATTCGTATTCAAAAACATCTACCTACTTATGCCATAAAATTAATATTTTATATGCCTTCATTTTAAATTTCATCTCTCTGTTGTTCTATCTGGCTGTCTCTATGTTTTTTTTGGTTCACATCTATGTTTAACCCATTAAGATTATGTAATTCATTTTCCAACCATCATTTCTAATCTTGGCTTGTATTTTTTTTTACAGAGGAAAAGAATTGACGAGGCACGTAAGATGGCAAATAGCCAAAATTTTGTATTATTTGATGACTCAGAATAAGTATTTCAAGACAGTTTGGAGTTGGGAGTTCAAATAATAAAATCAGAAAATCGCCTCCATAGGTAATTATTCAAAGGTGAAATGGAAAATTATCATGTTTCTGAATGATTTCAGGCAAAGAAGGCCAAGCAGGCCGACATCGACCGTAAAAGGGCCGAAGTCAGGAAGCGTATGGAAGAAGCTTCCAAAGCTAAAAAGGCCAAGAAAGGTTTCATGACCCCTGACAGAAAGAAGAAATTACGTGTAAGTGGTATTTCAATAATGATTGTAGCAGTAGACTCAATGACGAGGAATTTTGCAGAGAAGAGTTTGAAATTCGGCGGAATGGAGAAGAGGAGAGTCAGATTTGGAAAACTTTATGCAATAATGATCGTAGGTGATGGAAAAAATGCATATCTTTGATGCTAAAGGCGCGGAAAAACTTTGAAAAAACACACTGAAAAAAATTAGGAATGAAAAATAAATAAAAAAGTGTTTAAAAATGATAAATTTTATCCGAAAAAATAATAATGGGGCACCATTCACAAATTGATGAAATTTATTCTGAAAAAATGATAATATTTATCGCGAAATTTGGTAAAATTTATTTCGATGTGATAAATATTATTATTTTTTCCGAATAAATTTTTATCAATGTGTCCCATCATCATTTTTTTTTGGATAAAATTTATTTATTTGTATTTTCAGTGCAGACTTTTTGGCATTGGGAATTACAGTCATTTCATGTCAATTCAACCAATTTTTGATCTTGAGCCATAAATCCTTTTTTTGTTGAGTAAAATTTCACCAAGACTTCTACTTTCTTGTACATATCAGAAATTGAAAAATAATAATGAAGGGAAACAGGTCTAAGTAGGATTTTAGGCATTTGAGTTTTTTTTAATAATTGTGAGGTGCAGAAGTCTTGTTTTAAAAAATTACTTGGATGAATATATTTTGTTCAAGAATATAATTTTAAATTTTTGTTTCCGGTGTAATTTATTTGAAATATTTATTTTCTTATCATTCTTCTCTCTGAATCCATTTCTCTTGACATCTCATACCTTGAAAATTTCATCAGAGTCTACTAAGCTCACATCTATTGATTTATATTTAAATGAAATTTGATAATATGAAATTTCACAGTTGCTGTTGAGAAAAAAAGCTGCTGAAGAATTGAAGAAAGAACAAGAAAGAAAAGCAGCTGAAAGAAGACGTATTATTGAAGAACGTTGTGGCACACCAAAAGATCTGGATAATGCTAGCGAAGGTAGACTTATCCATTATACCCACCTAGAACATGCTTTTACCAAATAAACTCATTTTCTCTCTATATACAATCAACAGGGGTTTTCATATGTAATTATTATCATTTAGTTATACATCTTTTCATTTAGGAGAAAGGAAGCCAATTAACTAATTTACATATTTATTGATATTGATAATGATTTATATATTTACACCAGACGTATTGAAAAGGATTATTAATGACTATTATCGGCGGATTAATAAACTGGAAGAAGATAAATTTGACATTGAATATTGTGTTAAAAAGAAAGACTTCGAGGTTAGCTTAGTGCTCAGTGTAAAATTAATGTGTCGTATATTTCGCACTTCTCTAAAAAAAAGAAATTCGGGAATAAAATTAATTTGTATAATGTGGATCTTGAGAAGAATCTAGCCACAATGGCTTCTTGAAGTGAGGCCTAGTGACTAGTTTCTTTCGAGATTCTCAAATGTTAACATTGGTCTCACTTGTTTATCCAATATAATTCACCATTCAACATAAACTTGTTCGATTGTGATAATAATTGTCTTGTGATCAATCTTTTAAAAAATTTTATTGTTTCTACAGAACATGCTTTTGCTTTGATGAAATGAAATTCGAAGCCAGTAAGTGGTTAGCTGAAAATGCTGAAATTTTCTGGGTGACTTTGAAAGACTTGATAATTTTTTGAAAAAAAAGAATGATTTCTCAGACACCTTGCTGAATTTTTGATAAGCAATTAGCATGTTCTATAATTTATAGGTTTAACTGCACTCACAGTTTTTTAATTTTTGTGTTCACACGGTTTGGATTTTAAAACTTAAAATTAGCTTACATTATTCACGGGTCATGTTATTTACTTATTATAAAATTTACTGGCAAATGCAAAGGTATTTACAGAATACAGACATCAGACATTTTTTTTTTATTACTATTAGGCTTAAGCGCCTGAATCCAAATTCACTATATTTCATAGGTATTTTTCATTCAAATATGGTATGTCTTATCAATTAATGTACCTAATACTTATTTACTAAATGTGCAATAGGAAGATATTGTCATCCATTTACATACTTACCTACTAATATAATTTTACACCAAAAATTTTATAATACTTTTCTATAGAAAAGTTGAAGCAAATATGCCAAGAATATCACAAACTCATCTCTCAATTGGAAGCTTCAAAACTTGATATTGAGTTCGAGGTTCAAAAAAAGGAATATGAGGTGCGAAGTGACATTCATAAAGCTTTTGATTTGAGTGATGAAATGTTGTTATCTACTTATTAGTAACACATTTTTATTCCTTATTTATGTATTATACACATAGGCAGCTAATGTTGTTTATTTATGTTTATGATTGAACCTAGTTGAACTTTCGCTAAACAAAAACTATTTGGAATAGGTACAAAGTTGAACTAACTATATTTGCTGTGTTGAAGTGAACAAATCCTTTGTGAATAGCTTGGTTAATTTGATATCAGCATTTGAGATTATAAGATATGTTCACAATTCTATAGGATATACATGTTTAGAAAAATGCAACTGTTGAAAATTCATACAATAGTTGAATAATACTACACCTTTTACCAAATATTAAGCAGTACTGATAATCAACCACTTTTAACACTGCTTTCAATGTAGGATTCTCTTTTGTATTATGAAATATTGGTTATTGCATAATTTGCCTGTGCACTTGACAGTTGAAAGTTGCTTTAGCTGTGTGATTTTTGTAGTTTTCTTTTTTGAAAATTTCAATTGTGGCTAAAAGTATTCGAGTAGGGAATAGAAAATTTTTGAAGTTTGTAGAAGGATGACTGGAGTGAGCTTTTTCCAGACTTTTGGCCAATTCATTAGCAAATTTATGACTGAATCTGAATACTGATGTGATTATTGATGAGGATTCTTAGGTAGCTTATTTAATGTAATTAATTTTGTTCGACACAAGCTCTACTCATTTCCATAAACTGCTTCAGTAACATTAGATATTCTTTTTGTGATTGCAGCTTATTTTTAAACATTGCTAAGATTTAAATAACATAGAATACTGATCCTTTCTTGTTCAAATGCTTTTATTTTGCTAACGCTTATTGGCTTTGAATTTTATAGAGGACTTGGCAGAAATAATAACCGAATTATGGAATAAGGTATTTCAATTAGAAGGAGAGAAATTTGATTTGGAACGTGAATTTCGAATGAAAGCCTTCGAGGTAATTGTTATATTCAGTCTTCAACCAGTTTCTATATTCCTACCCATCCATTTCATGAACAACCCACTAAACTTGAATTACCAACTAACCATTAATTTGGAAATAATTGAACAATACTTCTCAACTGATTTCATGATGGCCCATCACATATAAATGAGATGGAAAGAGGGTAAATGTGAGAAAAGCATTATATGTATTATGCATTGGTGAAAATAGAAACTACTTCAATGCACCATAGATATTTATTAGGATGGATAAAAAAATCCATCCTGAATTTTGACAAAAATTTGTGAGGTAATTTACTCAAGTGGAAAGCCACCCCAAAATTTTTGAGCCCTGGTTCAAAAGGGAGACAGGGCTAGAGAACCTCAGAGTAGATCCAGTTTTGAAATAACACTGAATTTCCCCTCTATTGAGTACTGCGTAGTGCTATGAACCTTGGTTATCCTCTCAGAAAGTGCAGTTGGAGTTTCCACACATCCCCGAACCCTTCACCTCGAATTTTGATACCACCTTTTGCTTTCTGCTAGGGGGCAAATAGTTGCAATTGTGATTAAACTACTTCACCAATTGTCATCAAAATCCGGGATATAGTTTTTTAAATCCACTCTAATCCTGCAAATGACACCAGTTTTGTGTGAATTTTCTTCTCTAAGAGATTATGTAGGTATTCCTTGCAATATGCTTGTGCAGTAGATTATTAATCAGCAAGTAAATTGTTCTCCTTTGTCATTCCTCTATTTATTGTTGTTGGACATATCTACTTGTCCAGTATTTTTCAATTTTTTAATAAACAACTTACACTTAGACACAAGTAGTCATATAGAAAATTGCCATATTTAGTGGTATTTTTATTTGTAATTTTATGTAGTATATTTAGTTCCTTTTTTCTTTGCATGATTTAATTGTTATTGTAGTTTGGATTATTATTACTTGTATTTTATTGTGTATGGTATCGTATTTTTCTCTTTTTGCACTCATACACAGAGATTGGGTGATATGTATGTAATATTATAACATTTGGTACTTAGTATTTGTGTATGTGTATTTTGAACACAAAGAAATTGAAGCTTCCACTTAAAAAACAAGCACAGTGCATTTTAAAATTCTTACTCTTTTGCAGTTATTGCGAAAAGAGTTTTGCTCAGGAAATAATGTAATCAGGTCTACTAAATTTTCAAACTCTTGAGAATAAATTATCAGACTTATAATTTTTCTCCTTGCAAATTTCTTTTCACAACAACTCATTGAAGTGAGAATTTCAAAATGAACAGTGGCTGTTTTTTAAACAGACGCTCCAGTTATTAGCATATTGCTATTTGTTTTATGTTAGAGCAACTGAAGTCTATAATCAAGCAGTATTATGATCGCATGTTAAAGTGTGAGAGTCAGAAATGGGATCTGGAGTATGAGGTCCGAAAACGTGATATGGAGGTAAATCACTACTTGCTTTCAAAATTTAGGAATTATTTATGTGTCTAACACCAAGGTGGTTTTTTTCATTTATTAATAACAAAAGCAAAATGAATATATCAGAAAAAAATAGTATATTATGTGTAATTCGACTATAAAAAATATGACTATGTTAATTTTCATATGGAGGGTGGAGGGGTGGGCAATAAAAATTTGATTGTGAAGTTGTGTAAAACATGTTTTAAGAGTATGTTATGTTTGGAGATGGTACCGTAGTTCTTCTCAAATTGCCTTCTTTCATGGTTTTGTCCACCTGATCATGAATTCTTCCACATTCCACAAAAATTCAAATCTTCTCACTGTAAAAATTTCTGATTACCTATGCTCAAATCATCAAGATACTTTCCTCCAAAACTGTTTCAATTTTATCAATAAATTATGTATTTTTTTGTTCATCTTCTCATAAAATATTGTCATAAATTCATCTCATTTCAAAATTATTGCATCAGTTCAAAAATGTCAATAAAACTGTTTTTTTGGTAGTTATAGAATTCTTGTGATTTTTGTAGTTTCCTCCTAGATCACAAAATTATCTGATACATCTGACTCTCTTCTAAACTGATTCAGCATAGAAATAAAATGTTTTCAAGTTACCTAAATGTTAAGCTAGGAAATTATTTTGTATGTTTAGCTTTAATGCAAAATTTTTTTTTAGTTCTTTTCTTTTTATGCCATTATTAGAATTGATTTATGTAGATTTAACAATGCAGTGATTACGTAGAATATTGTGAACAATCTGATTGAAAACTGTGATTCCAGCAACCACATTGTTTGCAAATAACAAAAATCGTATTGTACATAGCTTGAGAACCTCCCAATAGCTTTCAGCTCATGTACAAAATATTTGCTTATAAAAGGAAATTATTCTTAGACTGGTAACACAATAGAAATTGTGCTTATAAGAATGCTTGGTAGATATTCTGTTAATATGTAGTTTGTTAAAAGTGGTTGCATATCTGGTCAATTTTTTTCTGTCTGTAGAAGCTGTTGAAGGGGAAGGCAAAATTATTACTTGTAGGTGCACTGAATTCTTTATTGTGTAATATAGGTAATATTCTTTAGCATAGGTCATACTCATAGGTGATTATTTTAGAGGTTTATGAAGTGACTGATTTATGTGGATCCTTTCTAGTCTTTCTTCTAAAGTTCTTTAATACAGGGTGACCGAAAAGTAGTTCCCAAAAAAAAATGCTTAGCAAAAATTCCCTAATTAACTTATCCAAAAAATTTCAACTCTGGCAGCATCCTTGGTCCATTACTATTCGAACACAGACCCCTTCAAAAATTCTCAATCATTTTTTAATTTTTTGTGAAGAATAATTTGATTTTCGCTTACAATGCTATAGCTAAACCCAGTCGAACGAAATTTAAAAATTGTGTGGAATAAAATCTAGGAATTTCTGTGGATAGGTGACGAGTTCCTCAAAATCTTGAATTGAACCCTGTTAATCTGAAAACAGTGCGTTCAATTTTGAAATAAGGAGGATTGCATTTCAGCGCTTCACAAATTGGAGTCAGGTGATTTAATTCAGCATTATTGAATTATGCTCTGGTTTAAGGGAAAAATTGCGCAATATTGAATTTTTTCGGGTTATAAATTGTACAGAGATTAGAAGGTGATCTATATCAGTAGAATATAACCAAAAAAAATTTACCCTATCAATAATAATCTTTTACCGAAATTTTAAATTTTTTTGGGGAAGTAATTTTCAGTCACCCTGTATGTTATACCCTCTGTTAAGGGAAAAATTAGATGTTTGGAGGAATTGACTTATTATCAAATTATCTAAATCATGTTATAGGTATATGGTATTGGTACCCCCTTATACTTATAGGTTTATATCACAAGTAATTACCCACCTATTTTATTACATGTGTAGTATAGTTTACATTAAGTTTTGATTTGTTATTTATTTCTATGTCATATTCTTAATCAAATTGAAGTTTATTTACATTGTTTTTATCTCAGTGCACCTCTTTAGTCACGTTACTTTGATTGATACCTATTAAAATGAAAAAAATAGAAAATTTAATTTATATTGTAAATTATAGCCTATAGTTAAATAACATCACCCAATAACTTCTAACATGTTCTTTGTCGCTTATGTTATCGCATTTGCATTTCATCCCCACCTGCTTCAAAGCTTCAAGCTATTATATGTTGAGCTTCAGATTGTGTTTTGTAATTATTTTTACAAATAGCCAAATTGGCTAATTTTATTTTTTATCCTAATGTGTAATTTTTATTTGTTAGATCACCGACTTGAATGGCCAAGTTAATGATCTAAGAGGAAAATTGTAAGTATCAAAAAGTTCTGAAGTTTTCAGAGTGATTTTATTTGTTATAACCATGTTTTAATTTGATTTTTTGTAGTGTAAAACCAACGTTGAAAAAAGTTTCCAAATATGAAAATAAATTCGCAAAATTGCAAAAAAAAGCAGCAGAATTTAATTTCCGGAATCAATTAAAAGTTGTAAAGAAGAAAGAATTCACCTTAGAAGAGGAAGATAAAGAGGTAATCCTCGTGCAAAATAAGAATAAAAATTATAGGTAATTAAGGGTATAATTAATTAATTATTTTTTTTTCAATTGATTAGAAAAAACCAGAGTGGTCGAAAAAAGGAGAAGAAAAGAAGGTAAAAGAGGAAGTGGAAGTTGATGCATGAATTTAATTACCATTAATAACAAATATCCTCAAGCACATGTTTTATTTTACCCATGTACTTTGTTTCATTTTCATGTATGGAATTTACTGGTATTTATCTATGCCATATTCTTTGGTATCACTTATTCCATTTTGAATGGATCAAGTTTTAATATCTTCTCATATTTATTCCATCGTTTCATTATTTAATCATAAGTGTGTAATAAACAATTTTTTAGAATGTGTAAAAATTTGTATATGCATGATTTTACCTCGAGTTACCTAAATGCCTATCCTTTTTTCCACTGCCCATGTTATAGTCATTTGTGAAGTTTGAAAACATCTGCCTTGTTGAATTTCCATAACCTGAGAATGCTTTTCTTAGATCGTCATGTAATGAAAAATATGAATCTGTTCTCCATTATTGATTGAAATTTTCATCCTAGTATGCTACTCATTTGCAGCAAAATGAGAGTAAAACTATGAAGATGAACATTATTTTATCGAAACTGATTTTTTATTACAATTTACATGAAATGAAATATGACTGCATGTGTGGTATACAAATATATGAACATACAATAATGAAAAAATAATAATAATAATAAAATGCCAACTACTTCCAATACCTATCATTTATTATCCAAGTTAAACTTGACCTTGTGCAGGTGTATATAATCCAGCATGTGAATTGGGAACAATTCCAACAACCTGTGTTTATATCCTTATATTGTGGTAACCACAATAAGACTAGTAAGTAAGTAATTTCTCCAAAAAGTACTCCAGCATTGAGAAGTATGCAATTAAGAAAGTTTATGGCTGGTATAGGGTGAAGAAGAAAGTGATGATGAAAGCTGTGCTACTCTTGATGATGGAACTGTTGGTGAATCCGAGCATACTGATGATACTAAATCCGATGCTGGACTTTCTGAAGGCTCCATGAGAGGCACACCAGAACCTGATACTATTCTGGAAGAACCTCCAGTTATAGAAGAACCTGAGCCAGAACCCGAACCTCCTTCTCCTGCGCCAGAAGGTACCATTTATGCTGAAAAATATGAAATTCAAGTTGATTACAATTTTTTGTATATCAATTTTTCATATTTTTTTGGTAGAATTATGGACATATTTGAAAGAAGTCATCACCCACGATGCTCTTGTGTCTGTGGACGACCTTGTGGAGAAATTGGTTACCACTGTTAGTGCTATTCCTGAACCATACTTGAAATCAGTGGTGAAAGAAAGCATCAAGAAGCAAAAATCCATTGAAGAAGGTAACCTTAAATACTTTTTTGTTTATTGCCCCTTACCCTGATCAGTGACACTGAACACGTTTATTTATAGAAGAACCTCATCTTGATGGAGCACCTGCAGAAAGTACAGATGGAGCTCCACCAGCAGAAGGAGATCCTACAGCAGCTCCTCCATCTGGAGAAGCCCCAGCTGAAGGTGCTCCAGCTGATGCACCACCTACAGAAGGGGCTCCTGTGGAAGGAGCTCCTCCAGCAGAAGGTGCTCCTCCAGCAGAAGGTGCTCCTCCAGCAGAAGGTGCTGAAAGCGTCCCTGAAGCAGCTCCACCTACCGAGTCAACGCCAGCTGAAAGTGCACCTGAGCCAGCCCCTGCTGAGCCTGCCCCTGCAGTAGAAGCTCAACCTGCGATGGTTGAAGGTTTGTTGCTATCAATTAATGGATATTGATGTGGATTTAAAATTGATCTCTTTTTCTTCTTTTTTTTCAGCGGCAGCGTGAATAAAAAGATACTTACCAAATAAAGTAAACAAATCTTAAAAATAGAATCACAGATCAGTCTAAATCTTCGATGGGTGAAGGAGGAGGAGTTTTGTCTGATAGCAGTGAACCTAAATCAGCATCGTCATCAACTCCCTGCGAACAATTATAGCATTTTTATTGTTATTGAAATAAAGTTATCTTATAAGTTGTATGCAGGTTGAGTTGATTACTTACAAAATCGAAATTCACTGTTGTTGGGTATAAACACGATAAACATTCAAAATAAGGAACACCATTGTTGTCTGAATGACATTCGCATTCTTGACAATCATTTGGCTTCATCGTTTGGGCTACTCGTTTAGAGAATACTGTCGCAAATTTTTTCATCAAGTTGGTATTTTCATTCAAGTATTTGGCAGCGAATATCGTACCTAGAATGAAATTTCGAGTTCTACAGTACTTCTAGTAAAATAAATTTTCAGAATGAACTGTCTTGAATAAATACCATTTGATTCCAAAGCCAATGGTATGCAATATCCCAATAATGATTTAGTCAATTTGACCGACTTCCTTAGTTCAGTATTGCCCTTAAATGCTTTATAGTCATCTTTGGTGAAAGCTGAAAATCCATCCAAACCTAAAACGATAAGATAATTCAATATTTATCCATAAGAAAAGAATTGTGTCAACATTTTAATCAAATTTTTAACACTCGTGTTCAACCTACCGAACAATACATTTCCGCCATCTTTCTTCTCGGATGGGAAAGTCTCATTCATTAGGATATGCAATATGATTGATTTCTCTATCATTGCGTGATGTAATACTGAATAATCCAACTACATAGACATATTTGCAACTAGGTTAAAAACTTTCAATTTTTTCAATTTGAGAACTCCTATACTTACCACCATGTTCGATGGATCACAATTCGAGCAAGAAATTAGTATAAATGTTTTAGATACTCCCATTCTGAATGGTAATTTGGCAGCGAAACGAATCGCGGCAAAAATATCAGAACTTCCATTCCCTGTTGTAAATATGGTATCTAATGAATTTCAAGATCCAAGTAATTACTCACAAGGAAGGTATTCTAACCACCAGTTGAATTTTGGGCCGGAACAAAAATATATCGAACGTACATACGAAAAGAACTTTCCATCCGGAATTTCAAGTTCATTTCTCTAATTTTGGACAATTTTTTTGAAAATTTAAAATTATCTCAATTTTGCATCTCTACAACCCCATGGAGTAATTTTGGACTTTCGAAAATTCCTCAAAATTTAAGAAACAAAATCTCGGTAGTATTTTAAATTTTAAACAGGGAGTTCTTTTTGGATGTACTTTCAGTAGAATTTTATTTTTATTTTTAGCCGAAATTTTATTGTTGGTTGAGATACCTTCCTTTTCAGGATGCTATGCATTTTTTACCTGGTACAATAGTTTCGAAATATTTCGGGAACGTAGTAACATTGGCGAATACTTTGTCATTAATAATTATACTGTGGGCACCACTGTGCACTCCATCGCCTCCAAATACAACCAAAGCAAACCTAAAATCAAATTGTGAATTAATCTCTTACAAATTGACTTTTCATCTGAAAGGTTGTGGAGTGATTTGTACTTGTTATTGGTGTAATGGCTATTGCTCGCTTCTTTATTTAGGGTATTAAGAAGCTGTTGGATGTTTTTCTTCATGAATAAGTCTTTGTTGCAAGCTTTTGCTTCTACTATGAATACTATGTCGCTAGATTGGGGTACTTGTCTGCCCTCTAGATGCCTAAATTCGCCTTCGCTGATCTTACCGTTGGAATCACATCTGTAAACATTATTTGTGTATGTTGATATATATTTTGACGATACTTTTTTTAAAAATATAGATGTGAGCTTACTTCACACAATATGCTGGAATTCTTATGGGGACCGAATTCATCCTACAAGATTGAATATATGCCATGGCAACAGCACATACTTTATTATCCTCCAAACTCGTGGTACAGATGTCATAAAATGGTGCCGGATTTACCTAAAAATGATTCAATAAAAATATCATGTTGGTAGATTTAGTTACTCTGAACTTTTCTAATCCTGAATTTTAATTACCTCGCTGAAACAGGGTTCAAAGCTCGAAGTCGTATTGGCAAATAACAAAGCGCATTTTTCATTCACACCATTATCAAACGGAGACAACATGCTCGTATTTGTTGCAGGGCAAGTTCCACTTGGCGACGATAAAGACCATAAATACCATTCTGGATCTTGAGTTCGTAAATTCTTTCTATAAATGGTGACGTCGTCAATTGGTTCGTTGTTCATTGTACCCAATAAACCAGATACCTTGCCGAAAAACCAGCCTGGAATTGTGCGCCAGGAGTCATTTTAATGTCTCGAATTTACCTATCAGCTGTGCTAATTGTCGATCATACCTGATAAATGAACCACGCAAATGTTGTAGTACATGTTACATTCCAACGTGATGCCTTTTTTGTGCTTGACTGTGACGATATTATGATCAAAGTAAATGTATGTTTGGTTTAGTTGTAAAGGAAATGAGGTAGCTTTTCGAGAATCCAGACTAATACTCTGGAAATAATTGAAAATTAATTTTCCCACGATTCTCGAGTGATTTCTATATAATTTTTTGTAAGTTATTTACCGCTGGAGAGAAACCAATGGTGATGGTTTCGCCTTCAGTTAACAAAGAAATACTTTCGTATGTAAAGGAATGCTCTCGATTTCCATTTAAAACCAATGAGAATTCGTCGTCCATGAAATCGTGAGATAACAGGTATTGGCAGCTGTTGCCATAGAATGGTACATGTCTCGAGTCAAAAGTGATGTAATTATTGAGTCCAACCAAAATGGCGTAACCTGGAAATAAAAAAATCGTCTGAGTTGGATGCTTCGATCAGAATTTTTAATTTGCATTTGCTAGAAATATAAAAAGGCATTTACCTTTGAATGGAGGGAACCAGGAATCTGGATCAAGTAATGAAATGGCAAAGTTGAAGACCGACCAAAATTTTATTTTGGATTTCGATAAGAATGATTGAACTTTTTTGATGAATTTGTATTCTTCAATTTCCTGTAATATAATCACAGTATAGAATTTTTTATTTTTCAGAAAATTTCATAATTTTTATTTCATATTTTTACTGGAAAGCCTTAATTTCTCTTAATTGGAATTAGTCTGATTTCGTTCAAATTCTGCTCATTTTATTCGGTGAGATAAATTTCACTAAAATCACTGATTTCTCAGTAACTGCCTAGGTAGTTTGACAGAAAAAAATAAACAATTTTTGCTTGAAAAATCAGTAGTTTTTGCTTGAAAAATCAGCAATTTTTACTTGAAAAATGAGTAATTTTTACTTGAAAAATGAGTAATTTTTGCTTGAAAAATCAGTAGTTTTTGCTTGAAAAATTAGTAATTTTTGCTTGAAAAATGAGTAATTTTTGCTTGAAAAATCAGTAGGTTTTGCTTGAAAAATCAGTAACTTTTACTTGAAAAATCAGAAATTTTTGATTGAAAGATCACTGATTTTTCTACTAATTTCTCAGTCAAAAATCACTGATTTCTCTGCACTTCCCAATTTGATAGTAAAAATCAGTAATTTTTGACTGAAAAATCACTGATTTTCAATGGAATAAATTTCACTGTATGAAATAGGCAAAATCTGACCCGAATTTGACTGATTTAAATTTAGAAAAGATCTTACTTCATAAATTGGAGTTTCATTAAATGCATGCCAGGGGAATGGTAATTTCTGTTCTAATTTAATTATTCCACTTTCCGGATCGAATAAGAATTTCGTTTTCGGTTTGTGAACTCTGAAAAATAGATATTTTGTCAATTTTTGACGTTATTCTGAGAGTAGATGTGGATTTAATGGATTAAATGGATTATTTACTTCATTTCATTTTCAAGAGCTGTATACGAATTTTCGCTGAATTGTCTGTATAAGAATGGGATGAATTTTTGGATACCTGAGGTAACATCGAAATATTCGTAAATCCACACCACCTGAAAGTTGATTTTAAATGGATTTTAAAATAATTTCATCTTTTCATAACTGAATAGTTCTCATTATTTCAAATTTAATCGCTAAAATACCTGGTTATACATCATTTTAATATTATCCACCGTATAGGCGATCAACTCTAGGTTATAAAGTTGGTTTATTTCTTCCCAGATTTCATTACCAATCGATTTCAGCTCCTCTCCTGTTGAAATAAAAAACATACTTGTAATAAAAAATTATAAAAATAGATAGTTATCTTGTTGATTTTCAAAATACTTACGAAAAGGTATCTGAGAAAAATAATACTCATATACCGCGTCAAAAATCACCCCTAAATATTTCTTCACATTGGTAACGATGTCATTTTTGGTGAAATCTTTATAAATCGCGTCCAATTTTTGGGTCATATTAGCACCTCTCAAAAGATACGGTGAATTAAGCAGCTCGTCTTTTCTCGCGTAAAAGAAATCTGCAGCAATAAATTGAAAATTGAGACCCTCTTCTTTGGAAATAATTATTCATTAATTTTGACATCACTGAATTCTTACCAACAAGTTTCCTGGTACTTGACCAAAAAGTGGAATCGATATGGTGAATGATTTCGATAAAAGTGGGCTCAAAAATTAATAAAACTTTAGTCCAGTAAGTAGATAATACTGATATGAGCTCGTTTATCACGCTTTCGGTGCTCGAAATGAATGATATGTGAAGGTCTTTGACGAACTGTGAAATTATACGAAAAATTAGCTCAATTGGCGTTCGCTGAGGGTATAAATTAAGGAATATTTACGTTATCGAATTTTTCAGTCGCTTTTTTGATGAACCTGGCGATGTAAATTTCTGCCTTGCCTTCTACCAAGTCGTCCAAAATGGCCATAATTTCTTCGTAAAATTCTTTCACCTGTGAATTGATGGATTTCAAATTTAAATTTTTTTCTGAATTTGAAAATATTAAAAAAAATTGAAGTTGGGCTATTTACCATGCCTACGATCCAAATTAACGATTTTCTGATCACAGCACCTGTTTCACCCATTGACTCCCATAATTCACTCACGATTTTCGGAAGAGTGCCTATTTTTTCTCTGATGCAAAAAAAAACAAACAAATTCAAATGTTTTTTTTTTTTTCAAAATAGTCGAATTTTAATAAATTTTCAACTCACATGATCGATACATCTTGAGTAAGCATGGTGTATATTTGATGGATATCTTTCAAAAAGAACTCATTAGCGTAATAGGATTCATTAAGCAAAGATTTAAAGTAATTTATGTTGTCCTGGATCGTCTTTAAGTTGCTGGAAAATACGATTAATGAATGTTTAGCTTCGAGGGGGAGGGGGGCTTAAATAGATTTTTTTACCTGAAATCCTCCATGAATTCGATCATTTCAGGTTTTGCATCGTGCCAGATATCTGTGACCGTATCTGTAGCCTCGGATCTCAAAAACTGAGTCCAAAATTCGATGGATTCTTGAGCTGATGTCCATAAATACGATATGCTGTTTCGAACATTTCGCTGTCGAAATTAAATAATTGCATAAATATCTTGAAAATGACCCACTTGGTGTATTTTTTGACAAAAAATCCCTACCAATAAATTGTAACCTATGTCAGTCCTCCACAGCAAAGCTGAAGATAAAAATCTGGAATGATTCAAAGCCAAATAAAACGATAACTGGGGAAAATTGAAATCGTTATATGATCTCCAAATGTTAAATCTGGCATCTCGGTTTTCTGGCATATTTCCTTCTATTTTCAAATAATCTGTAGCGTCTGTAAAAAATATTTTTTCTAGTACTTTCTCCTCTTTTTTACCTATAATTTTTTTTCAAAAACATGCGACGAATTACCTGATGTCAAATTAATCGTACAATGAGTCTCCTTTGTTGCCAAATCTACTTCAAATTTACCAGATATATTAGTTCCGACAGCTTCTTCTACGATTATTGTATTCAAAATATGTTTAGATTCGACTGCTCCGTAATCACCGTGGAATTTAATTTTCCCTCTTAAAGATACCCTCTCGACCCCGATCATGGTCTGCTTTGTGTTCAAAGTTGCCTTTCCTATCCAGTAATGTTCTGGTAGATAGGATCTTTTGTACGAGATGTTATTTCCAATGAAGTGTTCTCCTGTTTCACTGTGCAGTGCTCCGGAGACATCCAAGTAAAATCTAAAATGAAATTGGAAATTATTAAAATACTTGAAAATAAAAATTTAGCGGGATATTTTTGTTAGAAATTAACTTCGTAGCAGGGTGTTTTCCAGTCAGATGTAGTTTATAGTTTCGATTTTCTTTGAACGATTGGTCTTCGATTATTCCAGTCAAGACTAATTTTCTGTTTGGATCCAGTGAATATTCTAGGTCTGCGTACATATCTGCCAATACTGACGCACCGTACGAGAATGTGGTGAGTAACGTCACATTCTATAAGAGAAATTGCAAATTTTATAGGATTTTATTGACATGAATTGAAGATATTATCAACGTACTTTTTTGAAGGATGGATGGAATAATGTTGTCTTGGTTTCTCGTTGGCTATTCACTGATCTCTTAGTTCTGAATATTAGGCCAATAGATTTTTTTGGGTTGGCCATGAAATTATGAACCATGAATTCAGATCCGAGGTGATGTGGTCCGTATCCAAAAATGCTTACTATTGAAAAATTTCTCCTTGGGTATGCCACGTTCATATCGAACAACTTATCGTAGGTTGTGCTCTGTAATCAAAATTGAATGAATTTATAAAAGTGATTTACAAAAATATGGTTAAAATATTATCCTCTTACATCTTGGTAATCAGCATTTTTCTGAGAATTTTCAAATTTTTTTCGCTTGAATTCAAAATTATTTTTCAAATCTAAGACTTTTCTCATTTTTTTCAACTTTGAATTAATTTTTCTCATAAATTCTGAATTTTGTTTCCCACTTTTCCACCCTAGAGAAATCGATTTGATTTTATTCATTCATTTATATTGAAGATTTCTTTTGGGTGGGAAAGTGGGAAACAAAATTCAGAATTTATGAGAAAAATTAATTCAAAGTTGAAAAAAATTGAGAAAAGTCTTGGGATAGAAAAATAATTTTGAATTCAAGTGAAAAAAAATTGAAAATTCTCAGAAAAATGCGAAGTAGGAAAAGGTTTGAGAAAATAATTCGGAGTTGGAAAAAATTAGGAGAAAAAATTTTAAGTTGAAAAATGTCAACAAAAAATTTCCTATCTGGTAGAAGCGGTTAGATTTTCCTAGAAGGCATAGTCTTACGAAATATTTTCGAGTAAATTTTTTATTGAAAATTTTCACTCCAAAACTTCAACTTGGAAGGTGTTTTCCAACAACAAATTTCAAATTCTTACAATGAAATTGTCAATTTTGCATGAAAAAAGTTAAATAGGTCACTAATAGCTCATTTGAAACATAATTTTATATAGATTCAGAATTCAGTAAATACTTTTGTGATCAAGTAGTCACTTTTACTAAAAAAAAAAACACCTCAAATGAATAATAAACTTTCAGCAAATGCAAAAGGAAAAAATTGAAAAAACTGAAAATCAAAACTGAAACTGAAACTGATATTTTGAAAACTGAAAATTGAAACTGATCATTTCAGTTTCCCATCACTGCGGTTTTTGCCTATCTTCATTTTTGAAGGGTCTGAAGTGATTTTAAATTTTCCCAGAATTTCATTTTTTATAAAATTTGACTGAAATTGTCAGTTTAAGTATTTAGGATAAAGGAAAAAAAATTGCCAAAAAATTTGTGGCATACACTTTTTGCCTATCTTTACTTTTGAAAAGGTAGCAGTGATTTCAAATTTCCCCCAAATTCATTTTTTTGAAGTTTGACTGAAATCGATTATCACTGCTGTCCCTTCAAAAGTGAAGATAGGCAAAAAGTGTATACCACAAATTTTTTCATTTTTTTCCCTATTATCCCAGGTACTTAAACTAACAATTTCAGTCAAATTTTAAAAAAATGAAATTTTGGGAAAATTTAAAATTACTGTAGCTCCTTTAAAAATTAAGATAGGCAAAAAGTGTATCCTACAATTTTTTTGCAAATTTTTTTCCCATCATCCTTGACACTTGAATTAACAATTTTATTAAAATTTGAAAAAATATTATACGTTGTATTTCCATGTACAAGTGGTTGCATACAATGAACAAGTGGTCAAGATTACATATTTGAGTTAATTGCCTGGAAATCGCCGTAAACTTGGATATTTTGGTTAAACTACGGAATAGTTATGAAAAAAGACAAGAATTTGATTTTCAGTTTCTTACCAAAATTTATGTTTACACTTTCTCTAGAAATCCAGAATCGCAATGAATGGCTTCGAAATGGTTGAAAACAGTAAAATTCGGGTTTGGGACGAATTTTCCAAAAAAAAAAAATCATTCATTGCATGATGATTAGGTACTGGGAAAAAAACAAGAAAAACGAGAAAATAGCAAGAATTTTAATTATTTTACTGCAAAAAAAAGCAAGCATTTTCAACATTTTCGTCTTTCCTTGAATATTTTAATAGAGGGATAAAAATAAAGCATTTTTTTGGAAAATTTAAAACAAGAAAAATGGCATGAAATAGCTAGAAAAATCCAGAAAATAGCAAGAATTTTTATTTTGACCATGCATTGGAAAATCGACTTAAGCAGCTAAAATTAGGTACATTCTTCCCAAAAATTATGATGCTTCGAAGAAAAATATCAAATTCTTCAAGTACTTACAGTGACCGTTTTATTTGTTCGTAATCTATAATTAAACCAAAATTGAGGTTTGAGTAGAACATAAAGACCGTTTTCGTGTAAATCTGCTCCATTATTGTAATTCTTCAAAATTACGCTTCGATTGAAGTGGATCACTGAAATATAAGCGAAGAAAATTGAACTAGAAAAATGATACATATGATTGAAAATCATTTTTTGAGCAAATATTTGTTGTAATATCATAACCGATTTAATATTTTTACCCCCCTCCCCCTCCCCCTTCCGAAACAGAAATCTTCGAAAATTATGTAATAATAATAAATAAAATATTATAATTTTAATCGTTTGTTTTGTATAATAATTTTTTTGTGTTTCCATTTTAGGAAGTTATCCTGTCCATTAATCATGAAGAAATCAATCGTTAAATACGAAAAAATCGTCAGGATTTTGCAAAATAGGATTATTCGAAGTATTCAACGTAATAATCCAGGTAAGAATTGGAATTTTTTCAAATAAAATTGATTTTCTTGCAAATATATGTGATTCGATAATCGATATCAATTTTTCTTAAAAACGTAAAATTTTAATTTTACTCACATTTCAAAGTGGTCCATTCTTGATTATCTAAATTCTCAACCAACGCTTCTCCAGTCAAATTAAACGCCGTAGCATTTTCCAGCCTGTAAATCTCGGTACGTTTGAAATCCTACAAACACGTAAAATAAGCTCTATTTGAAACAAATGGAACGCGTTGAATTAAATTAAAACGAATGAAAAATGATATTCGTGACAAACACGCTGGAAAATGCATTCGTGCTCTTTCACGATGCAATGTTGTTGGCAAGCTGCAATTTTTTAGATGAAAAATAGAATCAATAAAATATTTACTTGTAGAAATCTCGTCACATTCGGATTACTCGTTTCGTGGAAGTAATTTATTCCTACCGGCATATAAGCGTTATTAATTTCTAAATGAGTGTAGTCGTTGTCGCGATTCGACGTTTTTTTGAAATTTCTGGTGAATTTACTGGAGACAAGGCTTTCGTGGTTGTATAGAAGCACAGCCGACCCGTTAATGTGTACGAGTGTGTCCTAAAATAATTTTCCATTTAGTTGTGATACAATTTGGAATGAGATTCTGACTCGAAAAGTCTTCTACCTCGTAGTTGTAATTTAAATTACTCTCGTGCCATGTTGTTACTGGAAACACGAGGGTTATTTGACCATCGTTAAATATAGTTCTTGATTTTTTGGTTTTTACGTGAGTGACGTTGAATAGGGCTGGTTTGCGGTGTACGTAAATTTTTCCATAACGTTGGTAAAAGTTCCTGAAGAGATGAAATTAGGAGATTATGAGGTTGAATTGATTGTGTTTGGACTTGGAGAGTATAAGTATCAATTATTGGGCAGAGTTGGGCAGGATTTAAATATTTCTGGATTTACCCAAAAAATCTCAACATCCGGATTTTTAATTTTGGATTTAAATCCAGTCCCTTGAAGGATTTTTGATTCGAAATCCTATTTTTTCAAAATAATTCATTTTAAAATTCAAAAATTTTCGTGTTACCGGTACGTGATTCAGTGATCATTATTCTGGCTTAAGGTTCAGTATCACGACATTTCGTTTCGTAGTCATGTCGTCATTTCATATCAAATTATACCAGATGCAGGGATAGAAAGCCGAAGAAAATGCGGTTACTGGCTTTAGCTTAAAAAAATACAGCTTCAGCTTTCAGCTTTCGGCGTTCAGCTTCAACTTTCAACTATTTTATTTTGCAAAAAATTGAATTTTTTCAAAATTTTCTTCAATTTAAACATTTTTTCCAACTTAAATTTTGTCAAAATTTAAAAATTTTAAGTTTTTATAATTTTTATATTTCATTTTTAAAAAAATTTTCCTATTATTTTGTGAATAGAAATTTTTAAAAACATCAGGTAAAAATTTTTTTAATTCAAAATTGAAAAAAAAATGGAGGAAAATTTTTAAAATTACTGGACAAAATTTTCAAATTGGAAAAAATTTCAAAAAATATGAAGTTGATTTTTTTTAAAATTACGAAGTTGGGATTTTTTTAGAAAATTTACCTTAAAAAATTTCACAGACAAGAAAATTTCCAGTATTAAAATAGAAATTCTTTCAATTCTGATTATTTCAAATGTTTTTTCAACTTCAATATTTCTTTTCAACTTTATAGATAAGTAATTTGAAGATATTTTTCAAACTTCGAAGGGTCACAGGATTAGGAAATAAAACTTAAAAGCCCCAAAAATTAGAGCTCTAAGCTGGCTTTACCTTTACTAATAATATAGCTTAAGCTTTCGGCTGGCTTTCCATCCCTGACCAGATGTCCGAAAAATTCTAGCCCCTTCTCCCCCCCCTAGTTTCACCAGTTTGTAGACAGAACGAGCAGCAGTATTTTTTATTGTTTTAATGTTCATAAAAATGCAAATTTGCTTTATTTCATTTCATAATACAATTTTAAATTGACATAAAGCAAAATTACACGATTTCAAACTTTTTTTTCATTATCTTTACCTCGATTTTGGATTTTGAAATTTTGGATTTTTATTTTTTATCCGCTTTTTGAAAAAATTTTGGATTTTGCATTTTGCATTTGAAATCCATTTTTGCAGAGGATTACGGATTTTAGATTTGAAACCCATTTGTCATGGATTTTGCCCAAACCTGTTATAGGGACAACTTACGGTTCAGTTTTGGTGTTGATTTCACAAGCAAAATAGGGAATGGTTTTGAAAGGTGTCGTCGTGTTGATGAAGCAGTCGAAATTATTGGTGGATTCGAAGTTGATATCAGCACTGGCTATTAATTTAGTCGGAGGGTAGTAAAATTTCAATCTGAAAATAATTTAAAAATTTTAAAGTATTCTTCCTCTCTTCAAATTGATTTTTATTCGGTACTTACTTGGCTGTATGAGTCGAATAACGTTTTTCGTAATTTACATCGGTGATTAAACTATTCGATAGAGTATTGGATTTCATTAAATTACGCAGGATCATCTTGTTTCTGGTTTTCTTGCCAGTAAAATCGTCGACCATGAATAAAGTGTCTCGAATTCCGCATCTGAATGCAAAAAATCCTCGAACATCTTCGGTGACTAAATTTACCTAAAAATATTTTCAAGTTGGAATCATTCTGCTAATTTATCGATTTTCAATCATAAATTGATCATTATTTACATCGCTCAATGTAAAACAAGGGGTATCTTTTGGACGATAAAACGCCAAAAGATGCTGAATCGTGTCAACTTGCTTATTATATTGCAAAGCGAACATCATTGAATAGGCATTTTTATTCGGAAGCAACAAATGAGTGGAAATTTTCGAATCACTGGCAGATTTAATTATCGTGGTTAGATTTGCCTCCATTCTGAAAATTCGAAACATCCCAGGAATGAGTTATTTTAGAACTGAAAAGCTGCTCGAATTGTGTGGGCTTGTTACTTACGTCCATTTTCTATTGAATTCAATACTAACTCCTGTGCTTAAATTGGACAAACGTTCGGGAGCCCTGAAGTAATGCAATCTGGCATTCAATATTTCTGTCACTACTTTTTGCAAACTGTACTGTATCTTGGCTGTTGAAAATGCCTGATAAGGAAGTTTCCAACCAACGAATATTTCTACATTTCCGGTAATCGGTGTCGAATCGAGAGAAGAATCAGAAGTGGCGAAAAGAGCCGCAACACCATCGCGAAACCTATGTAAATTGAAACAATTTTTCAATGGAATAAGTTTTGATTTGACTGTTTGGTTCCTCGGCTCTGCGAATATTTACCATATTTCTATTTTACTGACTGAGCTTCCTTTAGTCTGCTCTCTGTTCGAATCTCCTTTCACAGTGAGAATATAAAGACCAGGATGTTGAAGTTTTAGTTCAGCGTCCACTTCTAAACGTTCCAATTCCCCTGTGGTTGTTAAGATCTGTATTGTAGAAAAAAGTTACAAAAATTCAGAAATTCTTCGCTGACCCAAAATGTGGATGGTTTCATGGACTTCGATACCTACTTTGAGATTTATTATACGCGAGCCATCTCTTAAATCGGTGATTTTAGTATCTACATTGAGACTTTTGCCTTTAGAGTGTAAAGATGCCAATACATTATATCCTCCGTGAGTTTTTTTCACGTACATTTCGACTGTGCTGAGTTCGGCACCTTCTTTGCCTTTGAGTAATTTGCCTTTGATCTGCAAAAAAAATTAATTAGGTCAATTTAATCCTACAAGGCTCGTTCTCGTATTACGATTGGAGACTCACTGAAAATGGCATTAGATCTGTTACGGAAGACGATCCCTGTATTCTGAAATTAGGATTTGTGATCATCGTAGCGTCAATTTTCTGATTTCCTGCGCCAGTTCTTTCCAAAATTCCGGTAAAATGAGCTTGTCTGAAAAAAATGAAAATTGGAAAAATGAGATTATACCTATAGATTATTTTGGCTAGGTATGTGTATGTATTAAAGTGACGCGGAATAATCGAAGTCAATTCGAGTTGAATTTTAGCTTCATTCAACCAAAACGGGGAGCTAAATGTTCCCAAAGTAAAACTGAACTGAAATTTTGCGTATTGAAGGGACAAAAAATTGAAAAATTTCCATCGAAACTAGAATTTTTTCACATTTTTCTGATCCAAAAAACGATTTTTAGCCATTTTTTTCAGAAATCAATATGAAATTTTTTCGTAAAAAGACACCACTTTTGAAAATTTCCCCTCTAATCTATTTTTTTCCACCAGAAATGCATTTTTCCAACTCTAAATTATTCTCCAAGTTTCTTAGACCTAAAATTTTTTCCCAACATTTTTCAAACCTGAGATTTTTTCTGAAAAATTCTCCAAACTATAAAATTTTCTTTCAAATTTCTTTCACACTCCAAAATATTTCACCATTTTTTTTGAAAAATTTTTTAAACTTAAATTTTCTTTCACATTTTTTTATTCTTTCACACTCAAGATATTTCACCCACATTTTTTCGAATTATGAAATTTTTCCTCGAAATATAACCCAACTCTCAGAATTTTTTTCAACATTTTCAATCCCAATTTTTCAATGCAAATTTTCCTCAAAATTTTTTGAACTGTGAAATTTTTTCAAAACTTGATCCAACTATTACAATTTTTCTCGAACCTTTTTTCCAACTCCAAAATTTTTCTCATCACTTTTCAATTCTTTTTTTTACACCTAAAACGTGATGTCATCACTTATATTTGGGGTTGAAAAATTTTAATAAATTTAGTGCTTGAATGTTTCGAGAAAAATTTTTTAGCAAAAATTTCAGAGTACAGTAGAACCCGGATTATCCGACCTCGAATTATCCGACATCTCGATTATCCGATCAAAAAATATTAACCGACACTACTGCATTATCCGACACCCAAATGTCGGTTAATAATTTATTATCCGACATGTCCTAAATTTAGCTCCAAATATATAGGAAAATGTGTTGTAAACGTTGTGCAGCAGTGCAGCATTGAGAATTGACACTATTTAGTAGGGTGGGCTGAAAAACCAAAAATTTTTATTTTTGAAAAGTTACCCCCCACAAAAGTTGTTGGCTGGATAGACTAGAAAAATAAAATGAAAAATTTCAAAATCGATTCATATCTTCCGATCGCGCATGAGCCTTCAATTCTTCGAAAATTATCAAAAATTCAACATTTTCATAAATTTTTAAAAATTTAAAAAAAAATCAAAATTCATCAAAATCAATTTTAGAGCTTATTTAGGGCCTATTTAAAGCAAAAAGCACAACTTTTTTGAAAAAATCCATGTTTTATAGTTTTTTTAAATTTCTCATGTTTCTTTGCCTCTGAAAAAAATTGAAAAAAGTTATAAAACACTGATTTTTTCCAAAAAAATGTGCTTTTTGGTTTTGATAGTCACTACAGAAGTTCTAAAATTAATTTTAGTCAATTTTAAATTTTTTCAAAATTTTCAAAATTTTGATTTTTTGGCAATTTTTGAAGAATTGAAGGCTCTTGCGCGATCGGAAGATATGAATCGATTTTGAAATTTTTTATTTTATTTTAGTAGTCTATCCAGCCAACAACTTTTGTGGGGGTAACTTTTCGAAAATCAAAATTTTTGGTTTTTCGGCCCACCCTACTATTTAGTTCTAGGACCGATTGTTTTTTTTAACTCATTTATCCTGTGTTTTGATCGGAAAAACTCTACTTTTCGATTATCCGACATTTCAGGTTATCCGACATCTCCTCCGCCCCGATTATGTCGGATAATCCGGGTTCTACTGTACGAGAAAATGTAGAAAACATTTTAAGATCGAATAAAATTCAAAGAAATTGGAGAAAAAATTTTATTGAGTTGAAAAAAAGTTAAGGGAATTTTTTTTGAGATTTAAGTATATTAAGTTTAGGAAAATCCCTTTGGATTTAAACAATTTTTAATATGGAAAAAATCCTAAATGAGTCCAAAAAATTGAGAAAAATTGAGAATTGGTTTAATTTTGAAAAAAAAATCTTAGGGTCGAAAAAATTGAGAAAAAATTGAAAATTGGATTAAATTTTGAGGAAAAATGTTGAAGTTCAAAAAATTTTACGATTAGAAAAAAATTGAGAAAATTTGAAAAAAAAAATTGTCCTACTCTCAAGTACGTATATTTAGACTCTCGTGAAATTGAAAGGAGCTAAAATTTTGTATGAGTAAAATTCAACTCAAATAATACCACATATGAAAAAATTTGGCAAATTCGAACGCATTCAATTTTTTTCTGGCCATCCAACAACTTACCTTAATCCTTCCATTGACGATTCTAAATTCAAAGTGACCGTCGGAGGCTTCAAATTAGCTCTGGCTTTCATCTCAGTCTTATTTGAATATTTCATGAAGGCTTCCAGATAATGAGCTTCGCCATCATTCTCATGCGAGTAATACAGACTGGCTTTCAACTCGTCTAGAATTTTAAACGGTGACCTGAGCTCTCCAGCCAATGTTATGAAATTCCTGTCATCTATGTACCAGATACTTTTCATGACGAATACTTCGTGGTAATCCTGAAAATGAAGAAAAGAATATCTAATGTTTGGTTTTCTAGCTCATGTTGATGTTGTTGATAGCCTACCTGGCTACGGGGCAATGGTTCTTTTATCGTGAATATGATTTGTTTTTCCAGTTTACTAAAGTCTCGAAGAATGTGCAATTTATATGTTGGTATAACTATATAAATCGAGGTGATTTCGAAGGCTGTGTTCATATCGAAAAAATTTTCATAAATCTGAAACAGGTACATTTCAATTTGAAAAATTTTGAGGCATATTGAAATTAATGTAATGATAGATAAAATATGAATATGACTTACTTCGGCATTGTTATACATAGATATATTCGTGGATTTGGTAATCAAACGGAAATTGGTTTCAGTGGCGTAGTTTTGAATCGCAGCTGTCACGATGACTTGACCAGTTTCGAGTAACTCGAAAGGTGTATGGAGGTTGAAAACGAAGCTGTGCATTCCATGCCATTTGGTTTTATTTTGTTTCGTAGCTGCATTTTCTTTGATGGGGATTGGTTGGTGTTGATAATTCATGTCTCCTCCGATCTGAGGAAAAAATTCAGAGTTTTCAAGACGATTGATAGAAAAATTTCAAAAGTACGTGTCAAGATGTGATATTTACATTTAATTTTTGACCAAATGTCACGATTTCAGTTTCCAAGCTGCTATTGATTTCATCATCCATGGTTTCTTTCATTTTGACATCAGCTAACAAAGTGGTGATGATGTCGATGGATGAGAAAAATCTCAATGTGTTATTGAATGAGGTCAAACTCTGTAAATCGTAATATGAGGTTCATCTCGTTGGTATTTTGTACATTAAAAAATGCCTAAATTACCATTACCTAGTTTATATTTTACATATAGGCGAAAAGTGCTTTGAAAATGAATTTCTTGAATAAGAATTTTCAAATTTTGAGGGGGAGGGGTGGGACCTAAATATGAGGTATGAGGGGACAAAATTTTTTCTCAATCAAAGCAGTCAGATAATACAAATTTTATGCAAAAATATCAATTTTGTGGATTTTTATGCATTTTTTTATGAAATTTGAAGGGATGGGACCTCAATGCAGGGTGCGGGGTTGGGAACATTTTTTTTTCCATCAGTGGTGTGTGTGTATACTAAAAATGCAATGTTCCCCCACTTCACAAAAAGTATTCACGGGACCAAAATTTTGACTTTTGCAGCCCCCCTCTCGAAACTGCAGGGGGCTGGATTTGGAACATTGCATTGTTTGAGCCTCCGCATCCGTGAGTTTATTTTTAGCGCAAAACTTCGTACTTCGAACGAAAAAAATTTACTTGAACGTTTTTGGGGTATAGAATTTTGGTAGTTGGTACTTACATCATAATCCAGTTGATCCCACACATTAGCTTTGAAGAAAAATATATTTGCTGTAGATTCGAGCGTATAACGATTGTCAGTTTGTCGAATATAATACTGTCCCATGATGGTAGGATACATCAGAGTATCCAGCTCAAATATAGCATTTGATAAGACGACACTTTTATAAATTCCTGGCGTGTCTTTATCGTAGTAGTTATCGCATTCGTCCAAATAAGTGACCTTTGACTGCTCAGAGTTGTATTCGAAGTTGACTCCAGCCTGTCGGTCAAACATTTTTAAGTAACAGCCTGTATAGATACAGATTCGTTATTCTGGAGCAATTATACTCCAATTTTTGAAGCAACCGGTGTTTTCGAGATTGTGTGTACCTTTGTGATATTTGATAACGTGACTGATGCCTTAACAATAATTTCTTCATCCTTGATGGATGATTTAAGGATAGCATTACTTTCTCGGAATGTTTCAATCGGTGTATAAAGTTGGATACCATATTCGAGATCAGTCCAAGAGTTGAAACGAGCCGCTCCAGCTACTCCCAATATAAATGAATTCCATCCACATCTCAATTCGATCTGAAAATAGAGGTACATTTATAGAAATCTAGTCAGAACTCTAGAATGGGAATATGAGCAATTGCCTGACGAGGGAGGCATCCCAAATCCCAACTCGAAGTAATATTTTGAGCCGAAACAGAAATAAATCGAAATTACATTATGAAAGAACCACATATCCAAAATTTCAACTATTAAAATTCATTTCTTGAGATTTGGCGAATTTTAGAAATTTCAAAATTACCTCATCGCCCTGCAAAGTATGAACATTTGATCTAATCAACGAAAAAAAGCTGAAATTTGGTACATATATACTCTATTTTCGATCTTTCAAATCGATTGGAAGCGGTTTCGAGACGTTTCGGAGCCTCCAGAAAATTTTGGAATTTTCCAGCACTGGAAAAAAAATCATAAAGATTCATATTTTTGGTCAAAAATTTTTCTGGAAAAAATTCAAAATTCGCCAAAATTCAAGAAATGAACTTCAGCACCTAAAATTTTGTATATGGGGTTCTTTTATTATGTACTTTCGATTTATTTTTGTTTCGGCTCAAATTTTACTTCGAGTTGGGGTACCTTTCTTGTAATTATGAATATGCTTACCGCTTTACCACTGTACATAGCGACGAAAACTAATCTGCTGAGATAACTCATCGGTGTGGCGACATCCAACTTTATGTTGAAATTGGACATATTGTTGTACAAGTAAATGATATCGCCTCGCGCTTTGAAATGTTTACTGGTCAGATTGACAAAAATGTGTTTCCCTTCTGGATTGTAGAATAAAATTCCGCTTACGTCTTCGTACTTTGAATATGGGGTGGTTGCGTGCAAACATAACTTGGTTTTGTCAAAAGGGTTCAAAATACCTGGATATTGAAAGAAAATTAAGTATTCGTTGGATCCATGGTGATTTAGGATTACTAAATGGGTCCAATACTACGTACCTTTGATGTATAAAGTGTACAGTTTTTTATTCAATCTGAGAGTGACATCGCTGTTGATTCGACTTTCTGTCATCAGTTTGAGCCTGGCGTTTAATTCTGTTTCGACGTATTCGAGAAAAGGAGTTCGAGTAGATACGTGGAGATTGTACTCGATGGCATTTTTGTAGTGTGTGATGTATCCAGTGGTCGATACTTGGAGAGAATATTTCAGATTTGGCTATAATAAAGGATTATGTTAAAAATCATTGTCTCTATTCGTGAAATTTTGATTTTTTTCGACTTCATGAAGTCGAAAAAAAAAAAAATTTTTAAATTGGACCAAAAAATGGTAAAAAATTGCCAATTTTGCGCGAAAATTCTCAAAAAGGCGAAAAATTTAACATACTTTGGTTAAAGATGAACCATATTTGACGTATTGGGAGGGGGGGGGGGGGGGGGGTAAAAAAATCAAAAATTGAATGTTATTATTTTTTCGACACAGAGTACAATTTGTTCAAGTTTTTCGTATTCAAAATGAAAATTTCCGGATTCAAATTCAATTTTTGCCTCTAATTACATATCTATGCATTTTTTCTATTATGGAGAAGGAGAAAGAGGTGGGTTAAGTTGCCTGCTTTGAAATAAGCAATCCATAACGCATAGAAAACCAAAAAAATACCCAAATTGAAAAAGAGAAATCACTCAAGAAGGCCCAAAAAACCATACATATTTTGGATTTTGACGAAAATTGGTAAAGTAGTTTATTTCGAGTAGGAGACCTCCCAAATTTTTTTTTAAGGTCTCCAGTTCAAAGAAGATGGAGCTGAGGGCCTCAAAAAAGGGTAATTTTCAAAAAAAAAACTCATTTCAATTGTCTTTGGTAACCTACAAATGAAATTTTTCGAAAAACTTTCATAGCAGTGCTGCCAACTACTGAAAAACTTCAAAGAACGCCCCATTTTCGGAGAAAATGATGATACCGACCCCCTTTCCCCCTGTTTGTTTGAGCCTTAACTTGTATAGAAAACAATTTAAAAATTTGAGAACTTTTTTATTTATTTCTTTTTATTCCAAAGCGAGGAAAAAATTTCAAAGAGCTGGTAAACTTGAAAAAATAGAGTGAAAAATCTTGAAAAGTTCAGAAAATCATTCTTGAAAAAAATAAAAATTTTTTCGTGTGGTGGAAGAAGGGCACGGGCAAGAATGGCGAATTAGCGAAGAGTTGATGAATTAAACGTCTAAATTTGGGGGACACCATATAAAATTGGCCACCTTTATAAGTGGTCGACCAACTAAACTTGAAAAAGTTATAAATTTTTTAATAAAAATTTCAAAGAGCCGGAAAATTTGCAAATATGTTTTGATTTCATAAAAGTTATTGATTTTTTTGCTCTCAATGCCCATTTCATTCAAACACATACCTGAAGAAGGAAGCTAAGATGCGCCAGATCCGTCACACTGGTGTAATTGACACCAAAAGCCAACGCCGATAAATCTTGCAACGTGCTGTTTAAAATCGAAAATAACGTGACACTGGTTTTCTTATCATCGAATTTATATCCTCCTTTCGTGTCAAAAATGATATTCTGATCATCTTGCCATATCAAACTACCGTTCACCCGAAAACTTTGCTTTTCTGAGTAAAATCTGTCAAATTGGATCGGAATTAATAAATTTCACTACAAAAACGAGCCCATGGGAAGGTCAAACTAACCCATAACTGAACGCAGATTCTTTCCAGTTTTCAAAAGGCGTACGCAATGTGAACCCAACTTGAACTATTCCTCTGGTGAACAGTTCATTTTGATGATAAGCCATTATTTGAATTTTAGATGTCGGATTCATATCCAAAGCAGCAACCAACGTAGATAAATTACCTATTGGAAATTTCTCGAAGATCAGTCGTAAACAGGGAATAGGTGTTAGCCAAAAAGTTGACTCCTCACTCCGGCTTGACTCGCAGAGTCGAGGGGAAAGTTGACTCCTGACTCCACCTTGACTCCGGAGTCCATTTCAGACATTGACTCTTGACTCCTGCTTGACTTTGGAGTCAAGATGTTGCCTTGACTCTTGACTCCGGAGTCAATCTTTGAACATGACTACCTGACTCCGGAGTCAATCTTTGAACATGACTCCCTGACTCCGGAGTCAATCTTTGAACATGACTACCTGACTCCGGAGTCAATCTTTGAACATGACTCCCTGACTCCGGAGTCAATCTTTGAACTTGACTCCGTAGTCAATCTTTGACCCTGACCCCCTAACTCCGTAGTCGATCTTTGACCCTGACGACCTGACTCCGTAGTCAATCTTTGACATTGACGCCTGACTTTGTAGTCAATCTTTGACCCCGTAGGAGATCTTTGACCTCGACTCCCTGACCTCGGAGTTAATCTTTGACCTTGACCCTCCTGACTCCATAGTCAATCTTTGACCATGACTAACTGACTCTGTAGTCAATCTTTGACCTTGACTCCCCGACGGCATAGTCAATCTTTGACCTTGACTCCCCGACGGCATAGTCAATCTTTGACCTTGACTCCCTGACCTCGGAGTCAATCTTTGACCTTTTTGACCTTGACTTCTTGACTTCGGAGTCAATATTTGATCTTGACTCATTGACCCTGTAATCAATCTTTGACCATGACTCCTTGACTCCGTAGTCAATCTTTGACATTGACTCCCTGACCCCGGTGCCAATCTTTGACCTTGACTCCCCGACGACGTAGTCAATCTTTGACCTTGACTCCCTGACCTCGGAGTCAATCTTTGACCTCTTTGACCTTGACTTCTTGACTTCGGAGTCAATATTTGATCTTGACTCCTTGACCCCGTAATGACTCCGTAGTCAATCTTTGACCTTGACTCCCTGACCCCGGTGTCAATCTTTGACCTTGACTCCCTGACCCCGGTGTCAATCTTTGACCTTGACTCCCTGACCCCGGTGTCAATCTTTGACCTTGACTCCTTGACCCCGTAATGACTCCGTAGTCAATCTTTGACCTTGACTCTCTGACCCTGGTGTCAATCTTTGACCTTGACTCCCTGACCCCGGTGTCAATCTTTGACCTTGACTCCCTGACTCTGGCTCGACTCCGGAGTCAAGCCGAAGTCTACTCCTATTCCCTGGTCGTAAAATTACCATTTGGGCAGGTAATTTGGTAGATACCTACCTCGATTTTGTAATGAAAATGAGGCTACACTGATATGCCCCGGATATTCGAAAATAAACTTGGCGTAGTATTGTTCGTCATTTGGAAATAGAACCGATCTGGTGTTGTAATTTATTAGCAGCTTTTGAGAAGGATCTTTGTTCACATCCCATTGCAGTTCGACTCCTACATTCGAATCCCATTTACGTAAAGTTCCTTTACCTACGATATGAATGTCTCGAATCCTGCAAAAATATAAAAAATAATGAAAAAATGAGCGAGTGGTTCGGAATTCAGATTTGAGGCCTAATTACTTGTCGAGATGTAAACGTGACATGAGTTCTTTTTCATTCAAATCCAATCTGATATGCCAAGAGTACTTAGCCGAGGCGTTATAAACGTACTCGATAAAAGTATCATAAAGGTCTTCAGCAGTAGTCTCATGTCTGGCTAAAATGGCATATCTAAGGTTATTATGATCGATCTATCAAAACAATAAAACGAAAAGTTGAAAATTACCAGCGTCAAAACGATTAAAACATTATGAATAAAGTTTAAAAGATTTGATGGCTAATTAAGATTTCAGCGAGTCGAGATAACCATAGATACAAATTGCGATTGATTTTCGCCTACTTACTGTGGATGTTATTTTGTGCTCGGTATCGTGAAAAGTTATTCTGGCGTGGATTAAAATTTCGTTGAAGAGACGAGAGCTGACTAGTAATTTAATGAAGTAGTTGCTCATGTAATGGGTCGATTTATCGTGGAATGAACCTCGAGCCATGGCTGTATGGCCACTGAACCACATACCTGAGAAATCAATCTAAAGGAAAAAAATTTCCATGAGAAAGAATCTATATTTTGAGAAAAAATTTTCGATACTTACGTCGTATTCTTTTTCGTATCGTTCTATGATATGGATCTCGACAAGCATAGGTTTTTTAACCGTAGGCAAGGTGGTGTTGAGTTTGAACTCATAATGGAATCGAGTCGATTGAGGATTATTTATGTCTAATTTCACAATGATATCTTTATCTGTGAGAAAATTATATCGATTGTATTAATTAGCGAATTTAAATTTTCAAACCAGCTGGTCATAAAATTAATGGCTACCTCTGGCATATCGAACCAGTACCATTGATGAAGATCCGCCCGAATGGCTGTGATGGGTAAGGCCAAATTTAACATTCACATCGGTTATTGGCTTGGTTATTTCTAAATGTGTGTTTAATCGGAGCCCATTGAAAGATCTAAAGTAAGCGAATAAAAGTTGAACTTTGGTTTTGAGGGTTTCGTCTGTCAAGAGCGGATTCGTTATGTAGTCGATTATTACATCAAGCCTGTCGTGGGTTTTCTGAAACGATTAAAAGTGTAATTTTTAGTGCATCTTTGTGGGAAGAAAAATCTTCACTTTGACTTACTTGATATTTCAACTCCAAACTGAAATTCATCTCTCGATAGAAAGTAGACTGTAATGAGAGGCTGGAGCCCATCACCGTGGCCAATTTGGTGGATCTGTCTTTGTACTGGAATGCAAGATCCAATTCTTCAGTTTTGTTTTTTTCAAATTTGTACTCGATGTTGATGTTTGCTGTGGATGCTCCGTCGCCCAGCATGATGTAACCGGTGATATTGCTGTCAAATTTATTGGTCTTGAATTGTAAACTAATGTCGCATTGAGAGACACCTTTTTTCTCCATCCATTTGTAAGATCCTGAAAATTTGCAAAAATAAAATGATGGGGTTGAAAATTTAAGAATCCGTGATACTGATATGTATGTACCTGATAATTCTGCGACTGGTTTAGAAGTGATAGCAAAGTATAACTTTGGAGTGTAAGTTGTTATTCTCTTTTCTTGCTTCATGTGAAGTTCCAAGATCAGGTCGATATGCTTTTGACCATTTATATCGAGGAAGAAATTGAGTACTTTGTCAGCTGGAGTATTTTTATATACACCTAGAACATAAAAATATGGAAATTTTAGGGATCAAAGGTATATAAAGAATAATTCGCCTGCTGCGAATAGAAAACAAAACGTCTTCTAGTAGTGAAAGTAGTGAAATTGATCTAAAAGGAAGTGGTGAAAATATTAAAAAAAATGAAAATCAAGATCTATCTCAAAATAATTGTATCAACCCCTTATCTCTCTTCATCCTCGAAAATCTGAATATTTCGAAGCAGAAAAAAAGAGTTTCGATTTTTTGGGAATTTTATCTCAGGTAAAAATTAAAATAGAAGTGTAGGTACTTTCGCCTCTATGAGAGGATTTTGCGTAAAAAAGTCTGGGTAACATGTAAAAACATTAGTCTGGAAAACCTGTAATAAGTCAGGGAAAGTCATTTTTGAAAAATAGTGGTAACCACGAAAAGAATTAGGGCAAGGGGCGGAGGTGAAATTGTCTGAAAATATTTTTTAGATGTAATGAAAAAGTAGTGATTTTTGCTATAAAAATTTCTATAGACATCTTTTTGTTGTGGCTTTTTCATTTTTTTTAAATTTTTAATTGGGTATATTTTTTTATTCGTGTTTTTTTGTATTGTGAGTCTGACGTCTTGGAATGGTTTTTTTGGCGACATAAAACATAAGATCTTACATTTTTGGAGTTGACAGAATGCATTCATGGAATTGGTTTCATTTTTGTTACGTATTATGATATTTTTCAACCCCTACGTATATGCTGGACGATTTTTTTTCATCGGCGTTAATAAAATTGCATAACCGGTTTGCCGTAAATACGCAATCCTGCCACGCTGTGCAGCTACGTTCTATTTATGATTATTGATTATCATGTTACGACTTGGTAAACATTTCGCATAATCCCTAAAATTTTACTAATCTGAAATTTTTCTTTAAAATTTTTTAAGCTTGTAGTTCCATTTTTTTTTAAATTTCATTTTTTCAAGCTCTTTAATTTTTTAAAAAATTTTAATCATTTTCCAAACCTTTTTGTTCAACTTCAAGATTTTTCTCCACTTTTTTTCAACTCATAATACTCTCTCAAAATTATTTATTTGATGTGAATTGTTTTTTTTTTGAAATTTCGATATTTTGTCCAGCTTTATATTTTTTTTCATCTAAATTCTTTTCAACCTAAAATTTTCCAAAATTTTTCTCAAATTTAGGTATTTTTTTTAAATTTTTTCCAATTTAAAACTTACTCATTAAAACTTTTACCAATATCTACCAATTTAGAATTTTTAAAAATCGTTTTCAATTCCAAAAAAATTTCAACTTTAGATGAATGATTTTTTATTTGATAAAATGAGACTGCGTGTCTTATAGGAGAGCAGAAAAAAATTTGAAGAAAAAATTTGAAGCTGAAAAAAGTGAGAGAATATTTTCAGGAGTAGAAAAAAAATTACAACAAATTCTAGAGTTGGAAGAAATTTAGAAAAGAAATAGAGTTGGAAAAATTTCGAGGTTAAAAAAATTATTGTAAACAAAATTAGAAATTCAAATTGGCTAAAAGTTTAAGAGAAAATTTCAAATTTAAAAAAATTTATGGCTGGAAAAATCAAGGAAATGGAATTATTGAGAAAATTTTCAGGAGTTTGGAAAAGAAATTTCAGAGTAGGAAACATTTTTTGAGGAAAACGTTAAGATAGGAAAAAAATTGAGAAAATATTATTCGACTTGAAAAAACAAAACAAATGACGAGTGAGGAGGATGTAATCATCGGTTCTCCGCGAACGACGTTTTTGATTGGTGATTTTTAAAATATTGAGTTGATTCCCTCTCCCCCTCTCCAGGGCATCTTTATTATTTTTAAATGAAATGACACCAGAAACTGGTTTGGAAGATTGAAAAAAGGTTTAAAATTTTTTGGTACATATTTTGATGCTTGATGAAATCAAAAAATTATAAATTCTGGTCATCGTCTTCTTCCTTTTTATTTTACCAGGGCTCCTTCAATGGTTTGGCCCGAAATTACGTTAGAAATTGATTCTAGCTCTCAAAAAAACATACATACAATTTGTTAGGTCCTTAATTTGAAATTTTTCAAAATTTCGAATATTTTTTTAAAATGTTAGATAGGTAGACATTTCGCTTGATAAAGTCGAAAAATTATGAATTTTGGTTCTTCCTCCTTCCTGTCTCCTCTGAAGTTTCCCATCAAGTTTATGTATAAATAATGTAGCTGTTGGAGTAATTAATTGATTCTCATGGTTCTTATTTAATTTTTAAATTCAAGTACAGATAGGAACGCCAAGAAACGTTTTATTTGTGCATTTTTGAATTTTCTCCCCTTTCTTTTGAATTTGGCACCTAAGTATTATTTTTTAATGATATTATTCTTAAAAATTTTCACAACAATTTTCGATTTTCAGTTTTGATATTGGACTTTTTTTTAGAATTGAGTAAAAATTGAAATTGAAAAAAAAACATAAATATACGGATGGAGTGAGGAAAATTATCCCCAATTTTTTTTTTGAAATATGACATTATTTGTTACTCAAATTGTGTAAGGTGTGCGAATGAGATTTCCTTACCATTGGCTTGGAGTTCGGTTTTATTCGAATGAATGGATATAGTAACGTTGTTTTCTTCCAGAGCAGTGAACATGAGCATTTTAAAATTCCGTTCTATCAGCGAATTTGGTGTTTCAAATTCAAGGCTTATTGACGACTCGTTCATCTACAAATAAAAACTCAAATCATTGATGGAAAAATCTTCGATTTAAAAATGGCTAACAATCAATCTTACTCCGAGCCACTTTTTGTTGTATCGGAATGTGTATTCGACTGCTGAGGGGTCAGATTTTTCTACGTATAAGCTGAACTTAAACGGGCCTTTGAGCATATTTATAAGTGATAGAAGCATTTGAGTGGAATCAGGAATATTATAAGTGGAGCAGATCTTTAATCCGAGGACTTGATCTAAGAGAGGCCAAAAACAAAATGGTTTCCCGAAAGACATTGCTGTCTCATTTAATATCACGTCTTGATGGATTGCGTTATTTTTAAAAAATAAATCCGATCTGTTGAAAAAAATGTATAAATTTTCCAAAAAATTGGTAAAATTTAAGAAACTTTTGATTAAACTTACTCTAAAGTAAAGATATTGAATTTTTTCATTGGCAGTTTCAAAGATGAGCTGATGTTTTCATAACCATCCATGTGGAAACTACCTTCTACCTCAGAGGCTGTGAACATTTTACTCTTCAGTTGTATCTGAGTCTGTTGGTAGACCAGATCTGTACCCATAGTTCCTTCAAAATTCACTGAGAACCTGGATTAAAAAATGAAATGAGGTTAGAATTGCAAAAAAAAAAAATCTCTTGAGATTAATGACTGAGCCGAGGATACCGTGGTTTAAATTTTCCATCGATGAAAATTTTTTGTGCATTGGTGAAATTCGTGGCATCAACGTAAATAGCTGTATCAAAATTGGTAATAGCGATGCCCACAGCATCTAAATTTAAGGGTACTCCAGCTCCTGTTGGAGATACGTAGCTGATATCCATAAATACGGTGGAATAATCGTATTTGATTTCCTGAAAATGAAAATTATCTCAATTCGAATTCTTGCAGCAGAAAATTGCTGAATTTTGCGGTTACCTTTCCATTGAGAAATTCTTTAATCGTATTGTAAATATCGAAATTTTCGAATAACTCGTTAATATCATCTTTATTCCTACATGACACGTATTTCACCTCGTTGCCGAACAACTTGAACGAAAAAGATACCTAGAACAGAAGAGCGAATCGATACATAAACTAGTCACGAAACCGAATTAATGGGCCAATGGATAAAAACTAATGGCCTGTGAAGGACCGTATAAATTATCAAATGACGTACAGCGTTTTATGACATGCCAGAAAATATGTCTCGGTGTCTGGGTCGAACTATATATAAATCGTGTAGCCCCCTTCTCCCCTCTTTCTCGTTGTCATACGTGTAGTTTGTAGTTGTACTTACCAAAGGATCGGGGAAATTTCCAATGATAGAATTGGGTAAAGCTCGGATTCGGTCTTTCAGCGTGTTTGGAAGGCTACGTAGGAATCTCAGGGATGGGAATTGTTTTTCGAATTGATTTACTAAATATTGTGCTCCATCTTTGAAGAATTTTTCCGCCAGTTTTTCGAATCCTTGAAGAAATACGGTCGTCTGGAAATGTTTTTTGATTTGTTAATTTGAGAAAAAGAACGAGGAGAGAGAAGGAAATTGATAAGGAGGTACCTCGAGCACATTTATTGTTTCTCCGTATACGTTTAGGGTTATGTTCAGGGATAAGTATTTGGGTACGTAGGTTTTTGTCGAGTAAATGACATTGGCGATTACGATGCCTCCTACAGATCAAAAAAATTGGCTAATTAATTGAAATTAAATTTTGTAGAAATATCTTCGATGAACTTACCTAATCCATAGTCATTTAAGAAAAAAGATTGTTCAAAATTTCTGGAATATTTTCGGAAATCCGATCTGAATTTTTTCTGCAAATTATAATCTTGCAAAATGGACTGAAGTTCTATTCGATATCGTAGAGAAGATCTCATTATGTTTTGGATATGCGACCATACGAATGACCCGACTGGAAAAATTTTAAATTTATTCAGAAACAAGAATTAAATTTCGATGATTTCAACTGCAATGGAGATTTACCCTGATTAACTTCCTCATTTTCAAGGGTATTTTTGACCACCTTGATGGCTCCATAATCAGGACATCTCATCAGTTGTAAATACGCAGCTATTCTTACTTCGGCTTCGATTTCAACATTGGAGTAAATATTCAAAAGGAATTCTAAATTGTAGTGGCAGGGGAGTCTCCTGCAGAAAAAGGAATCAGTGAAAGGTGAGGTGGTATCGAAAAATTGTAATTTTTGAATTGTACTAACCGATGGCTTTCAATTGCTGTCATTCGAACTTCAACTGAAAGACTTGGGTTCAAGATGCAGTTTCGTAATGTGTACTGGATGGATTCAGTCTGGACTCCGGCATTTGCCAATGATTTGAGAAGTATTATCATCTGAAAGACGAATGTTTTGATGAAAAAATGAAGTTGGCGAATTCACTAACTTGGGCTTGAAGGTGCCCAGCTCAGCTCACCTTATCCTGATTTGTGCCTTCAAACACAGTCTGATTTAATTGTTCTTCGAGGAAAACGATTGCTGGAATAATGATCTCGTGCTCATTGCAATCAGCTACTCTGGAGCAGTAAGAATGTACCACAGAAGATACACTGAGTAGCATGTTATTAGTGGCATTATCAGCGCTGAGAAGAGGAGTGACTGCTTCTATGACTTCTTGATCGGGTCTGCAATCAAATTTATTCTCGAGAATTCTGTTTTTTGAAGTGTACTTTTTTGAAATTAGAAATAGAAACCGACCTGGAAAATAGAGACATTGCGAAAAGCCAGCCATTGGCTGTGGATTCGCTAATATTACCATTAATCATGATTTCTTTCATCAAGGCTACAGCTGCAGTACTTCTCAAAAATGGTAAAGAGTCTAGAATGTGTTTTCTGAAAATTAAAAATGAATTTTGAGTTGATATGAAAAATGTTGTAGGAACGATTGTGACTTTTAAGTAACTGGAGGTGATTTTTTTACACATTTTTTTTCGAAAGTTGGAGAAAAGAGAGCTAGGAAGTTGTGTATAAATCTCAAAACGACCTGTTGAAAATTTCAGCTCTTGACACTTTTGATCATACTTCTGCTCTCAGAATTTAGCTATGTTCAAAAATTGTTTGAAAATCGAATAACATTGATTTTTTAAGGGAGGTTATTGCAGTATTCAATAACCTCTCTTATAATTAAAGGTAGGGGTTGAAATTCTTGCGGTGAATTTTTTTGGAATACCCTACCAGCATGTATAAAAAAATTACTGTCCATTCTCTGGAAAACTGGGAAAAGTCAGGGAATTTTGGAATTTTCTCTGGAATTTTTCGAAAATCCAAAAAAAGGATAAATCATTTAGAAAAGTGTTTCTTAGCTTATTTTATTACAAATTTTCCAAAAAATTTCGCCCTCGCTCCGCTCGGGCCAAATTATTATACATTTTGTCGAATTTTTTGGTTCAGCATTTATTCAAAATTCATGTCTTTTGTCCATTAAATTATAAATTATTCAAAAAAATTTTCCCTCGATACGCTCGAGGTAATTTACACTTGGTCTTTCTACAGAATTTATCTGAAGTCCCAAATTTTTTGGAAACTAATTTTTTTAATGAGCTGTGATGAGAAAGGAGTGCCATGCCATGATGCTCTTGACCACGATGTTGAAAAGACAGGAGAGGGAATGGAATTGAATTCGAAATTAGTGGCCATGTTTTGGAAAACGTGTGTGAGGGAAAAGTGGGGAATTTTCATTTTTTGAAGATCTTTTTTCGCAAAAATTTTCACCCTCGCTTCGCTCGGGCTCAACACGTTTAAATATATGTTTCCATAAAATAATTTATATTTCACTTCCGCATTGATTTTTTTATTTATTGGTTCGCAGACTAAAAAATTGCAAGGGATTGCATGAATTTATAAATTTGAGGCACAGGTTTTTCATTTTTTTTGGAGGGGGGGGGGGGGATAAAAATATGCTGAAATTTTTGAACTTTCATCCCTGGAAAATCTGAATTTTCATTCACTTGATTTGGTAGACGCCCAGGCATAATTCATTTCATTTTTCAAAACTTAATTTTGCGTTGGAATACTTATGTTTTTTATTTTTTATTTTTTTTTTCCGCAGGTAATAAATTCAAATTTTCAAATTTTTGTGGAGAGGAAGAGTTGGGTGGGCTCAAAAATTTTCATAATTGAACTTGAATCTTTTTTTTGACCCGAAGTGGAGCATCTGAAGATCGCGTAAAATCATCTAATAGTGATTTTTAAAAAAAATCGTTAGACCCCCAGGAATTTTATATCATTCTTATCGATGCAAAATTTCGGGATGTAAGTGCATCACGTGAAAAATTACCCTCCCCCTCCTCATTTTTTTAAAAATATCGTATTTAAAATGTCTGGAAAAATTTTAAAAATTGGTCTGGAAAACCTGGAAAAGTCAGGGAAAATCATTTCTGAAATATAGTGGACACCATGATATTGGACAAATATGCGTTTTCCACTCTTAATTTTTGAGCAAAGAAGTGGGTGTTTTCGAAAAGAAATGAACCTGTTTGATAGGAAATTATACGTAGAACATGATTGTTCATAACCATTTTTCCACTTTGAAGCTTATTTGAGGAAATATTCACAAAACTTTCGATTTTTTCCGAAAATGCTGTAAATTGTTGAAAAATGGTGTTTTTTACCCTTAATTTTTGGTCAAGGAAGTGAGTGTTTTTGAAAAAACAAAAAAACTTGCTTATAGGAAATTACATGTAGAACAAGATTGCTCATACCTATTTTTCAATTTTGAGGCGTATTTGAGGAGATATTCAGGAAAACCCGGTTTTCAGCAGACATTTATCCCTCCCCTGGGGGTAGCGGATGATTGTGGGGTGTCCATTTTAGTATGTTGTGTAGTGGACCATTACAAACGTAAAACGCGAAAAAAAATCAGTATTTAATTTTTGGGTTTTTTCAAAATGAAAAAAATTATAATACAATAGGCATGTTTTTTCAACAATTAGATACCCACAAAAAAAACATCAACGACGATTTTCCATCATCTTTCGTTCGAGCCATTTTTTCAGAGTGAAAAAAATGCATTTCAAACATCGAAATATTCTTTTAATTTTTTACTGAAAATTTAAAAAAAATTTTTTAAAAAGTGGATTTTTCAAGGATTACTGAAAAATGAGCGTTAATGATGTTTGGGTAATAACATGCTAACTAAACCCAATAAAAAAAAATTCTTTCGAGACAAATATTTAATTTTGAGAATTATTTAACTTTTTTGTTACTACCAATATCAATAATGAAGTTTGATACGAGACAACAATTAGGTCATCCAAATGAATTTCATTATCGTAATTGAACTTGAAGTTACAGTATTAGTGAAATTATATTGAAAAGTTTATCATTTCCATTGGGGATTTTTTCATTTCCGAAGTTGAAGATGCAATACTGCGTGGTACCCATCTTGATAGTTATCAGACTGGTGAGAAAATATTTTATGGTGATTGTATTTTTCCCGCTGATAGGTATTAGAAGTAGGTAATTTAACGAGAACTTCTGTTTTTGCTGTATAGTTTGACCAAGTGGCTGGGCAGAGTGGTCCAACCTCTAGCCTAACTAGTACCCCTTCAAAACGTAATCCTGATCCTCAGAATCCATCTAGTACCACTTCTTATCCTAATAATCCATCTAGTACTACTCCTAATCCCTATGAGCAATCATGTCCATCGGGTGACACTTTCCCAATTGGTATTCCTCCTAGTGACACTCCGTCAAGTGGTACTCATTCTAATGGGACTCCTTCAAGTGGTGGTGGCACCGATAATTTGCCATGTATCAAGAATATTCTCCAATTATGCGAAGATTATCAGTTCATTTTTAACGAAGTTTCCGATCAATATGGCTGCACCATGTTCGCCAATCCGTATATAATCGCTTTTTATGGTAATCTCATGGACGCCTATACGGAATGTGATACTATTATGGAATTGGAAGTCATGAGACAGAGTGTAATGACAAACAAGGGACAGCCTGGAGCGTCTACTCACGCGTTTTAATTATTATCGATTATTTAGTAGGTAATGTGACTGTGAATTTCCAAAGTTTGTTTGGAAAAATATGTCGTGTAAATGTGGTATTTTTGGAAAGAAAAGGGGCAGATATTTTTACGGAATAAAATTTGATTTCGAAAAGGTGGCCTTTATTAGGTGTACATTTTGAATGTTCATTTGTTCATTTTTTAGTGTAATTTTTTTTGAATAAAAAAAATGAAAGTGGACAAATTAACCTTCGAAATTTTTGATTTTTGATGTTTCATTTTCCATACTTATCTAATTTTATACATTCGATTTTCGTCATTTAATTTTCAATTCTTGGCTTTCCACATTCAATTGACAAGATTTCGACCTTTTATTTTCTATTTTTGAAATTTACTTTCGATATTCGTCATTAAATTCTTGATTTTAATATTTCAACTTTGGATATTCGATTTGTGACGTATTTTCAATTTTCGATATTTGATTTCAAATTCTCGATTTTTAACATTCAATTTTCAACATTCGATTTCTGAGATTTAATTTTCGATATTGAATTAGGTATGGAGTTTAACTCAAAATTTTCAACGTTTGATTTTTGATATTCTTTTTTTCCATTTTCAACACCGCAATTCCAAATCACGTAAAATTTCAGTTGGCAGCACTGCTGCAAATAATTCCAAAAAATTGATTTAAATTCATTTAATGACCAAAAAAACCTGAACGAACAACTTGAATTTTATAAGAATTGCACAAATCAAAATGCATTTGAAAGTACCACCATTGATTAAGCTTGAATTTTTCTAAAAATTAAATTAAAAATTATTCTAAGTGAGCAGAAAAAATTTGGCTCGGTTTTGAGATATTTGAGCGAGTGATTTGAATTTGATAAATTAAAAAATCTTAAAATTCGCAATTTTCAACTTTTCAACTTTTGTGAGGGTAAAAAGTGGCATTCGATTTCAAAGTGAGGTGGTTCAGGAAAGAATAGGAATCCAAATCGCACCTTATTAAGGAGGTGATCGAGGTCCCAGCAGGTAGCTCCATACAAAAGTGATAAAAAACTGTTCCCCCCCAAAAAAAATTACCCCAACTCCATTCCTTCTTGGGAGGGGGGGGGTCAATTTTTTGGGAGGTTTCCCATTCAATGTGAATGATCTTACCAATTTTCGTCAAAATTCAATTTTTTTTTCAATTTTAGTAGTTTTTAATCTTTTGAAACTGGATATCTGAAAATTTGTTCCACCTTACTTCCTTTGGACCATATTATTTTTCTACAGGCAAAAAATTCGTCGAAGCTGATAATTTTTTTCACCTTTTTTGGGATATGTATATGTTTTCAAAAAATAGTATTAAAATGATCAAATGTTCTAAACGTTAGAGAAACGCAGGAAAATCCTAGATTTAAGAATGCCTCTAGATAGCTTAGAATATTTCCACGAAATTTAGGAAGTGAGCCTGGATTCTGAAACCACCCTTAGGGGGGAAAAATTGGTTTTTGAGTTGACACTAATGTTGGGCCTTTCAGAGGGAGTAGAATCAAGGGGAAACTTCAACTTAAAAATCAATTTTTGACCCCTATGGTGGTTTTAACATCCAGCCTCACGTATAGAAATATTTGAAAAGAATACGTTTTTCAAAAATTTGGGAATATATTTGCTGCCTCTCTACATACGTAATATTTTAAATAGCTGAAAAATTTCGTTGAACAGTTCAGTAATATTTGTACTTGGAAAAAAAATGTCTTAATATTTTGTTCAATTATTTTTTAAATTTTTTCTCAAATATTCTAATTTTAAAACTCGGTAGGGGGGGGGTGGGGGGTGGTAAAGTCAGGGAGTGGAATTTCTACCAAATGATTTCAAGATCTAAAACACAACTACCGAGCTATCCTCTTTTCAACTTTCGAAAAAGAAGTGCAAAACAATCATCCCAATCAAGTACCTTCCAGTTGAACATATATCCGTAGATTGTTCCAGCAACATTTCCAAAGCATCATAAGACAAATGTCGAGCTGTGTGGATGAATTTCGTGAACGTGCTGGCTGCATCGGGCTGAAATTCTTCCTAAACAAACCAATGCATTTTGATGAGTAAGCAGAAAACGGTGAATTATTTCGAAGGCAGTTAGATGAAATAGTACCGAAGCAATAGAACATAACTGCTCTAGTAAAGCTTGACTCTCCTCCAATTCCGAAGTTTCTGATTTCTTTGGTTTTGTGTGATCGAATGAGAGGTCTTGGCGACTTGTAAAATCTGTAAAAAAATATTTATCAATGAACTATCCAATGGGTCATTTTATTTAATCTGGGCCATGATTTACCTGGAAAGTAAAGAGAATCGAATAACGTAGAAGCAGTCTCCTGAACCAGTACCAAAGTTTGAGTTATTCTTGTCCTCGAACTGTACGTCATATTCGTCAATTTCAAGGTGTGATCTTCAGTGCAGTAGATATGAATTGGTAGATTATGATCGATTGTTTGATGGCAGGCCACAGAAGAGTTCAGAGGAGCCCATTTGTTGAATTTCTGTAGCCAAAAAAAAATCATTAGCTGGTAGATTAATAACTGGTACATTTTTCGGTCAACTTACCGATTGAAATACATATTTTGATGTAGGAATGATCGAATGTAGTTGATATCTTTCCAAACAATTCGGTATATCTTTTACTTTAAGAATGACCAAAGTTGTTCCGTTGACTTTTTCCAGATTATATTGAGTAGGGCACAAACCATTTACATCTTTCTGGAAATTTTATTGGAAAATTCTCGGATGAAAAAGTAGCTAAGCATTTGAATTAGCATCGAATACGCAGAAATCCTCACAAACCTCGTTGATCACCCTGTCGATATCGAATCTCTTCATTTTATTTTGTAAAGCCGACAAAATACCTTTTTTGATATTCAGTGACGAAATCGTCTCGCCATTTGTCGGACAGACGTTGAAAATTGATCCATCGTAGAATGAAAATCTGATAAAATGATATTTTCTTCCTCAAAATTACTGGTTTAAGTATGTATGACACAAAAGTTTTGTCAATGGTAAACACTTCTCAATATCTCAGAACTGAGAAGAGATACCAAGACGGTTCAAACCTTAGCAAAGAGGACATTGAAGATCGATAATCAAACTTCTAGTCCTTCCTATAGGGTGTCCACAAATTGAGAAACCGGTTTGGGTCAAAAAATGGGGGTCCGGTTTTTTTTATTAAAATAAAGTCTACACACTGACACGATTAAAATGCGATATGTTTTTTGAAACCGGTTCAGCAGTTTCGAACCAGTTGTCAATAATATCCAAAAAAGTGGAGATCCGAAAAAAAATTTGTAACAAAAGTTGTAGAAAATTAAAAAACAATCATTTTTTGTTCCATAACTTTTTTTCCATCTTGCAATGGAAAGATGTTATCGTACAAAAAGTTAGCGTATAATTTTTTCTTTGCAAGTCAATAACCAGTTATCAAAAAAGTGGATATATGGAAAAAAGTTTGGAATAAAAGTTGTAGAGAATTAAGAACTGAACATTTTACGTTCCGCAACTTTTTTTCCATCTTGCAATGGAAAGAAGTCATGAGTATAATTTTATATTTTTTACCCTATAACTCTTCTCCATTGCTAGATATAAAAAAAGTTACAGAACGTGAAATGTCCAGTTTTCAATTCTCTACAACTTTTATTTCAAACTTTTTTTGATATCTCTACTTTTTTGAAACCGGTGCAAGATGAACCCATGTGTTTCCAAGTTTCTCGGATGTTTTTTTTTGCAAGTCGATAACCAGTTATCAAAAAGTGGTGATATCAAAAAAAGTTTGAAATAAAAGTTGTAGAGAATTGAAAACTGAACATTTCACGTTCTGTAATTTTTTTTACATCGAAGAGTTATGGCTTGAAAAAGAAAAAATTATACTCAAACCTTTTGTACAACTTCTTTCCATTGCAAGTTGGAAAAAATGTTATGGAACAAAAAATGATTGTTTTTCAATTTTCTACAACTTTTGTTTCAAACTTTTTTCCGGATCTCCACTTTTTTGGATATTATTGACAACTGGTTCGAAACTGCTGAACCGGTTTCAAAAAAACATATCACATTTTAATCGCGTCAGTGTGTAGACTTTATTTTAATAAAAAAAACCAGACCCCCCATTTTTTGACCCAAACCGGTTTCTCAATTTGTGGACACCCTATGGGAAGGACTAGAAGTTTGATTATCGATCTTCAATGTCCTCGTCGCCAAGAATACATTGCCGTTTGGGCGTTTGAACCGTCTTGGTATCTCTTCTCAGTTCTGAGATATTGAGAAGTGTTTACCATTGACAAGACTTTTGTGTCATACTGTATTTATATTCCTTTAAGTGACATATTCACTCACCTTAATAAAGTACGACCCACTTCTTCGTATATTTTATCACTTTCATCTGTATTGAACACGTCTAATCCTTGTTTTTCTTTCAGTCTTTTTACCTAGAAATGGAAAAATAATTAAGTTGCTTAGGAAGTTTGGACGAAATGAACATTTTTTTCGTACTTTCAGAACTCCCTCGCATGATCTGATCTTCATCTCGACTTTGAACTGTAGAGTCAAGTCGGATTTTTCATCGCGATTGTCAAACGTTGAATTTAGAGTCAATGTGTATTCGTACGTGTACGAATTGTCGAACCGGAATTGATATTTTCCAGTTTCTGCGAACGAAAATGAAAAATTGATAGATTGGTGAGTGGGAGAGGCAGGGAGGGGGTCAGTACAGTTGATATAGGTTACCTGGGCAGGCATATCGACCACATTCATTATACCTTTGAGAGTCTGTAAATCAAGAAAAAAAAATAAAAAATTTGTCAAAATGTTTTGACTCCTGTCATTTTTTTACTGCATTTTTAATGTGAATTTTCTGAAATATCTTTGAAAAATGAATCTGAATGGAAATTAGCTGTGGGATGAGAGTTCAGATTGGGAATTTTAAGATAAACCAGATGTAAAAGATTAGATAAGAAATCATATTACAGGTGTAATTGAAAACAAGCTTGTTGCATGTTTGTAGATAATTCTGAGTCAACCTTTAATACCATTAATGTTGAAATTTATGAATGAAAACGTGTCATTCAAAAATCCCAACACGTAAACAAGACGTTTTTTCGACGTCGAATCCCATTGATTGATCGATAAGACGATATTTTGTCATTTTTCGACTGAAATGAATTCTATTTTGGATTTTTTCAACTCCGAGCTAATGAAATCAAGAAATTGGAGCGAATTGACGAATTTTTAAATTTTCAACGTATCATTGAAGGTTGGAATTCGTTCTATTGTACGATAATCGAACTCGTCGATGCATCACACGAGGTCACATTCGCCATAATATCAAAAAAACACCATGATTACGCGGTTAGAACATCAACAGCTACGAAAAATTACGAATCAAGTTCAATATTTACTCAATTGCAGACTCTCCGATGTAATAGATCGAGTTGGTATGATACTACAGCAAATCCAAATCAACAATAATAAAATTCGAGTATTAGAGACAGCCATTTTCACCAAACTCGCCGCATATTCGAATCGAAAATTACAAAAAAGCTGAACTTCTTCACGAAACAATACGACACTCTCGAGCTTGGCGTGTGATTAACAAAATATATGCAACAGGAAACTAATATCCGCGTGAGCAAAGCAAGACTGAAGTGGATATGGAGCTTATTATCATAATGAACCATTTATAGGGACAAAGGTCCATTGATAGTGTTTTTCTACAAACCAAATATTCTAAATACAACGATTTTATAGGTTTTACTTTTGGGAGTCTAATGAAAAAATAGACTAATTTTTTATTCCAAGAAATAAACGTATTTGTATCGAAGCTCTGAGGGACTTTTCGAGTGATTGGTGGAGGGAAATTCCTGAAAAAAAGGCGCTGGTGACGTAACTAGGATTTTTTTCGTAATATTTCGTTATCTCGTAATTGACCTCTTTTCGAAAAGTCACATTTTTACAGTGATGGCTCGATACATGAAAAGCTGTGTATCTAATTAGCGTATTACCATTTTTTATCGATGTGTTTATGTCTTATCAGCTTGCAATCTGTTTTCAAATTTTTGATTTCTGACGTGCAACTGGGAATTGATAAATGATCACGTTGTTTCTGGAGGGGAGAGAGAGATTTGGATAATTTTTGTGATTTGGTGGAGAATTTTTCGCGAATGAATTTTTTGATCGTGATTTATGCTTCATCTACTTGTGATTTTTTTTCTTGATTGATATTTTACGATTGAAAAATTATTTTATATTATAGATTAATTGACAGCATTGATTCAACTTTTCACTTGGTTTTGGGTTTTAAATAGATGAGATTTTGGTGAGAAAAAATTACACATTTGTTATCATTCGCTTATCAAAACGTGATATCTGAGTGTAAAGTTGTAAAAAAAAATATAAAAAGACGAGCCTTTCCAATCGATATTTTTTTTTCGTGGTCAAACGATGATCAATGTACATGAATGATTCAAGCTCGATATAAATATTTATCGAACAATTTAATTACATTCAATCTGGAAAAAATACAGTCGAGATGGTGAGAAAAACAACTAAAATAGGATATTATCTCGTCGCAGTCTCGAGCTGATTATTACTAATTGCGCACGCGCGTGTATTAATGATGAGAATTTTGATAATCCGAGTACAATGTAACCTTTAATCGTGATCGGTTCGTGGATAAATATTGGATAAATAAAAATTTAATATTAGTATTAATTTTATTTACTTTGAAGCAGGGGTGCGGTGAGGGTATATTTTTGAGGGGCAATTCGTCGTTGAATATTTTGGGGTCTTTTTTAACTCCCATACTTACGTAAAAGTAATACATTCAAAAGAAGAAAACGAAAAGAAAAATGTAAAAAACTGTATTATTTATTTTTTAAGTAACATTTTTGAGTACACGCTTGATATGATGGCACAGGACCTTTCCTAGTAAGAGTCAAAAATGGCTCTTAACCCAAATTCGGTCAAAATTGATCCAAAATGTTACTTTCAGTATGAAACCATCCAAAAAAATGTTGCCCCAACTCCCCCTCCTTCTGGAATTATCGCACTCCAATGCTGAAAATTCAGCATAATTATGATATCTTTGGAAGGAGAGAATAAAATTTTTTGAAATTTTCACAGATATACGTCTTGACAGGCAGCATGTATGAGAATTTAAAAAAAAAATCGTTTCACATTTTCCATTTTTTTAATGTTGAAATTTAAAAAAAAAAATTGAAAAATTATGTGGTGCCCCGGCTGAAAATTTTTTTATTGATTCTGTCAAGTCGTCAGGCATCTCATTTATTTTTTTAAGATTCAAAAATTGGGTGCAACATGCTAAAAAAAATTAAGCCAAAAAAACACTAATTTTTCACTTTTTTTCGGGAGATTTCCTAACTCAAAGTAAAATTTTGAGCAGACACAAAAATAGGTATATCGAAAGTACATCATAAAAGAACCCCATATCCAAAATTTAATATGCTGAAGTGCATTTCTCGAATTTTAGCGAATTTTTGAAATTTCAAAATTATACCTCATTGCCCTACAAAATATGAAAATTTGATCTAATCAACAAAAAAAGTTGAAATTTGGTATATACCCTATTTTTGACCTCCTGAATCGATTAGAAACGATTTCGAGAAGTTTCGGAGCCTCCAGAAAATTTTGGAATTTTCCAGCACTGGAGAAAAGCCCATAAAAATGGCCCATATGCACTTCAGCACCTACAATCGCGGATTATCCATATTGGTGATCTATGTGATCGATTGAAACAGTTTTCTAAAATTCGTAACTTTGAGTTCAAATTCGCATTTTTGGAAAATTGAGGTAAAGAGTTGAAACTTGGTAGATACCCTATTTTCGACCTCCCGAATCGAATGGAAGCGGTTTCGAGACGTTTCGGAGAAATCAGAAAATTTTGAAATTTTCCAGCGCTGGAGAAAATCCCATAAAAATAGTTCATACGAACTTCGGCACCTTTAATCGCGGATTACCCATATTGGTGACCTATGTCATCGATTAAAGCACAATTTTCAAAATCCGTAACTTTAAGTTAGAAACCTTATTTTTTGGTTGAAAATTTTTTCTGGAAAAAATATGGATTTTAACTCAACGTTACGATTTTTAGAAAATTGTGCTTTAATAATTGATCAAATAGGTCACCAATATCCAATTTGAGAGGCACTCGAATCCTCAGAATGATTTTTCGAATCCAAAGTTCACCCCTAAAAATCAAAATTGAGTTGTATTTCATATTTTAAAAGAATATTTGAAAATTTTGAGCTAAGGTTGAAAATTTTTTCTGGAAAAATATGGATTTTAACTCAACGTTACGATTTTTAGAAAATTGTGCTTTAATTGATCAAATAGGTCACCAATACAGGTATGGTTTTGTATTTTTTTATATCCCTCTCCTTATAAACGTACCAAAGTTTGTTTAAAAAAAAATGGAGGCATTGGTGAAATTAGGGGGGGGGGGGGTACTCGTCGCGTTGACTTAGGAGACCACCTCTCCCTTGCTTTGAAGACACAGCCATCCCCTTCTTTTCTCTCCATGAAATGAGGTGATATCGCAATAGGATGACTGGATAGCCACTAAAGGGTGTCTGTAATTAAATTTTCGAATTCTGGTGGTTTCATTTCCTGGGGTGGTTCATTTTCCCCTGAAAATGAGATTCCCAGAATTTTAGCCTCTTATATCATTTAGGGCCTTGTGCTGGGCTCTTCTTTTTCTTATGGGATTCAACGTAGAATAACATGCTGAAAACGAAAAAAAAAATGGAAAACATGTTTCAAAATTTCCAAATGGTTATTCTTTAAAAATTTGAAAACACAACTCAATTTAGATTTTTGGGGAAAAACTATGAACCTGAAAAATAATCTTAGACGGAGTTTAGTGGGGGGGGGGACTCAAATAGTACATTTTACTCATTTTTACCCAATTTGAGAGGCACCCGAATCCTCAGGATGATTTTTCGAATCCAAAGTTCACCCCTAAAAATCAAAATTGAGTTGTAGTTCAGATTTTTAAAGAATATTTGAAAATTTTGAACTATTTTTCCCAAACATATTTTTGTTTTAAATGTGTTACAATATGTTAAATCTCATAAGAAAAAGAAGGACCCAGTGCATGACATCTAATTAATTTAGGAGACTATAATTTTGAGAATCTCATTTTTGAAAAATTCTTCAATTTTTAATTAAAACTTTAATTTTTAGAAAATCGCCCATATTTTGAAAAAAAATACCTCAGCTTTAGATGAAAATGAACCACCCTGTAGGTGAAGATCCCCAAAATTCGAAAAAAAATTCATCGTGTAGTAAAAAGCACCTCATAATAACCAGGCGGTATTTTTTTCTCATTCGCATCATCGCATAGGATTAAAATTTAACGAGAGTGGAAATTTTCAAAACATGTGCACGAGGTTTTGAAAAACAAACAGTCGTACATTTTGTTGACGTCGTACCCACGGTATGCGAGCTCGCTACGAGACAAATATTTAATTTCGGGAAATATTTCACTTTTTTGTTACCAATATCAATAATGAAGTTCGATACGCGGCAACGATAAAGTCGTTCAAATGCATTGCGTTATCGTAATTGAACTTGAAGTTACAGTATTGGTGAAGTTATATTGAAAAATTATCATTTGTATTGGAAATTTTTTTATCGCCCAAGTTGAAGATGCAATACAGCGTGGTATCTATTTTGATACTTATCAGATTGGTAAGAAAATATTGTACGGTGATTGTTTCTCCCGCTATGTGTGCGAAGTAATTTACCGAGAATTTTTTTATTGCTGTGTAGATTTACCAAGTGGCTGGACAGGGTGGTCCAACCCCTAGTACGAGTAGTACCCCAACCCCTAGTACAAGTAGTACTCCAACTCCAAGTACGACTGGAACTCCAGCTACTCCTGATCCTAGTAATCCAACTAGTACTACTCCCGATCCCAATAATCCACCATGTCCACCACCGGATGGTACCTCTCCAACTCCACCGCCGGGTACGTCTCCAAGTCCACCGCCTGGAACGTCTCCAACTCCACCGCCTGGAACGTCTCCAACTCCACCGCCTGGAACGTCTCCAACTCCACCGCCGGGTACGTCTCCAAGTCCACCGCCTGGAACCTCTCCAAGTCCACCAAGTGGCACCTCTCCAAGTGGTGGTGGCACCGATAATTTGCCATGTATCAAAAATATTCTCCAATTATGCGAAGCTTATCAATTCGCGTTTAACAAAGTTTCCGAAGAATATGGCTGCACCATGTTCACCAATCCGTATTTGTTCGCTTTCCATACCAATCTCGTGGAAGCCGATATGGAATGTGATACTATCATGCAATTGGAAGTCATGAGGCAGAATGTGATGACAAACAAGGGACAGCCTGGACCGTCCACTCACGCGTTTTAATTATTATCGATTATTTTAGTAATATAATTGAGAATTTCCAAGTTCGTGTAGAAAAATATATCAAGTAAATGTAGTATTTTTGGAGGGAAGGGGGCAGCTATTTTTATGGAATAAAATTTCATTTCGAAATGGCCATCTTTATTAGAATTTACTTACATGTCTCCCTCTTATCAAATTTTCTCGCCTATTAAAAGTATTTTTCTTGTAGAGCCTCCCTTCCATGTGATATTCAGTCATCATATCATGCAATTCAAAATTTTATTCGTTTAGGTGTACATTTTGATTAAATTTGGTAAGAGGTACTTGGCTATTCTTGAAGAATTTGAAAACTGGAAAATATTTGTTAGGTACCTAAAAATATTTAAAGTTTGAGCTAAATTTTCGAATTATTTTCCGTTTATCCAGAAATATTTAAATTTCAATTAAAGAATATGTCTCTGAAGAATTTAGGAGTACATTTTATCTTGAAAATATTCTTAAAAATTCGAGAATATCACAGTTTCACAGTGTAAAGACTGCTTGGAAATGTTCGTAGTTAGGATTAGGTAGGAATGAATATTTCAGGATTAGGAATGAATATTTCTTATTGCGGAGTAGATACATACATATATCCAAGGGATGTATTTTTCGAGGGAAATTCGAGGATAAATGCGCCCTCTCATTTTCGAATCAGTGAAAATCAATGAAATTCATTGAAACGGAATCAGAATTGCAGCACGGGGGGGGGATGAATGAAAAAATCACTGGGGAATCGGTGAAAAATTACTTTAAAAATCAGTAAAATTATTGACGTTTTCCGGAAAATTAGTGAAATTTACTTAGAATTCAGACAAAATTTACTAGAAATGAAGGTAATTTCACTAATTTCTCCTTATCAGTGATTTTTTCACTGATTTAGAATAAGAGAATGATATTCTGAACCTGGGGATATTTCTGAACATTTCAAGGAAAATTAGTAAAATACTTAGAAATCAGACAAAATTTACTGGAATTCAAGATAATTTCACTAATTTCTCCTTATCAGTGATTTTTCACAGGTTTAGAATGAGAGAATGATATTCTAAACCTGGGAATATTTCTGGAAATTTCAAGAAAAATTAGTGAAATACTTGGAAATCAGACAAAATTTACTGGAATTCAAGGTATTTCACTAATTTCTCCTGATCAGGGATTTTTTCACTGCTTTAGAATAAGAGAATGATATTTTGAACCTGTGAATGTTTCTGGAAATTTCAAGAAAAATTAGTGAAATTTACTTAGAAATGAGGCAAAATTTACTAGCAATCAAGGTAAATTCACTGATTTCTCCTTATCAGCGATTTTTTCACTGAATTAGAATAAGAGAATGATACTTATTCTAAACCTGGGAATATTTCTAGAAATTTCAAGAAAATTAGTGAAGATAATTTCGTTCATTTATTCAGTTCTGGAATTCAGACCTTCTATCAGTGATTTTTTTCACTGATTTAGAATGTAAGAGTGATATTCTGAACCAGGGAATATCTCTGGAAATTTCAATAATGTTTTTAGATAGTCTAGAAATACTTGTTTGAAATTTAGGAATAAGCGGAGGTCACTATGCAAATACTTCCTAGATTTTCAAGGAACAAATGTTGAAAAATGACGGGGAAAATGTATTCGTGCGTCTAGAAAGTATTCTTAAAAAATTTAGGAATGGATGAGAATACATCCAAGAAATGTTGGTATTTCTTGGTATTTCAGGAATATGTCATTTTTCAATTTTGAAATAGTTTTGAAAATATCAAGAATACCTGCACTGAGAAAAATGGAGAATGAAAAATGAATAGAAAGTGTTGCAAAAAATTATAAATTTTATTCAAAAAAATAAATTTTATCCAAAAAAAAAAAAAATTTTATCAAAAAAAAATAAAGTTTATCCAAAAAAATAATAACGGGGCATCCATTCGCAAAATTAGCAATTTTTATCAAAAAAAATAATAAAATTTATTACGAAATTTGGTAAAGTTTATTGCATAGAAAATGAAGTTTGTCAATTTTGCGATAAATATTATTATTTTGCGATAAATATTATTATTTTTTGAATAAATTTTACTAGTTTTATGAATGGTGCCTTTTTATTATTACGTTTAATAAAATTTATTTTTTATTTTTTTGAGTGTGGGTATGTAGTTCAGCATTTTGGGAACACTGATATAAAATTTAGAAATAAATGATTTATGGAAATTTCAGGATTATACTGCATTCCTAAGTTCGATATTCCTCCCATAATTATGGGAAGTACTCGTATTTCAGACTTTTTAGGAATACTCGTCAAAAGTTCAGATAGGAATATTTCCGAGGAACACTTATTTTCTTAGAAAATTAGGGAACATACCGAATTCTCAACTTCGGAATGTGTTCTAAAATTGAAATTCCTGTGAAGTGCTTAACAGCTTAGGAATATTCGTATGATATTTAGGAATGAATGATTCTCAATAAAGGAATTTTTTCTAGGAATATTGTGTTATTTTCATTCGGAAAATTCAGGAACTATGCTGTATTCGTAGCCTAATTTTTTTTTGTAAATTCAAGAATGCGTTTAGACAGCTTGGAAATATTTTTACGAAATTTGGAAATGCATGATCCTTAATACGTATGGAAATATGTCCAAGGAATACGTTTTTGAAAAATTCGGTAATACACTGTCTTTCAACACTGAAAAAATGAGAAATGAAAAATAAATGAGAAGTGTTTAAAAAATGATAAATTTTATCCAAAAAGAGATGAATTTTATCCAAAAAAATAATAACGAGACGCCATTTACAAAATTGGCAACATTTTTTCAGAATAAATGTTGCTAATTTTATGAGGTGCCCCGTTATTATTTTTTTGGATAAAATTTATTTATTTGTTTTTTCAGTGAAGGGAATATTTTCAATAGCTTAAGAATTTCATTGGACAGTTTAGTAATATTGATGCCTGTGAAATTTATGAATAGGCGAATAATGTTTTTAAATATTTTAGTAATTTCAAGTAATTTGCTGGGAATATTTATATGAAGTTTAGGAACTAATTATTCTTATTATGGGAATGCTTCCTAGGATATGTTTTTTTTGTGGTAAATTCTGCAATGTATTGAATTCTCAGCCTAAAATTCGAGAACGCTGTTAGACAGCTTAGGAATTTTTGTGCGAAATTCAGGAATAAATGATTCTCAATTTGGGAATATTTTCAAGGAATACCCTTTTTAAAAATTCAAGAATATGTTGTTTTTGAATTTTGGAATGGAAATATTTCTAAAAACTCCAGAATGTTGTTGAGAAAAAAAGGCTAATAGACCTCGATGTCTAGACCGGGGGGGGGGGGGGGTTGAAAAGTTGGTATGAAATTTAGAAATAAATTATTTTTAACATTGGAATAATTCCAAGGAATCGATATTGCAAAATTCAGGAATATACTCACCTAACGTATTCTTGTTTCATATTTGAAAATCATGGTATTTATGGGTAGCTTGGGAATATTGAATATTTTATGTGAAATTCAGGAGTTGGAAAGTTTTGAATGTTCTTGCACTGCTTGAGAATAATCATATGAAATTTAGGTGTAAGTAAATCTCAACACACGAATACTTTTGGTATGAAATTTGGAATTATTCCTAGAAAAAAATCAGGGATATTCCATCAAAAATTGATAATAATCCTTTGAAAAATGGAACTGTGTAATTTTATACGCCTACTCACTCGTAGATTAGAAAATTCAACTATGAAGTACGCACGCACACCTATTCAAAAGTCCGTAAAGGTATCAAATTATTGGTAGAGCAATATTTTTTTTGGAATGTAAACCTGCCAATCTAAAAATTTTCAATTTTTTAATGTAACGTTAATGTGGAAAAATTTAAATAAAAGAATAACACGTGTGCAATGTGCATTAAAAAATTTAATTTGGATGCTTTTCTCCAAATTGTTCTTTTTAAGGAGCAAAGCTATGTCACAAAGGAAATAAAAGATTAATAAAACACCTCATTTCCAAGAAGAGTTTCAGAAAGTGGAAACATCTCACACAAAAAAAGAGACAAGTGAAATCACCTCGAATAAAACCCAACATTAAAAATAAATTTGACTCGAGTCAGCCGTACCTCCGACGAATAAAAATCCATGTCCGCGAGAAAGAAGGAAAATGCTGGGGCCAGTAAAAAAAAAAAAAATGACTGCACCATTTTCGTTCATATGACCTATAAAACTATAATCGTATTCGTTAATTCGATAAAACCGCCCGTAAAGGAAAATTTTGGGAAAATCACCGTCGACTTTATTCCTGGAATTTCTCAATATGCTGAAAAATAAAAACATACCCTCGCGTCCATCTACATACGTATCGAATTTAACAAATTTTCGTTAACCAGAATCAAACGCGTAAGAAGCATTTGTATTCGTCTGTATATGAAAACACTTATCCAAAAGGGTTTCCGAATGCACACGGTGGCGGCGATTTCGTTTGGGGGATGAAATTTCATAAAAACCGAGTCGCGTCTAGCCTTTAAGTACCAACGTTTAAATGTGCTCCCCTTGTTCACCGCCTACGCCTTATACTATGTGTGTAGTTTTGTGTAAGGCGTATTGTGTTGGTATTGCGATTGAGACGGTTTTAGTTCATTTCTTAACGGCGAATCGTTGACAGGAATTTTAATTCTTGGCCGAATTTGTCGCCGGACGGATGTTTTTCGTTCGTATGTTGCCCATTTACGCGTATCGGTTGGAAAGTTCGAAACGGACGAGGTAAGGTATGGTACGGATGAGCACCGGGAGCAGTTTTGCCAAAAGTAAGTATTTTTTGGTTGCTTTTTTGTAATACGAGTAGAAGAGGGTAGTTTTGTTGCGTTAATTGATGGGGGTTGTTTTTGGTTTGTGGGTTGTTGTGCCTCGAGAAGTCTTAGTTGTAGTGAGTTAGAAAGTTGGTAGGTAATTTTTTTTGTTCCGAGTGGAAATTTTTTAGCGTTTGATGGGTTGCCTTGTTTTAGCGATAAGGCGACGAGTCTAGACACATTAAAACGATTTATCGTCCAATGTTTACGAATTTTTTTCTTAAATGTGTGACATTTTTCAGTAACTTTTTTATTGATTTTATTCGTTATTTTTTTTTTAAATTGTTTTAAAAAATTGGGTTGAACTACAATGAGATTGTATGAATTTTTTTTTATTTTCGGTTCGATTACACTGGACAACTTTTTGGAACTTTTTTTGTCCTAATGATCTAATCATGAAAAATTGACAGTTTATATCCGAAATATGATAACCAACAAATTATTTTACATTGGTTTTGTTGTAGTAGTCAGTAGAGTCGATCAGAGTAACAAAAATCGCTGTTCTTGCTCCATTTTGTTTGAAAATTGTAATATTATATTTGGTTTGTGGCCAAAAATAATGCCAAATCCGATACCTGAAGATTTTTTTGAGAAATTCTTATTCCTTGATTGTTATATTTCGAAGTTTAAGGGCACTGATGACGATTAATAACACAAGTAGGCACAGAAAATGTTGTTTGAAGTTTAATTGACAATTTTTGTAGTATTTTCGCGCTGATCACGAGAAAAATAGTGAAAAAAATCCAATCACACAAAGATTTTTCACAATTTGAATCTTTTGTTGAACTTTTTTTACGCTTTTTGATAACTTTTGACATTTGAAGACAATTTTCTGGGCAACGAAATGGTCCAACGAAAAAAATTAATGGAACATAAATGGTAGAGTGTAAAATTTCCTTTCTGCAGAGTCCAATTCATTTTTTCTTCGGACGCTTAGCTTTCGATTTATTGTAGTTGAAAGTTCCAAGTACAACTTCTTTTTTTGTTAAGATTGAAATTATCTCAAAAACTAAGCCTCCTAGGACAAAACTAATCAAACTCGACTGAAAAGAAATTTTATGATCTACAACTTACGTTCTATTCATTTTTTTCGTTGAACCTCTCCTTTGCTCGGAAAATTGACTTCAAGTGTCAAAAGTTCTCAAAAAGTGTAAAAAATGTCCAACAAAAAATTCAAATTGTGAAAAATTTTTAGGTGATGGAATTTTTTCATTACTTTTTTCGTGATCAACGTGAAAAGTACTATCAAAATCACCCATCAAACTTCAAATAGCATGCAAGAAGCTTAAAAATATCGACCTGTGTAATTTTTGTTTATTTTTAGCTCAATTTTCTGTGACTTATGTCATACTAAAAACGAAAAAAATGGAAAAACTCGAACCGAAGTCAACAAAATAACGTTTGACCACTGTCTCTTCGGTAAAATTAAACACAGAATTCGAATTTGGCATTGGTTTCATCGATAAATGCCATAGATAGGCCAGATAAGTCCTCAAAAAATCTATTAAACAGTATTTTTTTGCCACTTTGACACTATTTTATGACGAAATAAGGTAAGAGGGCTTTTATGTCATTTCTGGAGCACGATGGCGACGTTAGGACAAATTTTCCAATTGGTTAAAAAGTGAAAAACACTCATTTTTATTTCGAATTTTGTAGTGAAAAATTGAATTTTTTTCGTACGATTGAAAATATAAAAATTTGGTAAATTTTTTCAAGTTACATACAAAATTCCATTTTTTTAAGCCAGAAAAATATAGATACACTTGTACAGAAAGGCAATTGTGAAAAATTGTGGAAAAATTATTTACAATTGCACAAAAATAAATTGAATAACAAATTCTGGAAGTTGAGAAAAATTAATTAATTTAGGGCTTAGATAATTCGTAAAAATTTCAAATTAAATTGAAAATATTTAAATCTTTGTGATGCATTTTATTTTTTATTTCCTTCTGTATCAGCAATTTTCGTTTTTTCCTGGGCTCCTAAGCCTTCCACTTCCACTAATGAATATTTTTTATTGAAAATCTGAAAAACGGAGTTTTAAAGGGTATCAAAAGACATAAAAGTCATCTAACTTTCACAATGACTTAATTTTTTAAACCTTCTGTGTCACACTCGGTGAAAATTCACTAATCATGATTTTGTGACTCTGAGCCCCAGAATATTAGCAGAGGGCAGCTGCTCAACGGAGAGGGGCTTCAAATTTTGAACATTCAAGGGTCGTTTGCCAGCATTTACTTTCCGAACAATTTTTTTTTACAAGCTGAACAATTTTATTAATTTTCATGATTGATGAAAAAAATTGTTCAAACTGACTTCATGAGTCGTGAACCTTGTGGGAAAAAAATTTTGCAACAAAAAATGTGATTTACACTTTTTGCCTATTTTAAAAAATTGAAGGGTCTATTCAGGATAGCAATATTTGAAGAATTATTACCCCTTCAATCTTGAAGATAGACAAAAAGTGTAAATCACATTTTTCGTTGCAACGTTGCAATTTTTTTCCTACGAGGCTCACCAGTCCACCCCCCCCCCCCCCCACCAAACGTCAGTTTGAACAATTTTTACATATGCATATTTTTTTGCAAGTATCTCAAATTATTTCCAATAAATTGTAATGAAATGCCCCTAAAACTTTGAAAATATGCAACCCGGACCAAAAAAACGTTTTCTAGTTGTTGTCAGTCACCCATAGAGCAAGTTGGGAGAATTTTAGTATTTCATATATCACTGATTTATTGGTATTAATGTGTACAAAAACTAGTGTGACACAAAAATATTGAACATTTTGAGAGATTTTTCACGAAAATTGGGGTAAACGGTGAAAAAGAGGTCAGATTGACCAAAGTCGTTCATTTTTCAAAATTTTTGTATTTGAATGAACCTCCACGTTTCTGGCAATCTGGAATATACAGTTACGATTTAAATTTTATTTAAGCCTTACATGAGCCTTATTTGCAATTTTTTCAGATCAAGAAGAGAAAGAGGGGGGAGAATTTTTTCATTTTCAGAAATAAGTGGGTACTTGTTCCCTCGTCTTTGAAATTTGAAAAAAATTTCGAGAGGTGAAAAAATTTAAAATATAAATTTAAGTTTTTCAAGTCAAAAAGGGAAAGAGGCTAAATTTTTTCTTTCTTTTCAAAAAAATTCTTTCGTTTCATCATCTCTGAAATTGGAGGAAAAATTGTTGAGATTCGAGGGCCAATGGCCTTCCAATTTTTAACATTTAAAAATGAGTAGAAATTATAATACAATGACTCTTGGTCATTATATTTCCATTCAGCTTACTTTTTCATGCCCCTGGTACTCTTCTCCTTCCTTATTTTCTTTCTTGAATGAAAAAATTCTGGCATCTATACAAGAAGGAAGAAAAATATCGTATTTAAAATCTGCTGAAAGTTAGACAAGTCTGAAAAAAAATTCACCCAGAAATATTTCACCAGACGCCTTGAAATTTCCAGTCTAGAAACTTTGTAAGTTTTTTCGCCTCACTTTTGCATATTCAAAGTATACATTTAGGCAAATACTGGCAAAATTTTTTTACTTCGGTTAAAAGAGATGGGAACAGGACAAGGGTAGATTTAGTACGTTTCGAGTTTCCCATAGACCTTCATTAATTATCACTATTTTTTTCACCATTTTCAGACTTCGCTGCGGCCTCGATGCGTAGAAATGCCATCATTCTACCGGTGAATATTTTTACATGGGTTTGGTAAGTAAATAATTTAATTTATCGAGTATAACGTAGAAAATATTCGGCTGTATTTTTTCGAAAAAAATTTATCTCGAGCTGAGTAAAAAGCTAAGTTCAGAATGCGCATTAAGTACTTAAAAAAATTCACAACGAAAGAGGTTCGATTTACGATACTCGGTTCGTATATAAGGAGAGAAAAGCAGCACGTCGTAAAAAAAGTAGTGTATCGACGACGAGACAAATGAACGAAGCGCATCGAATTGTAAAAGCTGCGGAAATGTAAAGTTCAAGGTCGTTGTTTCTTATGCATTTCGTAGTATACGCAATTTTATTCGCTGTCTCGAGTATGCTGAATTAAGTTTACTTCGGTGGCAGGAATTTGGCTTTTTTTCACATAGTTTTCTCGGTTCGGATATTTTATGGTGTATTTATGGTTCGTAACAAATATTTCTGAAACAGGAAAATCTACCTAGTTTTGAAGGAAATTTGTCGCATTAGGGGGTTGCAAAATTTTCACACTAGGTTTTTTTTTTGGTCGAAATGAAAAAATTTCTTGTATTTGTAATTTTTTCTAATAAATTGGTATTTTCTTGTTTCAGAAAAATCGTCGCTGAATGATGCTCCCATAAAATATCCGAATGAAGATTTATTCGAAATTGGCTCGCATTTGTACATTTTGTAAGATTTTTTTTTCCAAATAAAAATATTTGCATTGAAATTTTTCATTTTTTTCTCGAAAGAATTGCATCAACTGGAGATTTGATTCTTTTTATTGTTTCGTATTTTTTACGCTCGTTTACGAATTAATCTCGAATCGTTGAAATGTTGCGAACTCGATTAAATCCTGACCTATTTTTTCCTCATACCGAATAAATTAACGACCTAGGGTAATATTTACAACCTACTCTTAATCTTTACCCGAGCCAAGATTCGCGACGATATTTTTCGCAGCGAAAAAAACCCACATTCGAGTTAAAAGCTTTTAACGCCGGGTTGGGGAAAAAATACCACACGTGTATCGAGCTTTTAAAAATACATACAAGGAATTCAAATACCGTAAGAAATAGGTACTAGGTCTGCGAATCGAATCGCATGCACTGAAATTGTTTTTAATCCTGCCTATTCGTATTGTTCCTATGGTTCGACAAAATATTGCGACCAAAAATCGATCAACAGTCGAAAAAATTTCGCTGAACGTATGACGCAGCGCTTTGCACACTAAGTGCTGGTGTGTTGCGTAAAGAAAGTTTGCTTTGTGTGGTAAAAAGTCGTCACAATGTCGCTATCAACCCTTAATAATCTTCCCTATTCATTTTGTAATGCTGTTTTTCTAGCATCCACTTTGTTCTCTCGCCGCGCTCGGCTCTGCATTACCCGAGCACAGTACTCGCGTTCGTGTAAATCGTACGTCCGCGTTATTATCTTTATAATGATAACAATTCTTGGGTATTTTGCAGTCGCAGCCCCGTAGTCGAGTCGACGAAAAAGACGATTTGTTAAATTGAGCCGTCTGTGGTCTTTAAATTGAATAAGTAGGTCTGGTGTGGTCCTCGATGAATTGGATTGCCGAGTGGATGAATTTTAGTGCAGTTTGTTGCCGAATTTGATGGGTTGTTTTTGTGGCTATGCTGGGTATTGGGTATTTTTCTGGTTTTATTCTCGTAGAGGGACAGGTTTTGAGTGATGGGATATTTTTGGAAATGGTGTCGAGTGAATGATTGGACTTTTGTTTTATTAGATTATATTGAGATGGATTTTCAGAATGATAGTTCTTTTCAAGGCTTCGTACATATTATTTTCTCATATTTTTTCGTTTATTTTTATTCTTGTTTAAAAGTAAGTATTAAAAAGTTCTAAAAACAGTCGTGAGTCGAAGATGTGAAATTTTGTTCTAAATGTGTAAAGTTTTTAATTAAAAAGTGAATCTTTTTCAGTTGAATTGTTTGAATCATTTTAATTGTAAATTACAAAAATTTTCAGCTTGCAATTTCATTGATTTTTTGAAAAAAAAAATAGGTAAATTTTTCTCACAAATGTAGTATAAGTAAAATGAAAAATAAAAGTGATAATTGTTCAAATTTTGAACTGATATGGCCATTGCATTTCGAATTTGACAAAATCAAACGTTTTAAAAATTTATCTTAGAAATTTTTCGTTGAATTGGAATGGTTTTAAAATCGTTAGTGGAGGGTTTTCACTATTATTACCCTTTTTCCCTTCGATTATTTTACCATGAAGAAAAACACATTCTGGTTGTTTCTTAAAAGTGAAGGTAAAAGATGGGAGAAATCTTTGGAAACATTTTTTAGGTAACAATCAAACAAAAATTTACTCAAAAATAACGTTTTTTTAAATTTTTTGTAAAAAAATTTGAAAACAAAAAATTATAATTTTTTTGAAAATTTTTTTGAAAAATGAGCTAGAGATGGAAAATTAGCTTTTATCATGTTGAAATAAAATAAGAATGCCTCAATTGGAGAAATTTAATGAAAATTGTCGATTTTGTTCTTCAGTGTTGTTAAAAAATTATTGAAGTTCAGTTATGGAGGGTTACAGATGGTCGGGGTGAGGGGGGGAGTAATCTTGTCATTTTGAAATTTACAGATCAAATTAGTGTTATTTTCCATTTTACCTTTCAAAAAAAAATGTAAAAAATATGATTTTACCAATTTGAGATGAACTTGAAAAATTACCTAAAGATGAAAATCTTTAGCTGCACGTAGTTGTTAGATAATCTATCAACATTTTTTTCGTTCAGTTTTTAAAAAATACTCGCAACCTTGATATTTTTTTTTAAATTGGCAAAATTTTAAGAAATTATCGTTTGAATTTTTTTGACAAATTCCTCGACAATTTCCGAAGTGTTTCGAATAATTTTTCACTTTTTATATCCAACAGTTTTAGCGAATTTTGAAAATTTTGACAACTTTTGTCAAACTTTCTTGTATTGTTGCAATTTTCCATCAATTGTATCTCACTTTCATATGAATCTTTTCTCGTATTCCATCTAGTTGATTTTAGGAAATTTTTCAAGAAATCATTTCATTGAGATATCTTGATTATGAATAATTGTATGTATTTCAGCAATTTTTAAATAAAATTAGGGATTTTTATATATTTTCAAATCGTTTTATGGATATTTTTTTGAAATTTTAAAAATGTTTAAAAAATTTTAATTTGACTAAATTTTCGATCAGGTTATTCAAATTTATCGTAAGTACCTACTTTGATAATGTTTTTCTAAACTGCATCATTTGTGAGCCTGGATATAAAACCCACCCTTATGTGTCAAAAATTGGTTTTTGAGTTGACGCTGATTTTGTGATAAATCTTGACTCAAAATCCAATTTTTGACCCCTAAGGATGGTTTTTTATCCAGGCTCACATTTGAAATTAAAATTTTATTCTGTTTTTCATTTTTATTTTTTAGAACCCGAATTTTTATTTTGATATTTGAACATTATATTTGGAAGATAAATTTTTCATTTATTTTCATAGGTGACTGTGTTCAGTTTTTTAAAAAAATGTTTACGATTTTTTTTTTATTAAATTCTATCATTAATCTTATGATACTTTCAATCGATTTATTAAAATCTTTGATATCTAATATGTTTTATTTAACCTCATCATTGTGTCTCACCAAGATTTTAGGTACTTAGTACTTGCTTACCTACTTTTTTTTGTTAGGCACCTATTTTTTTGTGGAATGGTAGATTTTTTTGATTTTTTAATCATATTTCGACGATTTTTTTGTAATTTTATTACAAGTTACAATTTTTTTCAGTGTTTGAGAAATTTAAATAAAAATGTCTTAATATTCTTGAGATTCGATTTTTAACAATGTAGGTATTGAATCATTTTATCAAAAAATTGTACAGTTTTTATGAATTTCCTTGTAAATTGATTGAAATTTTCAGTTATTCTGAAATGTCAACTAAAAACGAATTTTTTGTGGGGGGGGGGGGGAGGTGTAAAGCAAAATTTCCAAATATTTTTTAAAAATCTAAAAATTCCCACGACTTAATTTTGATTTTTAGGGATGAATTTTGGAACTGAAGAATCATCCTACGAGGTTCAGGAGGTTCTCAAATTGGGTAAAAATTACACAAATTTTTTTTGAGAAAAAACTTTTAGATCATGGATGTATAAATTGACTTTTTGTTGAAAATTTTTTTCTATTTTTCAAAATTGCTTAACAATTTTTATTAATAATCAAATTTGACAATTTTTCAACATTTTGACATTTTGTCAGACTTGGAAAAACAAAAATTTAATGTGAGATTGAGATTATTTTTAGTTAAAATGTCAGATATTCAACTTTTTTGGTTCTAATTTTCAAAATTGCCAAGCAGTTTGGAAAAAAATAAAAGACAAAAACTGAAATAAGTGGACCTCATTTTTTATAGGTTCTTAGTCAGTATTTTACTATGTTCGAGATGATTTCAAGAAAATTAATATGAAAAATATTTGTAACGAATCAAATTATACAAAAGTATTTTTATAATTTTTTTTTCGATCACAAAGTTCATAAATTTTTGACTAAATTGCCAGTATTGGCAGTATTCATAAAAGTTTAATTATGCCAATAACGTTTCAATTATTTTTAAAGTTTAAGTAATTATGCCAATAACGTTTCAATTACTTTTCCAATAATTTTTCTACTTGATATTTCCATTTTCAAACATTTTTTTGCCTTCGCTTCGCTGTGGTCAAATTATTTTTCCTTCTGAGGTTTAGAATTTTGATGAATTTCTATAGATAAAAATGCCTCAAAATTCATCCAAAATTTCCATATTTTGTGTTTAATTTTTTTTTAAATTTCGCCCTCTCTTCATTCGTGTTGAATAATTTTTTCTCTAAAATTTAATTTATTTTTATATTTCAATTTTTTTGTCTTAAATATTGGTAAAAAAATCCATAAAATTCGTTCCAACAGTATTTTTTTGATAAGTATTTGAAATTTTTATCCTGGTTTCTCTGGGGCCAAATTCATAGACGAATTGGCATGGTACCTTTTGAGGAGGATGAAGAGATGAGGAGGGGAAATTCATCAGTTGAAAAAATATTGTAGAGTAGGGAGGATGGGAGAAGGATATTAGATATTATGTTTTTTCAAAGCTCAAGGGAAAAGTTATGCAAATCCTGCCTGTTGTAATCGAGAATTTGTTGGACACCTTGAATATTTTTATTTTTCTCGTCAATTTGTATTATTTTTTACGTAATGAAAGTACGAAAAAAAATTCCCTATAAAACGAGTATACCTAAAAGAGAGGATCGTTTTTGAGTGAATTTGAAGCAAGAAAAATAGTACGAAAATGGAAAAACTTCATTTTTCAGATCCAGTAGACACCGTGTCATAAGATTTTCGTATTTTCAACCAAGTTTATCATTTTAATTTCTATTCATTTTTCACGTCGTTGATTTCGAATTTCCATTAGAGCAGGATGTAGTGCCATCTCTCAGAACTTACGTAATGTTAAAGCCGCATCGAACAAATGACGAGATTTCGTTAAATATGCTGCGTTTTGTTTTTAAAATTTTTCTCTAGTTGGCGAACTTCTCTAAAGAGAGTAGCACAGTATTACGATGTAGAAAAATAGCTCCGCTGTTCTCCTACTTATGACTTCGAGTACGATTCTAGTCCTAATTTTAGATTCGTATTTTATTTTCTTGTACCTCAGGTTGGATAATGTTTCACGTTCGTTATTTTTTAAATTGGTACTTTCAACGATCGTAAATCTGGGATTAAGTAGATATTCGATTTTTTTTCAGCAAAAGGAATCTCAAAATTATTGTTGCAATACAATGATTATATCTTTTTTGAACTTGGAATGAGAAATCTAATAAAACGATGTTTTACATGTAGGTATAGGCAAGGAAAAGGGAGGAGGAAGATAAATTATTAATTAAATAATATTTAAATCGTTTTGAGATTCTGAGTTGGAGTGAAATTGGATATTTCATTCGAATGCGAAAAAAAAAAGAGAAAAAAATGCCCCTGTAATAAAAAGAAGCTGACTAGGCCCAGCGTTGGTCGAGCCGTCAACTTCCTACGCGCTGTTCCAAGTCGGTCACGCCGAACGTCAAAGATAAAAGCCATGTGTTCGCTGGAGATATGTGGCGAATTTGTCGATAATAAGAAAAACTTTGAGGTAGTTGTTATTTTTAGAACTTGCACAGTAAATACGCGTATAAAATTCGCAAAATACGTGTAATGTGTTCTTCGGCTTCGACGAACATTACGAAACGTACACTTATTCGTACGTATCGGTACAAGGCTCGGTCTTACATTAAACATTTATGCAAGTTTTAGCCGCAGCTACGATAGAAAACTAAGTATACGATTGGAATATATAAAAACATAATAAATTAAGATATAACTTGTACGCCGCGCCGCGCCGCCGGTGCGAATTCATTTACCATATAAATGATTATAGTCATAAGTGTTTTCTATATGCCTTTACCAATACCATGAATACGACGACAAAAACAACGTCTATTATGCAGATACTGATAACAGACGAGAAAGCTTAATCCGCCAATGACGAAGTGTTAATGCATTATTGTCACGTTTTCGTTTCGCCTGTGTCCTATGTCTGTATGTTGACGTCCTTCTTAAATAGATTGAACGAATGTGTTTGGGTATTTCCGTGACGGAAATCGATTCGTGAAGGAGTTCGCGATATTGGAAATATTTTTAATGGCAATAGCATGGGATTGAGGTTTAGGCGAGGAATGGGATCGATATGTGAGCGTAGAAGATATTTACATTGGTGAAAATTGAGTCCCTTCGAAGTCTTTGAACAAGTTTGGATGATGGATTAAAGTGAAAAGATGAGGTGATAGGATGTGGTAAATTACTATAGATAGGTTTGTATTTGGCATTAATTTAGGAGAATTTTTTTCATTCTAGAGTAATTGGAAAAAACCATCAGAAACGACCAATTTAGGACAGTGGGAAATTATTGTTTTTCGTAATTTTTGATAAAACAATTGAGTACCGTTTTTCCAAACTGAGCTAATTTCAAAAACCGTGCATGAGGAAAGGGCCTTAGGTGCCATTTTTTTCAGAAAGGGCCTTGAGTGCAATTTTTTCTGGGTAAAAAATTACACCTAGGGCTCTTTCTGGAAAAAAATGGCACCTAAGACCCTTTCCTCATGCACGGTTTTTGAAGTTAGCTCAGTTTGGAAAAACGGTACTCAATTAGAAACAATTATTTTTGAATAAAAAATAATCGTTTTTTGTCGTTCCTGAAAAAACGATGAGAAACGACCAATTCAGAATGGTGGAAAATTGTCTTTTTTCTGTCGTTATCGAAAAAAACCCATCAGAAATGACCATTTCAGAATGTGGAAAATAATTTTTTGTCGTTTTAAAAAAAAAATATCAGAAACGACCAATTCAGAATAAGAAGGTGGTCGTTTTTTGTCGTTTAAAAAACACTATCAGAAACGACCAATTCAGAATATTGAAAAATTATCGTTTTTTGTCGCTTTTAAAAAAATATCAGAAACGACCAATTCAGAATAGTGGAAAATAGTTGTTTTTTGTCGTTTTCGAAAAAACCATCAGAAACGATCATTTCAGAATAAGAAAGTGGTCATTTTTTGTCGTTTTTGAAAAAAAACGCCAGAAACGACCATTTTAAAATAGCAGAAAATTGTCGTTTTTTGTCGTTTTCGAAAATACCATCAGAAATGACCATTTTAGAGGAGTGGAAAATAATTGTTTTCTGTCGTTGAAAAAAATATCAGAAACGACCAATTCAGAATATTGAAAAATTATCGTTTTTTGTCGTTTTGAAGAAACGATCAGAAACGACCATTTCAGAATAGGAAGAAGGTCGTTTTTTGTCGCTTTTGAAAAAACGATCAGAAACGACCATTTCAAAGAATAAAAGAATGATCGTTTTGTCGTTAAAAAAAAAATACGATTTAAAACGATCAATTTAAAATTGTGGAAAATGTTCGTTTTTTGTCGTTTTTGAAAAAAACGATCAGAAACGACCATTTCAGAATAGTGGAAAATTATCGTTTTTTGTCGTTTTATCATCAAATTTGTTGATTTCAATTCTGGGAAAACAAAATGTCAAGTGATTATTCTAATGTGCCATTCATCGCTATTTTTATCGAGAAAATTTTTAATAATAATTTCCCCCTTGCAAATGCACACTATTAGATAATAGAAAAAAATGCACTTTGAAAGTTTTTAGACAACTGAAAGGATTTTTTTTTCCTCTGTATTTTCTCATCAAATGCCTTAGCCTTATTCTTGGACACGTTGTATGACAAATTGATAAAGGGGTCTGCAACTGGTTTTTTTTACCAATTGCAAAAACTAGAAAAAAAAATTCAGAACGAAAATGATGAGCTAAAGTAACAGAAAACCTACCATGAAAATTTAGAACTAAATTATGGAACGTAAAATTATAAAACCAAAATTTTGGGCCAAAATGACATAGCGAAAGTTTCTGCAACCAAAATGGTGAACTAAACTGAAAAAAAATGATCAATTCCAAATTTTGAGACTACTAATAAAATAAAATTAATCAAAATGATAAAAATCAAATTTTGTGATCAAAATGAGGAACCGAAAAGTTGGAATTCATATTTTTTGGAACCCAAATTATGGAAACTTAAAGTTTGAAACCGAAATAATAAACATAATTTTAAATTAAAAATGATAGATATGAATTTTGGAACTAAAATACGATGAATAAGAATTTTGAAACCAAAATCGTGGGTTCAAAATGAGAAACCAAAATGATAAATCATTTTATTTTGATTCCATTCCGAAAATGATTTAGTTTTTCATTTTTAAAAAGATTAGGAATTTTTGGTTTCTTTTTCTCCTAAGTAATGGTGTGATTTTTTTGCTGTTTTTTTTTTTTAGTTTCATTTTGAAAATGCCAAACTTTTTTAGGTTTGTTCTGAAAGTGATTGAGTTTTTTGGTTTAATTCTGGTTTAATTTTGTGCTACATATATTTTTTTCTAAAAATTGTTTTTGGGGGAGGGGAAAGGGGGTGGAGTCCAAATGCCATCCGCTTTTTTCTGGCTTCATTTTGGAAATAATTTGAGTTCTTCGGATTCTTTTTAAAAATATTGTTTTTTTGTTGCTTTTTTTTGGAAGATGAGTTTTTTGTTTTTCTCCTGAAAATGATTAGTTTTTTTTGGTAATGATTTGATTTCATTCGTTTCTTTTACTGAGAATGTGTTCTTTTTAAATATTCATCAATTTTTTTTTATTTTGGCTGTATTTTGAAATGTTGGGGTTTTTGGATTTGTTCTGAAAATGATTTGATATTTTCAGTTTCATTTTTTAAAAAAGTTTTATTTTGTTTTCTGAAAATGATTTTGATTTAATCGATTTTTAATCTGGAAATTATGAGTTTTTTGTTTTTGTTTTGGAAATGACATGGGTTCCTTGAGTTCTTTTCTGAATAAATGTTGTGTGGTTTTTTTTGGGAGGGGGTCATTTTTGAAACGATGTTGGTTATTTCGTTTCTTTTCTAAAAATATTTAGGCAGGTTTTTTGTTTTTGTTTTAGAGATCAGGCTGTTCTCAGTTTTATTCAGGAAAATATGGGGTTTTTGTTTCATTTTGAAAATGATTTGGGTTGCTTGGTTTATCTTCTAAAAATAATTGATTTTTTCGGGTTTATAAAAATTGTGTGTTTTGGGGTTTGTTCAAGAAATGATTTTTTTGGGGAGAAATTTGAGCTCTTTTATTTATTTCACGAGAATGGTTTTATTGTTTTTTTTTTTTTTTTGGAAATGATGTGTTTTTTGCTATTACCTATGCTGGTAATAATTTGTTTTTGTCTTTGGTTTAATTTTGGAAATTCATAATTCGAGTTGTTCGAGTTCTATTCTGAAAATTTTGTATGATTTTTTGGGGTAATTCGGAGAATGATTATTTTTTTGCTTTTGCTCGAAGAATTAAAATTTCGGAACCAAGCTGAGGAATTAAAATGATGAGCGTACAAATTTTTTCATCGAAGTACTTAATGAATCTTGAATTTTTAAACGAAAATAATGAAATGCACGTTTTGAAACTGAAATGATGGAACCCAAATTTTGAAACAAAAATGAATTAAAATGATAAAACCCAAATTTCGCGTTCAAAATTCTAAAATCTTTAATTTTGGAATAAAAATAATGAAAAATAAATTTTGAAATTGATGAAATGAAACAAAATGATTAAATTTAAATTTAGGATCATTTTGATTCCAAAATTTTTAATATTTTTATTCGTCATTCCAGTTCCAAAATGTTGATTTTCTCATTTCGGTTCCAAAAATTCTGTTTCATCAGTTTGATTCCAGAAATTTTGTGTTTTCACTTCGGTTGTTTTTTGATTGATTATTTTTCGATCTGAGTTTTGATGGCCTCTGCATTTTGGACCATTTATCCTTTTTTGATTTAAAACGTAAATTTTGTTTGATTTGAGATTTGCTTATTGCTCCAAACTTCTGATATTATCTTACTCAAAAAAAATTTCGTTATACCTCCCTTTGTTATCTTGCACCAAAAACCAATATAGGCTCCTTTTTTCATAAAGATTCCCTTGCTGCAAAATATTGGCTGCACCTCGCGAGGGTGCAACTTGAGGCGCAAGGACATTCACCTTGACCCGGTGGACCGAGAATGAACTTTAAATTAGTTTAAAACGATCCGGTTGCCGTGTTGGTGAACAAGTCCAACTCCAACTCTCCTATATACTTATTTATATACGTACGTCTCAAACGTTGTACTTTAACGATACTCTCGTGTTTGCATACCTAATGTAATTGTGACAGCTGTTCCCAAGTACCTTATTGAAAATAAATGCCGATGTGACCGGTACCAGGGCTACGGCTACTGGTTTATTATTCTTACGATGTAGCAGCAACGTTCACAATCATATTACTCGATTGTATAATGTAATAAATAACGTTATATTCTTTTCATTCTAACAGATTTACGTGTCTACGCGCCTTCTCCGTCTCTACGCCTCATTGCGTCGGTCGGGCCGCGCGTCTCGCGCGAGCTTTATCCAAAATAAGTATAAAAATCTCCCGGTGAAATTTATTACATCCGAAATTTGACTAATGGGTTCATATGGAAAAGCGCGCGAGCACGTAAAATCAACTTAGGAGGAGACACTAAGTTCGAAGGTGGAATTACAAATAAGATACCGCGAATTTAACTACTATTTAGAATACCTTAATCGGTATGTAGTCCGGTCAGATTGAAAAAAAAATATCATAGCCTGAAAAAATTCTATTCCTGATTTTTTTTCATGTTTTTTGTTCATAATGGTCCAATAAAAAGCATAGGTACTAAGAAGTCCACCCTAGGGAGCGTCCAGAACCCTGAAAGGAGGGGTAAAAGCTCGCTGAAAACCGGTTTCTCGTGAATATCTTCTCAAATAAGCCTCGAAATTGGAAAATTGCTGAATTATCATGTTCTACGTGTAGTTTCCTATCAGAAAGGTTCAATTTTTTTCAAAAACTCTCACTTATTTGTCCAAAAATTAAGAGTGAATAACACATATTTTTCCAACATTTACAGTATGTTTTGAAATAATCGAAGCTATGAAGCTTCCCGAAATTTTACCAGTGAAATGTAATTTTTTTATACATACTTCTAGGATAACCAAAAAATATTCCCAGCAAGACTTTCAGCCCCTAAGGTTAATTATTAAGAACGAGGTTATTGAATATTAGTATATTACATTTTAAAAAACACGTAATTCGGCTTTAGGTACCTATAGAAGTAACGCATTGTGAATAATTCGATACCAAATAAATTGAACGACGTCATTTTTTCAAAGAAAAAATATCTCGAGTCACCGGGATTCGTAAACAGTCAATGAGTGGGGGAGGGGGAGATTTACCCGTAATGTGTATGTAATCAAGCTTGTGGAAAGAAAAGGTAATTGAAATGAGATACTAATAAATTGGTGATACGAAATTTTTTTGTATCGCATCGTTCAATTTCTAAATGAATGGAGGTTCAGAGGAAAGAGAAGGGGGAGGGAGTAAAAATTAAAAATTATGAAAATTTTTATGTTTGGTATCGAAAATTAGGTTTTTTGACATCCCGAATACGATTTTGAGATTGATTTATTCGGACACAAAAGGAGCTTTAGAAGGGGAGAGAAACAATTCAAAATTTTTATTCAAAATCGAATGGTAGATAGGAAAGAGAGGGATGGTAAAAACTCAAAGTTTTGGTGATTGTTTTTGGAAAAAATTGCCAAAGTTCAATTCACTGGTGAAATTTTGGGTGAATGTTCTGATTATTTCAAAGAACACTGCAAATTTTTAAAAAAATGGACGTTTTCATCCTTGATTTTTATCCAGAGAAGGGAGAGTTTTTTAAAAAAAACTGAACCTTCAAGGTAATTGAAACAAATTACCAATAATTATTGGTGATACGAATTTTTTTTTGTATCGTTCAAATTCAAAATTGAATCAGAAAAGGGGAGGGTAGGGGAATTCAAAATGTTGAAAATTTTCATTTTTGGTATCAGAAATTAGATTAATTTTAAGATAGTTTTATTCGAAGACGCAAAAGGACCTCCAGAAGGGCAGAGGAACAATTTTCAAAATTTTGATTTATATACTTGATTCAAAATCGAATGGTGGCTAGAAGAGAAGGAAGGTAAAAACTCAGAACTTTGATGATTATTTTTGGAAAAAATTACGAAGAAGGTTACTTCACTGGTGAAATTTTGGGTAAATTCAGCTCTACCTATATTTTCGATTATTTCAAGGAATACTGTAAATTAAAAAAAAAATTGGTGTTTTTGTCTTTATTCTTGGCCCAAGAAGTGGGAGTTTTGAAAAAAAAACTGAACCTGGAAAATCTCCGAAAAACAGTCAGATAAATCAGCGAAAAAATTTCACTGAAAGCAAACAATGAAAAAAATTACTGGAAAATCAATAAAAATTCTCTGAAAAAATAGTAAAATTTATAAAATTAGCTGAAAAACAGCAAAAATCAGCGGAAAATTAACGAATTTCGCTAATTTTACCTGTGCTGAAATTCTGACTATTTATCAGTGACTTTTCACTGATTCAAAATGAGAGTTTTTGACGAGAAATTACATGTCGAACATGGTTATCCAGCCATTTTCCTATTTTGAGGCTTATTTAAGAAGATATTCACGAAAAATCGGTTTTCAGTAAGAATCCCTCCTCCTATCCCCGAGGGACTCCAAATGCTTCTTAGATTGGACATTTTACTATAAAGTATACCTATTTGTTTATGAACAGAAAACACGAAACAAAATTAATGCACTTTTTTGGGGGATAAAAGCATTAGATCGTGGATAACCTTATTTGCAAATGTGTAGGGTGCAGGGAAAAGGTCAGTGTTGTGAGAACCGAATTTTTGGTTCCGTTGGATTCTGTTCCAAAAGAAAATTTTGTTTTCGGTTTTGGTTTTTGGGTATTGTTCCTAACATTTTTTGGTCTCGTTTTTGTTTCTGTTTCGTTCTTTTCATTTTTAGGATCTTTGTTTCAGTTCTGTTTCTGTTCTTCTCATGTTTTTGTTTTAGGTTTTACCAGGAACTGTTTTTTTTCGTTCTTTTCGTTTTTTTTTGTGTTTTTAAGGTTTTTTTTGCTCGTTAGTCTTTATTAAATTCCATTTAATTAAAAATCAAAATCAAATCTTGACTTTACCCTTCAAAAAATTAAATTGAATTGAATTGAAACGAATGTAAGAACGAAAAAGAACAGAAAAGAAACGAATTTTTTATTTTTCGTTCCCGTTTTGTTCCTGGTTTTTCTACATTTCAAATTTTTTTTCTGGTTCGGATCTCATAAAACACAATTTTTTGTTCCGAGTTTTCGGTTTTGGTTCTGTTCTTACATTTTTAGGTTTCAGATCTTTTTTTGGTTTCGTTCATCCTAAAAATAGCATTTTTTTGTTCTTGGTACCCGTTCCCATTTTTGTTCTTTTTTGTTCTCACAACACTGGAAAAGGTGACCTTACCTAAAGTCGGATTTTTCAAAAATGAGTTTTTTTTGCTTGAATGATAGACCAAGAGGAACATTTTGAGACTTTAATCAGCATCTTAGGTCAATTTGTCGCCGAGATAGAGACAATTGAAATTTAGAAAATCATTACGGCTTTCAAAAAAAAATTCCGAGAAAAACGCATTTAAAGTTTTTACACCTGTTTTTCATGTATCAGAATAGGGATGTATTTCTCAGTTCAGTTCAATCCGCACAAAAAATTTCATTTCATTTTCATGCTATTTTTCTAGTCTCTTCGACTCCCGAAGCTCCTCTTATCTTTGACAGACCACTTTTTGCAGCACACGTCGATTTTTTAACGTTCCGAGACTTTAAGTACTTTTTCGTCGGTCGGTTTGAACGTCATTTAGACATGTTCTGGTGAGTTATTCGAAATGAAACTTTGGTAGCAGCTGCTTAAAGGTCTGAAGTACTTAAAAATGCAAAAAAATTTCTTTTGGAAAAATCACCCATTTTTCATATTTTTGGCTCTAGCGCAAAATTGTGTTTTCCGACTTTAGTAGCTTCTCCCTGCACTCTACACAAATGTACTTATTTTAGAGACGAGGCAATACGCAATAGAGACGAAACTTCATAATTTATTATTAAAAATGTCATTGCACTTGAATATCTTTTTCAAACTTTTTCAATGTTTAAAATTTTTGTATCATTTTTTCTTCTTTTTTCTATTTTTTTTCAAGCCTGACATAATGTCATTAAGTCTTTATCTAAAAATGTTGCACTTTTCGAATTTTACCCCCCCTCCCCTCCCCCTCCCTAAGACATATCTATGTCAAAAAATCGGGGTAAAATTTTTTGGGACTTTCAATTCCAATATGACTAAACTAATGCTTACCATATACACCCACATTAAAGTACGAGTATTGTACCCTACGAAAGCGAAGTACTCCGGCGAAAGGGACGAAGAGGTAATTTACGGTATCGGTAAATACCCGACGATCAATTGCACCACAGACAAATGCTCATGTAACATACGATACCTGAGGAGTTTAATGTTGGCTGGCGCATTATAATGTCCGTACTCGGCAGTTAACTCACCTCTAATTACTCGGCGTCTAATAAATTAACCTACGTCTTCGCGAGAGGTGTACCACTGTCGTATTCTTTCTCCGCCTTACACAGCTCGTCTATCCGTCTCTGTCTTTTTTTCTCTTCTTATATTCTAATACAACTCGGACTCCTCCACACAACGCGTTGTTTTAAATCTTCTATTATGTACTTGTGTACTATATTATGCTCATATAGTACTCTACGATGCTTCTTTCTCGCACCACAGCCTCAGATTATTGCTACCATCGTATCGTATCGTCATACTCGTATATCTATACGCGACTGCAATCGTAGGTACCAGTGAAAACTTCACTGTCGAGATGAACGTTCGTGGAAATTATTACCGTCAGCGATACCCACTTCTACTCAACTCCCGGTGCGTAAATGGCTACCGAAAGGTTTATTAGAGCGGTCTGAATCGTGTAATGGGTGATTAATGGACAACGTTTGAGAGAGAATCGCGAGCTCGAGATTTACCAAGTTCGGTTTATGAAAAGATGGGATCGAAGAAGAGGGGATTTGGTTTTAGGAAACAGAATGGACGTATGGTGAAGATGTCGATGATAATTTTTCCATAGCTTTTGTGGATCTTCGACGGATAAAAGTGACATGGAAAATTGATTTTAAAAAATGATTGAGAAGGGTCATGCATTTAGAGAGGCAAGGAAATGTTTATTATAACTGCTGTTTGGGAATTTCATCCATTATTTACTTAATGGAAATTCGAATGGATAACTGAAATGAGTTTTTCAGTTTTTGTGCTATCTTACTTTCGTATTCTTCCTGAAATTGAAAAAATTTGAACAGTTGAAGATCCAAATTCCGATTTTAGGAAATGTTTTGGATCCGAATTTTTTAGATTTTTTTAAAGAAGGGGCGAACCATAGGTCATGCTGATATCAAGAAATGAAAATAATTGGCTTTATGCGGTAAAAAAATTCAAAAATTGTATGAATTTTTTAAGAATCTGCCTAAATTATAAATTTTTTTGCAAATGAAAAGAAAAATATTACCTGAGCAAAACGAGAGCAAAATTGGTTTGTAAAATTTTGTTTAAAAGAGCAAACCCTGGTCATTTCTAAACTATTTTTCTAATAATTCTCGGATATTTGGAGAGCATCCTCCTCTCACTACTGCGCCTGGTTCTGGATTTTTCATTCTTCATTACCGTATATTTCATGATTTCCACCTTTTGCAAAAAATGTACTACTTATGTTTTTGAAATCAAATATCATCGTAATTTCGTTTAAAAAGGCGTAGCTAATATTTTCACTTTTTTTGACTAAAAGGTGAAATTTCAAGATTTTTAAATTTTTTATGAATTTATATGATTCAGTTTGAGCTAACGTAAGTAAAGATTTAAAAGTAACTTATGTTGAGGTTTCGTTGTAATAATGAAAGAAACCAAGCATTTATCGTCAGACCGAATGGGGGGGGGGGCATGGGAAGCTGCTCTCTCAGAATGATCAAATTGCTGTTTTAGTTGAAAAATTTTCTCAAGAGATGACCTGTTTTTCTTCTAAAAAATTTGGAAAATGTTTTAGTTTAAGTGGAAAAAACAAGGCTAAAATTTCTAGTTTTCAATCCCCTTCATACCTTCTCCTCTTCTCAATAATGATTTCGGTTCGTCTTTGATTACTGGATTTCGTACAAAAATATTTAAAAAAATTATCAAACTTTTTACCTTTTCTTTTCCCTCCTGCATTGTATTCAAACTAAGCGAGGTCTGTTCCTATTCTGTGCATAATTCTTTGATACGCTGAGAAATGATGAAGAAAGTTTGAAACTATTGCAAAAATGAATTAAAAATTATTGCTAAATTGTTGTAGGTAATTTAAAAATAAGGAACAAAAATCTTGAAAACTATTGAGTCTTGGAGAAATGGTCGATATTTTATAGAAAATCACATTAAATGGAGGACAAGAGCGAACTGGATGATAGAGGGGACAGATCATCCTTCTCTTCGCTTACCTCCCCTCCCCTCCCTTTCCCTTCCCTTCCAGAATATCAAAATTGCACTTGTAATTAAATTCAGAAAGATTAGGTTTGAGTTGAAATTTTTTGAATATATTTTTTGGGGAGAATTTTTGTTTCAGGTTGGAAAAAATAAAAAAATGCACTTTGGCTCAAATAATTTAGAGAAGTGCCATTTTTGTCGAAAATTTTCGAAATTTTCGTCCTCTTAATATACCAATTTCTATTCTGATTGAATTTCTCTATGAAACTTCATTGTGAATTGTGGATCATAAAATTTGTGATTAATTAAATTGACGTGAATAATTATGAATTTAATTGAAAATCGTTTAGAATTTCTCAAAAATCGTTAAATCGAGGAATAAAAATTCACTCTAGCATAGAATTTTATTTGTAAAAAATATTTTTAAATTTGCTGGCTCTATGAAAAAATTTTACATTAAATCATATATCTGATTTATTTAGTATTACATCAAATTTTATCTGTTTTGATAAAATTGTACCCGAAAAATGTCCTAATAAAATTGCATCTGGTTTTTTCAAGATGTACTTTGATTAAATCATGATGTAGGTAATTTGAATAATTTGATAACATTGTATCAAACTGAATCTGAACTTTCATCATTTTCTTATGTATGAATTGAAGCAATTAGATATGATTTGATGTAATTTGATAAAATTAGATTAGAACATTTTTCAGTTTTCATCAGACCTGAAAAGTTTTCATCGGAGTGTAGAGGGGAAAAAGGATAAAAATAGTTCAAGTGATGAAAAAATTGGCGAAAACCTTCAGAATTTGATTTTGAAGTCTTGAAAATTGAATAAAAATTGCAAAAAATTGGTTAAATGAAAATTAAAGTGATGAAAATTAAAGTGCGCCAAACATGCAAAAGTCATGCCATGAGCTCGTTTACTTTAAAAAATTAAAATACTTCAAGAATCCATTAAATTGAAAATTTTTTTTAAAAATTATTAATTTTTTTCTTAGAATCGATTATTTTACTCTATTTGGATAATAACTGATAAACTGATAATATATACATGGGGGGAAGGGGGGGTGGATATAATTTATCTACAACAGACATAGAAAACTTAATTTTAAAAAGTCACGAAAAAAAGCTATGATTTCGGTTCAAAAAAAAAATTTAATTCTCAGTTAGAAGATTATGAAAATTTCTAAAATTGACAATTTTTTGGCATATTATAAAAATGAGAAGAATTCTGTTTGTGGCTGAAAAAAAGTTATGATATAAGTTGAGAAAATATAGAAGTTATTTTTTAGAGGATGAATTTTCAAAATCAGGTGGGTAAATGTGTTTTTGATTTGAATTCCAAAAAAAGAATTGTTTCAAAAGAAGTCCTGATAAATATTTTCCCGAACTAAATTGCATGAACTTGAATAATATTTTTTCCTTGTCCATCGCAATATTTTTTTGGAGGTGGGAGAGAGGGGGTAAAATGACCATTTTCTCAGGGCTGGTAAGTCAGCCTTAAGCTTTAAGCTTTAAGCCGTTAAGCCGATGATTTATTCAGAAATAAGCCTAAGCGTTAAGCCTAAGCTTTATTTTTAAAATTTTAAGTTTAAGTTTCGGTTTTATTTTTTTTAGCTTAAAACTTAAAATTTTTTGCCCCATCTTTCCATTTTTTCAATTTTTTTCGAACTAACTTTTTTCATCTCTTCCTAACCTTGAAATTTTTTCAAATTGAAATTACTCATTAATTGTTCGTAAAAAAATTTTCTCAATTTCTTTCCAACATGAAATTATTTCAAATTTTAGAATTTTTTATCATTTTTTTCTCACCTTGAAATGAAACATTTTTTTCAAACACAAATTATTTTCAGGGCTGAAATTTTTCTTGAAACATTTTTCTATATATTCTTGAAATTTTTTCAATCTGAAATTTCCTTAGATATTTTATCAACTTGTTTTCCAATCGCTCAACTCAAAAAATTTTCCAGTTAACAATTTGCTGACATTTTTTATAAATCTGACTTTTTTACATACTTATCATTTTTTCATTCTTCAAAAAAAATTCAATGAATGAGAAAAAATTTCATGATGTGACTAGGGTAGGATAGGTGTGCAATACGAGACATTATTTTACATACCATAATACTTTTGAATTCCAAAATTCAGAGTATGAAAAAGTATTAGGATTGGATTCAAAAATTGAGTCGAAAAAATGTTGAAAAGAAGCTTTAAAACTTTGAAGTTTTGGTTTGAAAAAATTTTAAGATAAGAAATGGAGTTTGAAAAGTTTTAGAATTCAGAAACCTTGGGTTTAAAATGTTTTTGTGGAAAAATTTGGTGTGAAAACATTTCAAGAAGAAAATTTAGCAGCTTGAAAAAATTTAGAGAAAAAAACTTGAATTTCTTTTTTTTCTTCGTTTTTAATTCAAAAAATGCATCATTTTCTAATCACAAAAAAAGTGAAAAATCGATCTCGTTTCGAACTTCCCTCACCCCCTCCTCCACAAGAAAAATTATAAAAATGGATTTAAGCTTTAAGCCTTAAGCTTTAAGCTGTAAGCCAATGATTTTTAGCCGTTCAGCTTTAAGATTAAGTTTAAGTTTTAAAAAAATTGGCTTTAAGCTTTAAGCGTAAGTTTAAGTTTCATTTTTAAAAATTAATTTTAAGTTTTAAGCTTAAGTTCAAGTTTTATTGATTGGCTTACCAGCCCTGCATTTTCTTTTATCTCAATGAAAAAATTGTTGAATTTGTGCATAAGGATAAGATTATGACCCTTTTTCATCATTGAGACCTCTTTTTGAATTTTTTTTGAATGGAAATTTTAATTTTTTGACATGTTTTGGCCAAAAAATCACAAAATGAGATTTTTTGATTTTTTGCGATTGCGAACAGATGTTAAAATTGAAGGGTATTGAAAAAAATTAGATTTGAAAAGCTGTTTGAGGCTTGAAATTGAATTGGTTTTTTAAAATGATGCGAAGTCTTAAGTGACACGTTGGCAACAGTAATTCGTTTAAAATATTTTTAAATGCTGTAAATAATTTTGTCAAGATTCACCAAATGTTATTCCATTTACTCAGATAGTTCCTAGTTCCTAAGGATAACTTTTGACAGGTACCTCAAAAGTCGTCCAAGAGATTTTCGCCTACCATACTTTTTTTTTTGATACTTTACTACTTTACTATCAGATATGTGTATCCTCTTTTACATACAACCTATAAGGATGCCACAGAGGAAAGAGGTCGTTCCCAAAGTGTTGATACGATTTAAACGATCGAACGACCTTGTCGATAAATTACGAAAATATCTTTATTCATAACAACCAGCATGTACCGTGCTCGTAATACAGATACGTGTACGTTCAAAGCGACCAGGTAGGGGTCTGCGCTGCCAGGCTCTAATGCATCGTACATATTAAAATATAAAGTACATAGATAAGAAATTAAATCGGAGCTTAGGTGTACACATACACGCAGCATTTATATTATAAACCTTACATTTGGTGTCGTAGTGTGCGATATAGGAGCCGCAGCCTGGCCGCGATCATCAGGCTCTCATACGACGCGACGTTTTTGTTACTCGCAACACGAATCGAAAATTCCGTTTACGATTATGTATGCGTTGATGGCAATTGCAGTTAAAATTGAATTACGTGTTTGGAAACGATAAATGCGCGTATGGATATCTAAAATGAAAAACCACCAAGTACATAGATATTGTTACTTTATTCATTATTAAAACTCGCGTAGGTACGTCTTCGTTTCGAAAGAGCCACTTACATTTCCTGTGACATCGGACACGTTGACGATGTTATTTTTCCATTCTATTCTATATCGAATTCTAGGAACTAACGATGAAATTTTTCGGCGCGGACTTATTCTCACGATTTTCAGCACGTACGTTGAAGTTTATTGATTTATTCGAATTTTTTCTTCCCCACTTTGGAGTTCCGACACGTCCTCGTGTCCCTTTTTTTCTTCAAACCGCAACTCGCGCAAATCGATCATAATTCGGTCGTAAAAAAATTACTCGCCTTTTGCACTATACGTACGAAATTGAGAAATCTACGTAAAATCGAATATTTACTATCGATAATTAATCTGTACGGTTTGATTCACGAGTTTAAGTTTTAGTTTTTTTTTTTTTTTCATAAAACACGAAATCTCCGTTAACATCTTTTACATAATTTTATGTGTGAAAACCAGTTTAACAAGTTTCGTTGTTCGCTATAAAGGTTTTTTTTAGATAAAATTTGTTTGTAACGACAAGGCGAAGTTAAACAGTAATAAAGTGTTTTGTCTTCGAGAAAACGTTTCGATTTCGATTCATAGCGATGTGCGAAACGAGAACCGGAAATATGAAGGGTGTGGGGATTCGAAATATGAGATGGATGAGCTGGCGAGGTGAGAGGAGAGGGAGGTTTAATATGTTTGTAGATATTTGGAATATTCGGGTTTAGATTTAGATACCTAGGTTGAATAGGTCAGGGTATCTTGGTATAGGCTTGGATGGAGTTAATTTGGCGAGTAGATGAAGAAGACAGGCTGGTAGGATTTTTTTGGAGGGATTTGAAGTATGCGAATTTTTTTTGAAAAATTAAAAATGAATTTTTTGATATTTGGAGCAATTTGGGGATCATTGGAGATCTTCCGAGAGATTCAAAAAAATTCTCCCTGTCACCTGGAATAATTTTTTTTTACTAATACAAAACCTTGGATTTTGCGAGTTCCGGTTGAGTCCTTTTTTTTCGTTTAGTGAACATTCTGATTCGATGTTCATATTACTCTTCTCATTTATAGATTAGTGAAAATTATCGAAAATCACTGAGAAACGGTCAGAATTGCAGCACAGGAGAAAATCAGTGAAAAAATTTTCACTGAAAATAAATCTGCGACAAAAATCACTGGAAAATCAGTGAAAATTCACTGACAGATCAGTGATATTCATGAAATTCACCGGAAAATCAGTGAAAATTCACTGACAAATCAGTGAAAATTAGCTGAAAAACCAGTGAATTTCGCTGATTTTTCCTGTGCTGCAATTCTGACTGTTTATTAGTGACTTTTCACTAATTCAGAATGAGAGAGTACATTTGTAAACCTACACGACGTTTCAATCGTAAGTGAAACCAATTTTTGATAATTTTGTCAAAAAATTTTCAGAGTTCGAATTTTTTCAAAAAAAATTTCAACTCCGCGTCCAGAAATTTTTCCTAATCTCTCATTTCTGAATCAGTGAAATTTATCAAAAATCACTGAAAAACAGTCAGAATTGCAGAACAGTAATAAATCAGTGAACATTTTTTCACTGAAAGCAAGTCAGTGAAAGAAAATCACTGGAAATCAGTGAAAATTCACTGAAAACTCCGTGATATTTGTGATATTCACTGAAAAATCTGAGAAATTCTTTGAATAATCAGTGAAAAATCACTGAAAATCAGTGAATTTCACTAATTTTTCCTGTGCGGCAATTCTGACTGTTAACCAGCGATTTTTCACTGATTCGGAATGAGAGAGTGGTTTGTATTACCTCAAAAAAATTAAGTTCAAGTCCAAATGTTTTTTCTAGTCCAACCTTCAACTTGAATTTTTTATTTTTTCAAACGCCTATAAATTTTATAAAATTCAAAACTTCAAATTTTCTCAATTTTTTTTTCAATTTCACATTCAATTTTTTTTTTTAAGATTGTATATTTGAAAACAATTTTTTACTCTTGTGTCCACAAATTTTTCCTCGTTCGTATCATCTAAAAAATTTCAAGGGTAAATCTGAATTTTTTCCAGTTCAACCTTAAACTTTAAATTTTTTATTTTTTCCACTTCAAAACTTCAAATTTTCTCAATTTTTTTCAACTTCTTATCCTATTTTTTTTTCAAAATTGTATTTTCGAAAAAAAAATTCAATGTGCCCAGAAATTTTTTCTATTTCGTATTATCTCAAAAAATTTCAAGTTCAAGTCCAAATTTTTTCCCAGTTTAACCATTCAACTTTAAATATTCCATTATTTGTAGTTCAAAACTTCAAATTTTCTCAACATTTTTTTCAACTTCACATCCAAATTTTTTTCAAGATTATATTTTCGAAAAAAATTTTCAACTTCACTTTATGTTTTTACGATCAAATTTTTTTCAACAACTCCATCCAGAAATTATTCCTATTTCGTATGCTCTCAAAAAACTTCAAGTCAAATATTTTATTATCAGCTAAAAGTTTAAATTTTTTCCAGTTCAAAACTTGAAATTTTCTCAATACCTATTCGTTTCAACTTCACATCCATAATTTTTTCCAAGATCGTATTTTTGAAAAAAAATTTTCAACTTCACCTCAAGTGGTCTATGTTTAAATTTTTTTCCAAAATCAAATTTTCTCAGAATTGTTTCCGTTAAAATTTCTTTTAATTTTTTGAAGTTCAAGTTCTCTCGTTTTTTTTCCACTTTGCGTATAAGTTTTTTTTTTAATATTGTATTTTTAGGTACATACATAATTTTTTTCGCTGTCGCGTCCAAAATTTCAACCAAGTTCAGCTTTTACTTTTTCATTAAAATTTTTTATTCACCTCTATCTGAAATGTTTTCAAATTCAAAACTTCAAATTTTCTTAAAATTTGTTTCATTCCAAAAATTTTTCCTACTCGACGAACTCCAATCCTACTTCGTATAGACGTCAAAAAAAATGAACAAGTATCGATTTTCACGTCTTTTCAAGTTAGAATGAGAGTTTGGCAATTCATTGAGTTGACTTAGGTACATTTTGAGATAATTTAAATTTGAAAAACTTTATACTTCTGAAATGGAAACAATTTTGAGAAAATTTTAACATGGAAGAAATTGTGATCTAAGTTGAAGAATTTTTGGAAAAATCCAATTTGAAAAATTTTTCGACATGAAGTAGTTGAAAAAGAAATAAATAGATGAAAAATCTGAACTCGTGAATAAATTTGGACTTGAAGGTGAAAAAAATAATAGAAAAAAAATAGAAAGTACATATCAACGTTAATTTTTTTTAAATACAAATTTAAAAAATTTGGGCGTGGTTTTGAAATTTTTTTGAGAAAATTGGAGTTTGAAAAGGTTGGGAGAAAATTTCAACTCAGAAAACTGAATCACTGAACCAAAAAAAAAGGCTCTACCGGAAAACGCAATATCGACGGTTTCATGGAATTACTTTTTTTGATATGATCTCAAGAATGAAGACCTTTTCATATTAAAATTTGAAAATGGACTCTGTTGTGATCCTTCCTTCCTTCGATGGCCATTGATATTGTATATATTTCAATTCGAATACCAATAACGTTATTTTTAAGTAAGTTGAAAAATCAAAGATCTGAACCAACTGAAGATCTTACCAAAAGTAAGTTATTGTTGACAAATTTATGTCAAAAAATACGTATCTGTAGCTGACAAAACGATGGCTATAATTTATTTCAATTTTTTTCATACAATTTATTCAGCTGTATAAATTTTATTTTCTTTACGACCCATAAAAAATTCTTTGCGGGTATAAAAACACGTATTATTTTTCTTTCTCAGCTACCGCATTGTCTAAATTATCTAATTAGTACTTCTAAATAGACGCAGTCAAAAAGAAACATACTCGAATGTAAAAAGACACCGCGACATCGTAACGTCCAAAGGAAATATGATTTTTCAAAAATAACTCGTAAAAGTGTAGGTAAAATACCGCTCTCTCGGTGACGTCGGTCGTTGAACTCGTAGTATGTAGTTAGATGGATGGATATGAGCTGTAGAGTTTCGAAAAAGGGGGTTCAGCAGCACATCGCGTCAAGTTTATGTGAAGTGTACGTAAATGTTCTAAAATACTCGTACCTCGCTTCTGGCGGTCTCCGTGAAAAAGAAGAGTAAAAGTGACTACGACTTTCTTCGTTTCTTCCCGAAATAGCTAATTGTACCGAGCTCTGAAAGGCGTATGTGGAGTTGTAACGTTACGAATTTAATCGAGTATTAAAGGTGACGCTGTCGGGATGAGGAGGTTGGGCTGGTTGGTTTGATGTTGCGACAATGAGATCGTGGAACTTTTCTAATAATAATGATTTGTCGTGGTGTATTGATATTGCAGTGTTACCGATTTTTAAGGGAAAATGGGGTGAGGTTGATGAGGAAAGGGGTTGGAAATTTTACGTGGAAAGTGGAGAAAATGAATGAAGAAGAGATTGAAGCAATCATTGATTTAGAAAAAATAGAGAGAATAATAAATTCAATAACTTGGATATAATTCTTTTTTTCCTCCTTCATTTCTTCGTCCATTCTACTGTTAATTTATTTTCAAAAATTTAAATTCAAAACGATATTGCAGATATGCCTCACGTTGTACGTAAAGTGTACCTCTACCTAGGTACATATCTATTTTTCATTCGAATCCGAATTACGAAGTACATACACATACATTTATGAAACATGGATTTAACAAGTGGAATCCGTGATCCGGTATATTAAATTAAAATGCACTTGAAAAAAAAACAACAAACGAATACTGCTGTTTGAGCCAAAAAAAAAAACATCAATGTGTGTTGTGTATTCCTTCGTTTCTCCGCAATAAATTACTTGTTCGAGAGGCAAGACGTTAAGGTACCTAATAACAAATCTGTGTGAAATGGATCAGCCAATAAGTGTGGTTGCCCAGTGGGTCAAATTCAAATGGTACGATCGATTTACAGGATCAGGTGTTTCGGAGATTTACGTGTAAATGTGATATATGGGTTTGAATGTCGGTGTTCTTTTTGTGTTTTTACTTGATTGGATTCTCTCTTTGTACCATTTCTGGAAGAGGTGATAAAATGTGCTTGAAATATAAAATTGTTTTTTATGGAGGTCAAAAAAATTCGATGAAAATTTTAGTAGTTTGAAATTTTTAAAGAAATTTTATCAAAATCCGGATGGAATTATTTAATGTGCATTAAATTTATATTTAGGTGGAATTTTAAAATAATTTTCATCAATTTATTTATCTACTAGATATTCAGGATTCGCTTACATAAAAAATAATTTTAATTACCTTAAAATTAAATTTTTATATTTTATATTCGTATACTTACTCATGTGGGGAGGGGGTTTGTTTTGAATTTTTTTTCGAAAGTTGAATGAATGACCTGGTAAAAATTTCAACCCACCAAACTCAACTCTTATCCCTTTCCGCTTCCCCCTTAAATTTGACAAAATATATTTAAAATTTATTGGAAAATTTGAAGAAAATAGAGGAATTTTCCAGATATGGTTTAATATAGGAAGATGTTTTTCAAAAACATCATTTTCAACCAATATAATTTTTTTATTTCTTTGCTAAAAAATTGATTTTTTCTCATTACTTTTTTATGGTAGATATGGTATCAATTGTCTATTTTTACTCAAAATAATCATTGTTAACAATTTTTTACTGTTACTCATTTTCGAAAAAATTTTAATTTTTGTGAATTCGACTGAAAGCAATGGCATCTGAAAGTAGGGTACAAAGGGGTACATTTTACCTTTCCCCAAATTGGCGACCAGGGTATAAAGTATCAAATACCTCCTCCCCCAAATTATATCAGCTATAGATTTTCAAAGCATTAAAATACGAGAAAAAATGTCTTTTGGGACATTAAAGATCCAACTTTTTCAACGCTTTTCTCAGGCATGAACAAAATCATATTATTAAGAATTTTTTGAGACGACAGTGTGGAAGAAGGCTTCCATTTCTTCCTCTCCCCCAAAATCTTTCTGGTATTCCAAGCCTCCAAACCCACTTTGTATCTTCCTCCCAAAAAAAGCTTCCGACGTCACTTTTAAACTTTTTAAGTTTTCTAGCTGATGAAATATCGAAAAGTTACACAAATGTCAAATTTGATTATTATTTTGATCATTCCGGCCTCAAAAACCAAAAAAATACATGCGATTAGACTGCGATTAAAAATCATTCCAAATTAATCGCAGCCAAAAAGTGGTTTGGAAAAATCATAGGATGATTTTTTTAAAAAAGCAACTTGAAATCTGGCACTTAAAAAGAAAGTAGTCAATTGAAGTATTTTTACATTCAAAAGCATATCCTTGATTCAAAAGCTTTTGCTCTAAAGCAAACTTGTGTGATAGGTGATTTATTTTGAGACAAATGTTCAAATTACCAAGTTGGATTTTTGACAAATTTTGTCCAAATTGAAGCTGTTTGGGACACTATGTCCAGAATGAATTTTTTTGAAACACTAAATTCAGACATCGATATCTGTGTGTGTTTTTTAAAGATATTATATCTGAATTTGGGGGATTTTTGGACATTATGTCCTAATTTGAAAGATTTTGAGACATCATATCCTGATTGAGATTTTTGGGACATTATGTCCTAATTCTGGATTTCGGGACATTATGTTCAAATTTGAAGGATTTCGAGATTTCACGTCCCAATTGAGGTTTTTTAGGACATCATGACCAAATGAGGAATTTTAGGACTTTATGTCCCAACTGAGGTTTTTGAAACATGATATCCCAATTGAGGTTTTTGGGATTTTGGGATTTTGGGATTTTGGGATATCGTGTCCTGATTGAGGTTTATAGGACATTATGTCCCAATTTAGGTTTTTGGGACATTGAGATATCATGTCCCAATTGAGGCTTTTGAAACATTGGGACATAATATTCCAATTGTGATTTTTGGGACATCATGCCCTAATTCTGAATTTTGGGACATTATGTCTAAATTTGAAGAATTTCGAGATTTCACTTCCCAATTGAGGTTTTTAGGACATCATGACCAAAATGAGGAATCTTTAGGACTTTATGTCCCAATTGAGGTTTCTGGGACTTTGGACATCGTGTCCTGATTGAAGTTTTTGGGACTTTGGGACATCGTGTCCTGATTGAGATTTTTGGGACTTTGGGACATCATGTCCTGATTGAGGTTTTTGGGTCATCATGTCCCAATTGAAGTCTTTGGGATATGGTGTCCCAGTTGAGGTTTTTGAGACATCATGTCCTAATTGATGTTTTTGGGACATCATGACTAAATGAGGAATCTTAGGACTTTGTGTCCCAATTGATGTTTTTGGGACTTTGGGACATCGTGTCCTGATTGAGGTTTTTGGGACATTATGTCCCAATTGAAGTTTTTTGGTTTATGGGACATCATGTCCTAATTGAGCTTTCTGGGTCATCATGTTCCAATTGAAGTCTTTGGGAATCGTGTCCCAGTTGAGGTTTTTGAGACATCATGTCCTAATTGATATTTTTGGGACATTGGGTGGAAACGCCATGTCCCAATAGAGTTTTTTGGGATATTGGTACATTGGGACGTTTTATGTCCCAATTTTGGTTTATACGAGATCATGTCCTAATTGTGGTTTATGGGAGATCATGTCCCAATTGAGGTTTTTGAGAGATCGTGTCCCAGTTGAGGTTTTTGAGACATCATGTCCCAATAGAGGTTTTTGGGACATTGGGAGAGAACATCATGTCCCAACTAAAGTTTTCTCAGAACTACGAATAAGTACATCCAAAACAGGAGTTTAAACTCTATGTCCAAATTGACGTTTTTTGAGCGCTATGTTCAAATGAAGGGCATTGGGATATACGGTGTTCAAAAATTTTTAAATAATTTCTATGACATATTATTTACGTTCAAACTTTGAAAAGAGCTTTACCTAAATTATGGAGGTGTTTTTTAATAAAAATAAAATCTGGGAATTTTTTAATTTTCTAATCGAAAAAATGTCAAGGTTTCCCAAAGAATTTTAGCGTCTTCCTATAAAAAAATCATGGATTTATCCCAAAATTCAAATGAGATTAAATTGTGAGTTTTTTCTCAATTCGATCGTGTAAAAAATAAATTCAGGACCAAACTGAATGGGAACAGAATGGAAAGCAATTTTTCAGTCAAAAACGTGGCGCTGAATCGAAAAATTTAAGTTGCCTATAAAATCAAAATATTTTTAATTTTGAAGAAAATGCAAGAAAAATTGTTTTTTCAACGCGAAAAATCCTATTTGAGTTGGAAATCTTCAATTCTAGCCCTCTCCTCTCCTACCTCTCTTTCTCAATTATACAAATTTCCATTTTTTTTTCCTCTGGTTAAATTACTTCTGTTTTATTCGTCCATATTTTTCTATAAAATGATACTTTTCCTTTCTACAGAAACATTCGAATTACGAAAAAATCCTTTTTGCTTCATCGGGGACAGGAGGACAGCTACTTATAATCAAAAACATGGAATTAAATCAAAAAATTTGTAAATCCGAAATATATTCGAATTGTTGGAAAATTTGAGAAAAATAGTATTTTCCATACGAAAAAATTTTATTCGTGCTGAAAATTTTCAATTTTAGACTCCCTCTTCCCCCTCTTCCTTAATTATACAAATTTCCCTTTTTTTTCCCCTCGCTGAATTACTTCTGTTCAATCCGCCTATCTTCTTCCAAATGAATAGGTACTTTCCATTTCTGCAGAAATATTCGAATTACAAAAAATCTCCTCGCTCCCCTCCTCATCCATCATCACATTATCAAGTTTCGATTTCGACGAAGGATCTACGAATACGTCATCGTCATAGGCCGATGGCGCGCGTACATGGAAATAA